>JASXSY010000822.1:0-389882 GCA_034509805.1 Sipha maydis | reverse complement strand
AATGAAAACAATAGAGGGGATTCGATACGACGGCCAAGGTCAACAAATCGTAGCTTTTATGGTCAAATTAGCATATTTAGGTGTAATAAGACATTAAATTAATCAGGTACAAAGTACAACAGTTATCGTCGTACAGTACCGAATTTATCAGTTATAGCTCCTGGACTTTACAATGAAGAAATAGTATAAACAACGCCGCATTTACCAACTATAACACCTCCTTCAAATGCCAATACTTTGAGGAGCTGTAACTCGCAAACCAATCAACGAAATTTAAAAATGTTAACGCGTAAATTCATAATAAAAATGGTTTAATTAATTTATGATATTTTTATTATATGTTACCATTTGAAAATCAAAAGTTGATAGTGGTTTCACCTATAAATATAAGGGTGAAAAAAATTAAAATATTATACGGTTTTAGAAAAACATAAACCAAGAAGTTAAAAAAAAAAAAAAAAATCAAAAAAAGTTAATACTTTTCGAGATAATTAGTGTACCCACTTAAAAGAATCACCCTGTACAGTATTAATATTATAGTATAATTAATCAATGTTAGGTCTCTATTCGTATATAAATACTATATTTCAATTTGAATATTTTAAAATCCATTCAATAATTTATATTTAACATAATAATTATTGTTATTATTATTATTTTTTTTTTATTACACAAAATGCTATAATAAATCTTTGGGGGTCGTACAAGGAATAAAAAACAACTTAACGTGACTATAAAATAAATTAACGCGTTAAGTTAGAAGTTACTTTAAAAAAAAAGTAACTCGTTAAGATAGAAGTTACTTCTTAAAAAAAAAGTAACTCGTTAAGTAACATAACTTTTAACTTAACTTACTTTTAACTCGTTAATGACCAGCTTTTACTTAAAGCATTGTTTATTTATTATTTATAAGTTTTTAAAGTAAATTAAATATTTATTTGTCATTTATTTCATTATAACAAGGGGTTACAAATGGAAATCCTATTAAACACAAATTATGTTTAAATTCAAATTTTGACTCTAACATAGTCAATTTAGTAAATAAATGAAACTTTTAAGAATAATTATTTTTCAAATAAAATATTCTCTCCGAATATATAGAAAAAATAGAGTATTTTCGTTAAAAGAAATTTAAATTGTATTGCGCATATTCACACCATAAGTGTTAAAAATTTGAAAATTATGAATAATTGTGTATTTATGTATCCCCTAGGTTCTCTAAGATATTCACTTCAATACAAAATCGTCCACTTGAGATATTTTGTATTACCTTGAATCGTGAATAACAATCGTGAATTATGTGAATAACATTATAATGTTTTATATAAAATTGAACGTTCAATGTATAAAATTCATAAATAGAAATAGAATGGAGTCCATAGTATTCCGATAGAAAAGAGATTTAAGTCACACAACACAAAAATTCAATTTTAAATATTTACATTATAAAATTGAAATATTTTTAAATTAAATAATGTATTAAAAATTTAAAGCTGAATTTCAATCATAATTTTAAGTGTATTTTTTATGTTTTATGAGTTTATATTATTGATTAATTAAAATATTTTATTTAAAATTATTATTAAACATACATGATATTTCTTCCTGGTACATGAGATTGGGTTATTGGCGGTCTTGACACAGACTTCTTCACGCACAGCAATATCCGTCTTTTCTCCTGCCGACCATGTGTGTATGTATCGTGTTCAATATTGCTCAATACCGAACAAAGACCATAAAAAGAAAGCCAAAAATATTATAAATATACATCACAAAATAAAAATAAAATCTCATAATTAAAGCCAAAACATAAATCATATTTCAAACTACCAAAAAAGAACCGAATAAAGAAAACCAAGAAATATCATCCTGCAAAACAAACAACAAACATAACCAACACCAAAATACAAACAATCCACCAAACAAAAACTGAGCAAAAATCATAAAAATAATTAATAACTCTCCATCGAACGGTAAAAATAATCCACATCGACATAAAACTAGAACAATGCATAATATAATAAAATTGTTTAAGTAAGCAGGATTAAATTTCTCATCAATAATGTAATAATAAAAAAAATACTTCAACATGCATTTAAAAACATATAAATTTAAATTTTTTAAATTTGTGACATGTCAAAGTAAAATATTAAAATCATAAAATTCTAAAAATAAAAGCAAAAATGTTTTTGATTCCCACAGGATTTGTGTATTAGGTAAAAACAAAATAATTATTTAATCCCAGAAATAAATATAAAGTTCAATTTTATAGTTCTATAATTTTTAAAATATTGATCATTTATATTTTATAAAATTAACGGAGTTTCAATTATTGCTTTATTTTATTCATTTTATCTAAAAGTTTTGATGTATTTTAAATTATTCCTATGTTTACTTAAATTTATCATCAAAAACACAATAAGTGATGCAACATCGATGTGAATACTATAAAAATAATAATCACGATTCGTCAAGAATCAAAAACCAAGGCATGAAAAACGGAAGAAACTATCTGGCAGTCTTAAAATTGATAGGGATCAAGAAGAACCCGACAGGTCCTCCTGGTGAAAAATATTGATTCGAATTGATAATCAGGTTACTCTATATGTGATTGGGATGAAGAGAAATCCGACAGGTCCCCCTAGTAACAATTGTTAGGTCAAAGAAGCTATCTGACAGTCTTAAAATTGAAAGGGAACAAGAAGAACCCGACAGGTCCCCCTGGTAAAATTGTGGGGTTGAATTGACTACAAGATCACCTTGTAACGGCTATGACTGATAAGAAACCTCAACTAGATCCTCCTGTAGACAAGGAAGGGAAGAATTTATTATTTACCAATAATATTGGTTTATGGGATGAAGTGGAAAGTGACAGCTCCCCTTTCATGATAATCAAAAGACCACACAATTATATAACCATCATCATTTTATAAGGGATGAAGTGAAACCTGACAGGTCCCCTTAGTAACAATTGCTATGTCAAAGAAACTACCTGACAGTCATAAAATTGAAAGGGATCAAGAAGAACCCGACAGGTCCTCCTGGTGAAAAATATAGATTCGAATTGATAATCAGGTTATTCTACATGTGATTGGGATGAAGAGAAACTAAACAGGTTCCCCTAGTAACAATTGTTAGGTCTAAGAAACTACCTGAGAGTCTTAAAATTGAAAGGGATCAAGAAGAACCCGACAGGTCCTCCTGGTGAAAAATGTAGATTCGAATTGATAATCAGGCTACACTTTAAGTGATTGGGATGAAGAGAAACCCGACAGGTCCCCCTAGTAACAATTGTTAGGTCAAAGAAACTATCTGGCAGTCTTAAAATTGATAGGGATCAAGAAGAACCCGACAGGTCCTCCTGGTGAAAAAAATTGATTCGAATTGATAATCAGGTTACTCTATATGTGATTGGGATGAAGAGAAACTCTACAGGTTCCCCTAGTAACAATTGTTAGGTCTAAGAAACTACTTGAGAGTCTTAAAATTGAAAGGGATCAAGAAGAACCCGACAGGTCCTCCTGGTGAAAAATATAGATTCGAATTGATAATCAAGTTACTCTACATGTGATTGGGATGAAGAGAAACTCAACAGGTTCCCCTAGTAACAATTGTTAGGTCTAAGAAACTACTTGAGAGTCTTAAAATTGAAAGGGATCAAGAAGAACCCGACAGGTCCTCCTGGTGAAAAATGTAGATTCGAATTGATAATCAGGCTACACTTTAAGTGATTGGTATGAAGAGAAACCCGACAGGTCCCCCTAGTAACAATTATTAGGTCAAAGAAACTATCTGACAGTCTTAAAATTGAAAGGGATCAAGAAGAAACCGACAGGTCCTCCTGGTGAAAAATATAGATTCGAATTGATAATCAGGTTATTCTACATGTGATTGGGATGAAGAGAAACTCAACAGGTTCCCCTAGTAACAATTGTTAGGTCTAAGAAACTACCTGAGAGTCTTAAAATTGAAAGGGATCAAGAAGAACCCGACAGGTCCTCCTGGTGAAAAATGTAGATTCGAATTGATAATCAGGCTACACTTTAAGTGATTGGGATGAAGAGAAACCCGACAGGTCCCCCTAGTAACAATTGTTAGGTCAAAGAAACTATCTGGCAGTCTTAAAATTGATAGGGATCAAGAAGAACCCGACAGGTCCTCCTGGTGAAAAAAATTGATTCGAATTGATAATCAGGTTACTCTATATGTGATTGGGATGAAGAGAAACTCTACAGGTTCCCCTAGTAACAATTGTTAGGTCTAAGAAACTACTTGAGAGTCTTAAAATTGAAAGGGATCAAGAAGAACCCGACAGGTCCTCCTGGTGAAAAATATAGATTCGAATTGATAATCAAGTTACTCTACATGTGATTGGGATGAACAGAAACTCTACAGGTTCCCCTAGTAACAATTGTTAGGTCTAAGAAACTACTTGAGAGTCTTAAAATTGAAAGGGATCAAGAAGAACCCGACAGGTCCTCCTGTTGAAAAATGTAGATTCGAATTGATAATCAGGCTAGACTTTAAGTGATTGGGATGAAGAGAAACCCGACAGGTCCCCCTAGTAACAAATGTTAGGTCAGAGAAACTATCTGACAGTCTTAAAATTGATAGGGATCAAGAAGAACCCGACAGGTCCTCCTGGTGAAAAATATTGATTCGAATTGATAATCAGGTTACTCTATATGTGATTGGGATGAAGAGAAACCCGATAGGTCCCCCTAGTAACAATTGTTAGGTCAAAGAAACTATCTGACAGTCTTAAAATTGAAAGGGATCAAGAAGAACCCGACAGGTCCTCCTGGTGAAAAATGTAGATTCGAATTGATAATCAGGTTACTCTATATGTGATTGGGATGAAGAGAAACCCGACAGGTCCCCCTAGTAACAATTGTTAGGTCTAAGAAACTACCTGAGAGTCATAAAATTGAAAGGGATCAAGAAGAACCCGACAGGTCCTCCTGTTGAAAAATGTAGATTTGAATTGATAATCAGGTTACTCTACTTGTGATTGGGATGAAGAGAAACTCAATAAGTTCCCCTAGTAACAATTGTTAAGTCTAAGAAACTACCTGACAGTCTTAAAATTGAAAGGGATCAAGAAGAACCCGACAGGTCCTCCTGTTGAAAAATGTAGATTCGAATTGATAATCAGGCTAGACTCAAGTGATTGGGATGAAGAGAAACCCGAAAGGTCCCCCTAGTAACAATTGTTAGGTCAGAGAAACTATCTGACAGTCTTAAAATTGATAGGGATCAAGAAGAACCCGACAGGTCCTCCTGGTGAAAAATATTGATTCGAATTGATAAGCAGGTTACTCTATATGTGATTGGGATGAAGAGAAACCCGACAGGTCCCCCTAGTAACAGTAATTAGGTCAAAGATAATATCTGACAGTCATAAAATTGAAAGGGATCAAGAAGAACCCGACAGGTCCTCCTGTTGAAAAATGTAGATTCGAATTGATAATCAAGCTACACTTTAAGTGATTGGTATGAAGAGAAACCCGACAGGTCCCCCTATTAACAATTGATAGGTCAAAGAAACTACCTGACAGTCTAAAAATTGAAAGGGATCTAGAAAAACCCGACAGGTCCTCCTGGTGAAAAATATTGATTCGAATTGACAATCAGGCTAGTCTATAAGTGATTGGGATGAAGAGGAACCCGACAGGTCCCCCTAGTAACAATTGTTAGGTCAATGAAATTATCTGACAGTCTTAAAATTGAAAGGGATCAAGAAGAACCCGACAGGTCCTCCTGTTGAAAAATGTAGATTCGAATTGATAATCAGGCTAGACTTTAAGTGATTGGAATGAAGAGAAACCCGACAGGTCCCCCTAGTAACAATTGTTAGGTCTAAGAAACTACCTGAGAGTCATAAAATTGAAAGGGATCAAGAAGAACCCGACAGGTCCTCCTGTTGAAAAATGTAGATTCGAATTGATAATCAGGTTACTCTACTTGTGATTGGGATGAAGAGAAACTCAACAAGTTCCCCTAGTAACAATTGTTAAGTCTAAGAAACTACCTGACAGTCTTAAAATTGAAAGGGATCAAGAAGAACCCGACAGGTCCTCCTGTTGAAAAATGTAGATTCGAATTGATAATCAGGCTAGACTTCAAGTGATTGGGATGAAGAGAAACCCGAAAGGTCCCCCTAGTAACAATTGTTAGGTCAGAGAAACTATCTGACAGTCTTAAAATTGATAGGGATCAAGAAGAACCCGACAGGTCCTCCTGGTGAAAAATATTGATTCGAATTGACAATCAGGCTAGTCTATAAGTGATTGGGATGAAGAGGAACCCGACAGGTCCCCCTAGTAACAATTGTTAGGTCAATGAAACTATCTGACAGTCTTAAAATTGAAAGGGATCAAGAAGAACCCGACAGGTCCTCCTGTTGAAAAATGTAGATTCGAATTGATAATCAGGCTAGACTTTAAGTGATTGGAATGAAGAGGTACCCGACAGGCCCCCCTAGTAACAATTGTTAAGTCAGAGAAACTATCTGACAGTCTTAAAATTGATAGGGATCAAGAAGAACCCGACAGGTCCTCCTGGTGAAAAATATTGATTCGAATTGATAATCAAGCTACACTTTAAGTGATTGGTATGAAGAGAAACCCGACAGGTCCCCCTAGTAACAATTGATAGGTCAAAGAAACTACCTGACAGTCTTAAAATTGAAAGGGATCAAGAAAAACCCGACAGGTCCTCCTGGTGAAAAAAATAGATTCGAATTGATAATCAGGTTACTCTATATGTTATTGGGATGAAGAGAAACCCGACAGGTCCCCCTAGTAACAGTTTTTAGGTCAAAGAAACTATCTGACAGTCTTAAAATTGAAAGGGATCAAGAAAAACCCGACAGGTCCTCCTGGTGAAAAATATAGATTCGAATTGATAATCAGGTTACTCTATATGTGATTGGGATGAAGAGAAACCCGACAGGTCCCCCTAGTAACAGTTTTCAGGTCAAAGAAACTACCTGAGAGTCATAAAATTGAAAGGGATCAAGAAGAACCCGACAGGTCCTCCTGTTGAAAAATGTAGATTCGAATTGATAATCAGGTTACTCTACTTATGATTGGGATGAAGAGAAACTCAACAAGTTCCCCTAGTAACAATTGTTAAGTCTAAGAAACTACCTGAGAGTCTTAAAATTGAAAGGGATCAAGAAGAACCCGACAGGTCCTCCTGGTAAAAAATATTGATTCGAATTGACAATCAGGCTAGTCTATAAGTGATTGGGATGAAGAAGAACCCGACAGGTCCCCCTAGTAACAATTGTTAAGTCAGAGAAACTATCTGACAGTCTTAAAATTGAAAGGGATCAAGAAGAACCCGACAGGTCCTCCTGTTGAAAAATGTAGATTCGAATTGATAATCAGGCTAGACTTTAAGTGATTGGAATGAAGAGGTACCCGACAGGCCCCCCTAGTAACAATTGTTAAGTCAGAGAAACTATCTGACAGTCTTAAAATTGATAGGGATCAAGAAGAACCCGACAGGTCCTCCTGGTGAAAAATATTGATTCGAATTGATAATCAGGTTACTCTATATGTGATTGGGATGAAGAGAAACCCGACAGGTCCCCCTAGTAACAATTGTTAGGTCTAAGAAACTACCTGAGAGTCATAAAATTGAAAGGGATCAAGAAGAACCCGACAGGTCCTCCTGTTGAAAAATGTAGATTCGAATTGATAATCAGGTTACTCTACTTGTGATTGGGATGAAGAGAAACTCAACAAGTTCCCCTAGTAACAATTGTTAAGTCTAAGAAACTACCTGAGAGTCTTAAAATTGAAAGGGATCAAGAAGAACCCGATAGGTCCTCCTGGTGAAAAATGTAGATTCGAATTGATAATCAAGCTACACTTTAAGTGATTGGTATGAAGAGAAACCCGACAGGTCCCCCTAGTAACAATTGATAGGTCAAAGAAACTACCTGACAGTCTTAAAATTGAAAGGGATCCAGAAAAACCCGACAGGTCCTCCTGGTGAAAAAAATAGATTCGAATTGATAATCAGGTTACTCTATATGTTATTGGGATGAAGAGAAACCCGACAGGTCCCCCTAGTAACAGTTTTTAGGTCAAAGAAACTATCTGACAGTCTTAAAATTGAAAGGGATCAAGAAAAACCCGACAGGTCCTCCTGGTGAAAAATATAGATTCGAATTGATAATCAGGTTACTCTATATGTGATTGGGATGAAGAGAAACCCGACAGGTCCCCCTAGTAACAGTTTTCAGGTCAAAGAAACTACCTGAGAGTCATAAAATTGAAAGGGATCAAGAAGAACCCGACAGGTCCTTCTGTTGAAAAATGTAGATTCGAATTGATAATCAGGTTACTCTACTTATGATTGGGATGAAGAGAAACTCAACAAGTTCCCCTAGTAACAATTGTTAAGTCTAAGAAACTACCTGAGAGTCTTAAAATTGAAAGGGATCAAGAAGAACCCGACAGGTCCTCCTGGTAAAAAATATTGATTCGAATTGACAATCAGGCTAGTCTATAAGTGATTGGGATGAAGAAGAACCCGACAGGTCCCCCTAGTAACAATTGTTAAGTCAGAGAAACTATCTGACAGTCTTAAAATTGATAGGGATCAAGAAGAACCCGACAGGTCCTCCTGTTGAAAAATGTAGATTCGAATTGATAATCAGGTTACTCTACTTATGATTGGGATGAAGAGAAACTCAACAAGTTCCCCTAGTAACAATTGTTAAGTCTAAGAAACTACCTGAGAGTCTTAAAATTGAAAGGGATCAAGAAGAACCCGACAGGTCCTCCTGGTAAAAAATATTGATTCGAATTGACAATCAGGCTAGTCTATAAGTGATTGGGATGAAGAAGAACCCGACAGGTCCCCCTAGTAACAATTGTTAAGTCAGAGAAACTATCTGACAGTCTTAAAATTGATAGGGATCAAGAAGAACCCGACAGGTCCTCCTGGTGAAAAATATTGATTCGAATTGACAATCAGGCTAGTCTATATGTGATTGGGATGAAGAGAAACCCGACAGGTCCCCCTAGTAACAGTAATTAGGTCAAAGATAATATCTGACAGTCATAAAATTGAAAGGGATCAAGAAGAACCCGACAGGTCCTCCTGTTGAAAAATGTAGATTCGAATTGATAATCAGGTTACTCTATATGTTATTGGGAAGAAGAGAAACCCGACAGGTTCCCCTAGTAACAATTGTTAGGTCTAAGAAACTACCTGAGAGTCTTAAAATTGAAAGGGATCAAGAAGAACCCGACAGGTCCTCCTGATGAAATATATAGATTCGAATTGACAATCAGGCTAGTCTATAAGTGATTGGGATGAAGAGGAACCCGACAGGTCCCCCTAGTAACAATTGTTAGGTCAAAGAAACTATCTGACAGTCTTAAAATTGAAAGGGATCAAGAAGAACCCGACAGGTCCTCCTGGTGAAAAATGTAGATTCGAATTGATAATCAGGTTACTCTATATGTGATTGGGATGAAGAGAAACCCGACAGGTCCCCCTAGTAACAATTGTTAGGTCTAAGAAACTACCTGAGAGTCATAAAATTGAAAGGGATCAAGAAGAACCCGACAGGTCCTCCTGTTGAAAAATGTAGATTTGAATTGATAATCAGGTTACTCTACTTGTGATTGGGATGAAGAGAAACTCAACAAGTTCCCCTAGTAACAATTGTTAAGTCTAAGAAACTACCTGACAGTCTTAAAATTGAAAGGGATCAAGAAGAACCCGACAGGTCCTCCTGTTGAAAAATGTAGATTCGAATTGATAATCAGGCTAGACTCAAGTGATTGGGATGAAGAGAAACCCGAAAGGTCCCCCTAGTAACAATTGTTAGGTCAGAGAAACTATCTGACAGTCTTAAAATTGATAGGGATCAAGAAGAACCCGACAGGTCCTCCTGGTGAAAAATATTGATTCGAATTGATAAGCAGGTTACTCTATATGTGATTGGGATGAAGAGAAACCCGACAGGTCCCCCTAGTAACAGTAATTAGGTCAAAGATAATATCTGACAGTCATAAAATTGAAAGGGATCAAGAAGAACCCGACAGGTCCTCCTGTTGAAAAATGTAGATTCGAATTGATAATCAAGCTACACTTTAAGTGATTGGTATGAAGAGAAACCCGACAGGTCCCCCTATTAACAATTGATAGGTCAAAGAAACTACCTGACAGTCTAAAAATTGAAAGGGATCTAGAAAAACCCGACAGGTCCTCCTGGTGAAAAATATTGATTCGAATTGACAATCAGGCTAGTCTATAAGTGATTGGGATGAAGAGGAACCCGACAGGTCCCCCTAGTAACAATTGTTAGGTCAATGAAATTATCTGACAGTCTTAAAATTGAAAGGGATCAAGAAGAACCCGACAGGTCCTCCTGTTGAAAAATGTAGATTCGAATTGATAATCAGGCTAGACTTTAAGTGATTGGAATGAAGAGAAACCCGACAGGTCCCCCTAGTAACAATTGTTAGGTCTAAGAAACTACCTGAGAGTCATAAAATTGAAAGGGATCAAGAAGAACCCGACAGGTCCTCCTGTTGAAAAATGTAGATTCGAATTGATAATCAGGTTACTCTACTTGTGATTGGGATGAAGAGAAACTCAACAAGTTCCCCTAGTAACAATTGTTAAGTCTAAGAAACTACCTGACAGTCTTAAAATTGAAAGGGATCAAGAAGAACCCGACAGGTCCTCCTGTTGAAAAATGTAGATTCGAATTGATAATCAGGCTAGACTTCAAGTGATTGGGATGAAGAGAAACCCGAAAGGTCCCCCTAGTAACAATTGTTAGGTCAGAGAAACTATCTGACAGTCTTAAAATTGATAGGGATCAAGAAGAACCCGACAGGTCCTCCTGGTGAAAAATATTGATTCGAATTGACAATCAGGCTAGTCTATAAGTGATTGGGATGAAGAGGAACCCGACAGGTCCCCCTAGTAACAATTGTTAGGTCAATGAAACTATCTGACAGTCTTAAAATTGAAAGGGATCAAGAAGAACCCGACAGGTCCTCCTGTTGAAAAATGTAGATTCGAATTGATAATCAGGCTAGACTTTAAGTGATTGGAATGAAGAGGTACCCGACAGGCCCCCCTAGTAACAATTGTTAAGTCAGAGAAACTATCTGACAGTCTTAAAATTGATAGGGATCAAGAAGAACCCGACAGGTCCTCCTGGTGAAAAATATTGATTCGAATTGATAATCAAGCTACACTTTAAGTGATTGGTATGAAGAGAAACCCGACAGGTCCCCCTAGTAACAATTGATAGGTCAAAGAAACTACCTGACAGTCTTAAAATTGAAAGGGATCAAGAAAAACCCGACAGGTCCTCCTGGTGAAAAAAATAGATTCGAATTGATAATCAGGTTACTCTATATGTTATTGGGATGAAGAGAAACCCGACAGGTCCCCCTAGTAACAGTTTTTAGGTCAAAGAAACTATCTGACAGTCTTAAAATTGAAAGGGATCAAGAAAAACCCGACAGGTCCTCCTGGTGAAAAATATAGATTCGAATTGATAATCAGGTTACTCTATATGTGATTGGGATGAAGAGAAACCCGACAGGTCCCCCTAGTAACAGTTTTCAGGTCAAAGAAACTACCTGAGAGTCATAAAATTGAAAGGGATCAAGAAGAACCCGACAGGTCCTCCTGTTGAAAAATGTAGATTCGAATTGATAATCAGGTTACTCTACTTATGATTGGGATGAAGAGAAACTCAACAAGTTCCCCTAGTAACAATTGTTAAGTCTAAGAAACTACCTGAGAGTCTTAAAATTGAAAGGGATCAAGAAGAACCCGACAGGTCCTCCTGGTAAAAAATATTGATTCGAATTGACAATCAGGCTAGTCTATAAGTGATTGGGATGAAGAAGAACCCGACAGGTCCCCCTAGTAACAATTGTTAAGTCAGAGAAACTATCTGACAGTCTTAAAATTGAAAGGGATCAAGAAGAACCCGACAGGTCCTCCTGTTGAAAAATGTAGATTCGAATTGATAATCAGGCTAGACTTTAAGTGATTGGAATGAAGAGGTACCCGACAGGCCCCCCTAGTAACAATTGTTAAGTCAGAGAAACTATCTGACAGTCTTAAAATTGATAGGGATCAAGAAGAACCCGACAGGTCCTCCTGGTGAAAAATATTGATTCGAATTGATAATCAGGTTACTCTATATGTGATTGGGATGAAGAGAAACCCGACAGGTCCCCCTAGTAACAATTGTTAGGTCTAAGAAACTACCTGAGAGTCATAAAATTGAAAGGGATCAAGAAGAACCCGACAGGTCCTCCTGTTGAAAAATGTAGATTCGAATTGATAATCAGGTTACTCTACTTGTGATTGGGATGAAGAGAAACTCAACAAGTTCCCCTAGTAACAATTGTTAAGTCTAAGAAACTACCTGAGAGTCTTAAAATTGAAAGGGATCAAGAAGAACCCGATAGGTCCTCCTGGTGAAAAATGTAGATTCGAATTGATAATCAAGCTACACTTTAAGTGATTGGTATGAAGAGAAACCCGACAGGTCCCCCTAGTAACAATTGATAGGTCAAAGAAACTACCTGACAGTCTTAAAATTGAAAGGGATCCAGAAAAACCCGACAGGTCCTCCTGGTGAAAAAAATAGATTCGAATTGATAATCAGGTTACTCTATATGTTATTGGGATGAAGAGAAACCCGACAGGTCCCCCTAGTAACAGTTTTTAGGTCAAAGAAACTATCTGACAGTCTTAAAATTGAAAGGGATCAAGAAAAACCCGACAGGTCCTCCTGGTGAAAAATATAGATTCGAATTGATAATCAGGTTACTCTATATGTGATTGGGATGAAGAGAAACCCGACAGGTCCCCCTAGTAACAGTTTTCAGGTCAAAGAAACTACCTGAGAGTCATAAAATTGAAAGGGATCAAGAAGAACCCGACAGGTCCTTCTGTTGAAAAATGTAGATTCGAATTGATAATCAGGTTACTCTACTTATGATTGGGATGAAGAGAAACTCAACAAGTTCCCCTAGTAACAATTGTTAAGTCTAAGAAACTACCTGAGAGTCTTAAAATTGAAAGGGATCAAGAAGAACCCGACAGGTCCTCCTGGTAAAAAATATTGATTCGAATTGACAATCAGGCTAGTCTATAAGTGATTGGGATGAAGAAGAACCCGACAGGTCCCCCTAGTAACAATTGTTAAGTCAGAGAAACTATCTGACAGTCTTAAAATTGATAGGGATCAAGAAGAACCCGACAGGTCCTCCTGTTGAAAAATGTAGATTCGAATTGATAATCAGGTTACTCTACTTATGATTGGGATGAAGAGAAACTCAACAAGTTCCCCTAGTAACAATTGTTAAGTCTAAGAAACTACCTGAGAGTCTTAAAATTGAAAGGGATCAAGAAGAACCCGACAGGTCCTCCTGGTAAAAAATATTGATTCGAATTGACAATCAGGCTAGTCTATAAGTGATTGGGATGAAGAAGAACCCGACAGGTCCCCCTAGTAACAATTGTTAAGTCAGAGAAACTATCTGACAGTCTTAAAATTGATAGGGATCAAGAAGAACCCGACAGGTCCTCCTGGTGAAAAATATTGATTCGAATTGACAATCAGGCTAGTCTATATGTGATTGGGATGAAGAGAAACCCGACAGGTCCCCCTAGTAACAGTAATTAGGTCAAAGATAATATCTGACAGTCATAAAATTGAAAGGGATCAAGAAGAACCCGACAGGTCCTCCTGTTGAAAAATGTAGATTCGAATTGATAATCAGGTTACTCTATATGTTATTGGGAAGAAGAGAAACCCGACAGGTTCCCCTAGTAACAATTGTTAGGTCTAAGAAACTACCTGAGAGTCTTAAAATTGAAAGGGATCAAGAAGAACCCGACAGGTCCTCCTGATGAAATATATAGATTCGAATTGACAATCAGGCTAGTCTATAAGTGATTGGGATGAAGAGGAACCCGACAGGTCCCCCTAGTAACAATTGTTAGGTCAAAGAAACTATCTGACAGTCTTAAAATTGAAAGGGATCAAGAAGAACCCGACAGGTCCTCCTGGTGAAAAATGTAGATTCGAATTGATAATCAGGTTACTCTATATGTGATTGGGATGAAGAGAAACCCGACAGGTCCCCCTAGTAACAATTGTTAGGTCTAAGAAACTACCTGAGAGTCATAAAATTGAAAGGGATCAAGAAGAACCCGACAGGTCCTCCTGTTGAAAAATGTAGATTTGAATTGATAATCAGGTTACTCTACTTGTGATTGGGATGAAGAGAAACTCAACAAGTTCCCCTAGTAACAATTGTTAAGTCTAAGAAACTACCTGACAGTCTTAAAATTGAAAGGGATCAAGAAGAACCCGACAGGTCCTCCTGTTGAAAAATGTAGATTCGAATTGATAATCAGGCTAGACTCAAGTGATTGGGATGAAGAGAAACCCGAAAGGTCCCCCTAGTAACAATTGTTAGGTCAGAGAAACTATCTGACAGTCTTAAAATTGATAGGGATCAAGAAGAACCCGACAGGTCCTCCTGGTGAAAAATATTGATTCGAATTGATAAGCAGGTTACTCTATATGTGATTGGGATGAAGAGAAACCCGACAGGTCCCCCTAGTAACAGTAATTAGGTCAAAGATAATATCTGACAGTCATAAAATTGAAAGGGATCAAGAAGAACCCGACAGGTCCTCCTGTTGAAAAATGTAGATTCGAATTGATAATCAAGCTACACTTTAAGTGATTGGTATGAAGAGAAACCCGACAGGTCCCCCTATTAACAATTGATAGGTCAAAGAAACTACCTGACAGTCTAAAAATTGAAAGGGATCTAGAAAAACCCGACAGGTCCTCCTGGTGAAAAATATTGATTCGAATTGACAATCAGGCTAGTCTATAAGTGATTGGGATGAAGAGGAACCCGACAGGTCCCCCTAGTAACAATTGTTAGGTCAATGAAATTATCTGACAGTCTTAAAATTGAAAGGGATCAAGAAGAACCCGACAGGTCCTCCTGTTGAAAAATGTAGATTCGAATTGATAATCAGGCTAGACTTTAAGTGATTGGAATGAAGAGAAACCCGACAGGTCCCCCTAGTAACAATTGTTAGGTCTAAGAAACTACCTGAGAGTCATAAAATTGAAAGGGATCAAGAAGAACCCGACAGGTCCTCCTGTTGAAAAATGTAGATTCGAATTGATAATCAGGTTACTCTACTTGTGATTGGGATGAAGAGAAACTCAACAAGTTCCCCTAGTAACAATTGTTAAGTCTAAGAAACTACCTGACAGTCTTAAAATTGAAAGGGATCAAGAAGAACCCGACAGGTCCTCCTGTTGAAAAATGTAGATTCGAATTGATAATCAGGCTAGACTTCAAGTGATTGGGATGAAGAGAAACCCGAAAGGTCCCCCTAGTAACAATTGTTAGGTCAGAGAAACTATCTGACAGTCTTAAAATTGATAGGGATCAAGAAGAACCCGACAGGTCCTCCTGGAGAAAAATATTGATTCGAATTGACAATCAGGCTAGTCTATAAGTGATTGGGATGAAGAGGAACCCGACAGGTCCCCCTAGTAACAATTGTTAGGTCAATGAAACTATCTGACAGTCTTAAAATTGAAAGGGATCAAGAAGAACCCGACAGGTCCTCCTGTTGAAAAATGTAGATTCGAATTGATAATCAGGCTAGACTTTAAGTGATTGGAATGAAGAGGTACCCGACAGGCCCCCCTAGTAACAATTGTTAAGTCAGAGAAACTATCTGACAGTCTTAAAATTGATAGGGATCAAGAAGAACCCGACAGGTCCTCCTGGTGAAAAATATTGATTCGAATTGATAATCAGGTTACTCTATATGTGATTGGGATGAAGAGAAACCCGACAGGTCCCCCTAGTAACAATTGTTAGGTCTAAGAAACTACCTGAGAGTCATAAAATTGAAAGGGATCAAGAAGAACCCGACAGGTCCTCCTGTTGAAAAATGTAGATTCGAATTGATAATCAGGTTACTCTACTTGTGATTGGGATGAAGAGAAACTCAACAAGTTCCCCTAGTAACAATTGTTAAGTCTAAGAAACTACCTGAGAGTCTTAAAATTGAAAGGGATCAAGAAGAACCCGATAGGTCCTCCTGGTGAAAAATGTAGATTCGAATTGATAATCAAGCTACACTTTAAGTGATTGGTATGAAGAGAAACCCGACAGGTCCCCCTAGTAACAATTGATAGGTCAAAGAAACTACCTGACAGTCTTAAAATTGAAAGGGATCAAGAAAAACCCGACAGGTCCTCCTGGTGAAAAAAATAGATTCGAATTGATAATCAGGTTACTCTATATGTTATTGGGATGAAGAGAAACCCGACAGGTCCCCCTAGTAACAGTTTTTAGGTCAAAGAAACTATCTGACAGTCTTAAAATTGAACGGGATCAAGAAAAACCCGACAGGTCCTCCTGGTGAAAAATATAGATTCGAATTGATAATCAGGTTACTCTATATGTGATTGGGATGAAGAGAAACCCGACAGGTCCCCCTAGTAACAGTTTTCAGGTCAAAGAAACTACCTGAGAGTCATAAAATTGAAAGGGATCAAGAAGAACCCGACAGGTCCTCCTGTTGAAAAATGTAGATTCGAATTGATAATCAAGCTACACTTTAAGTGATTGGTATGAAGAGAAACCCGACAGGTCCCCCTATTAACAATTGATAGGTCAAAGAAACTACCTGACAGTCTAAAAATTGAAAGGGATCTAGAAAAACCCGACAGGTCCTCCTGGTGAAAAATATTGATTCGAATTGACAATCAGGCTAGTCTATAAGTGATTGGGATGAAGAGGAACCCGACAGGTCCCCCTAGTAACAATTGTTAGGTCAATGAAATTATCTGACAGTCTTAAAATTGAAAGGGATCAAGAAGAACCCGACAGGTCCTCCTGTTGAAAAATGTAGATTCGAATTGATAATCAGGCTAGACTTTAAGTGATTGGAATGAAGAGAAACCCGACAGGTCCCCCTAGTAACAATTGTTAGGTCTAAGAAACTACCTGAGAGTCATAAAATTGAAAGGGATCAAGAAGAACCCGACAGGTCCTCCTGTTGAAAAATGTAGATTCGAATTGATAATCAGGTTACTCTACTTGTGATTGGGATGAAGAGAAACTCAACAAGTTCCCCTAGTAACAATTGTTAAGTCTAAGAAACTACCTGACAGTCTTAAAATTGAAAGGGATCAAGAAGAACCCGACAGGTCCTCCTGTTGAAAAATGTAGATTCGAATTGATAATCAGGCTAGACTTCAAGTGATTGGGATGAAGAGAAACCCGAAAGGTCCCCCTAGTAACAATTGTTAGGTCAGAGAAACTATCTGACAGTCTTAAAATTGATAGGGATCAAGAAGAACCCGACAGGTCCTCCTGGTGAAAAATATTGATTCGAATTGACAATCAGGCTAGTCTATATGTGATTGGGATGAAGAGGAACCCGACAGGTCCCCCTAGTAACAATTGTTAGGTCAATGAAACTATCTGACAGTCTTAAAATTGAAAGGGATCAAGAAGAACCCGACAGGTCCTCCTGTTGAAAAATGTAGATTCGAATTGATAATCAGGCTAGACTTTAAGTGATTGGAATGAAGAGGTACCCGACAGGCCCCCCTAGTAACAATTGTTAAGTCAGAGAAACTATCTGACAGTCTTAAAATTGATAGGGATCAAGAAGAACCCGACAGGTCCTCCTGGTGAAAAATATTGATTCGAATTGATAATCAGGTTACTCTATATGTGATTGGGATGAAGAGAAACCCGACAGGTCCCCCTAGTAACAATTGTTAGGTCTAAGAAACTACCTGAGAGTCATAAAATTGAAAGGGATCAAGAAGAACCCGACAGGTCCTCCTGTTGAAAAATGTAGATTCGAATTGATAATCAGGTTACTCTACTTGTGATTGGGATGAAGAGAAACTCAACAAGTTCCCCTAGTAACAATTGTTAAGTCTAAGAAACTACCTGAGAGTCTTAAAATTGAAAGGGATCAAGAAGAACCCGATAGGTCCTCCTGGTGAAAAATGTAGATTCGAATTGATAATCAAGCTACACTTTAAGTGATTGGTATGAAGAGAAACCCGACAGGTCCCCCTAGTAACAATTGATAGGTCAAAGAAACTACCTGACAGTCTTAAAATTGAAAGGGATCAAGAAAAACCCGACAGGTCCTCCTGGTGAAAAAAATAGATTCGAATTGATAATCAGGTTACTCTATATGTTATTGGGATGAAGAGAAACCCGACAGGTCCCCCTAGTAACAGTTTTTAGGTCAAAGAAACTATCTGACAGTCTTTAAATTGAACGGGATCAAGAAAAACCCGACAGGTCCTCCTGGTGAAAAATATAGATTCGAATTGATAATCAGGTTACTCTATATGTGATTGGGATGAAGAGAAACCCGACAGGTCCCCCTAGTAACAGTTTTCAGGTCAAAGAAACTACCTGAGAGTCATAAAATTGAAAGGGATCAAGAAGAACCCGACAGGTCCTCCTGTTGAAAAATGTAGATTCGAATTGATAATCAGGTTACTCTACTTATGATTGGGATGAAGAGAAACTCAACAAGTTCCCCTAGTAACAATTGTTAAGTCTAAGAAACTACCTGAGAGTCTTAAAATTGAAAGGGATCAAGAAGAACCCGACAGGTCCTCCTGGTAAAAAATATTGATTCGAATTGACAATCAGGCTAGTCTATAAGTGATTGGGATGAAGAAGAACCCGACAGGTCCCCCTAGTAACAATTGTTAAGTCAGAGAAACTATCTGACAGTCTTAAAATTGATAGGGATCAAGAAGAACCCGACAGGTCCTCCTGGTGAAAAATATTGATTCGAATTGACAATCAGGCTAGTCTATAAGTGATTGGGATGAAGAGGAACCCGACAGGTCCCCCTAGTAACAATTGTTAGGTCAATGAAACTATCTGACAGTCTTAAAATTGAAAGGGATCAAGAAGAACCCGACAGGTCCTCCTGTTGAAAAATGTAGATTCGAATTGATAATCAGGCTAGACTTTAAGTGATTGGAATGAAGAGGTACCCGACAGGCCCCCCTAGTAACAATTGTTAAGTCAGAGAAACTATCTGACAGTCTTAAAATTGATAGGGATCAAGAAGAACCCGACAGGTCCTCCTGGTGAAAAATATTGATTCGAATTGATAATCAGGTTACTCTATATGTGATTGGGATGAAGAGAAACCCGACAGGTCCCCCTAGTAACAATTGTTAGGTCTAAGAAACTACCTGAGAGTCATAAAATTGAAAGGGATCAAGAAGAACCCGACAGGTCCTCCTGTTGAAAAATGTAGATTCGAATTGATAATCAGGTTACTCTACTTGTGATTGGGATGAAGAGAAACTCAACAAGTTCCCCTAGTAACAATTGTTAAGTCTAAGAAACTACCTGAGAGTCTTAAAATTGAAAGGGATCAAGAAGAACCCGACAGGTCCTCCTGGTGAAAAATGTAGATTCGAATTGATAATCAGGCTACACTTTAAGTGATTGGGATGAAGAGAAACCCGACAGGTCCCCCTAGTAACAATTGTTAGGTCAAAGAAACTATCTGGCAGTCTTAAAATTGATAGGGATCAAGAAGAACCCGACAGGTCCTCCTGGTGAAAAATGTAGATTCGAATTGATAATCAAGCTACACTTTAAGTGATTGGTATGAAGAGAAACCCGACAGGTCCCCCTAGTAACAATTGATAGGTCAAAGAAACTACCTGACAGTCTTAAAATTGAAAGGGATCAAGAAAAACCCGACAGGTCCTCCTGGTGAAAAAAATAGATTCGAATTGATAATCAGGTTACTCTATATGTTATTGGGATGAAGAGAAACCCGACAGGTCCCCCTAGTAACAGTTTTTAGGTCAAAGAAACTATCTGACAGTCTTAAAATTGAAAGGGATCAAGAAAAACCCGACAGGTCCTCCTGGTGAAAAATATAGATTCGAATTGATAATCAGGTTACTCTATATGTGATTGGGATGAAGAGAAACCCGACAGGTCCCCCTAGTAACAGTTTTCAGGTCAAAGAAACTACCTGAGAGTCATAAAATTGAAAGGGATCAAGAAGAACCCGACAGGTCCTCCTGTTGAAAAATGTAGATTCGAATTGATAATCAGGTTACTCTACTTGTGATTGGGATGAAGAGAAACTCAACAAGTTCCCCTAGTAACAATTGTTAAGTCTAAGAAACTACCTGACAGTCTTAAAATTGAAAGGGATCAAGAAGAACCCGACAGGTCCTCCTGTTGAAAAATGTAGATTCGAATTGATAATCAGGCTAGACTTCAAGTGATTGGGATGAAGAGAAACCCGAAAGGTCCCCCTAGTAACAATTGTTAGGTCAGAGAAACTATCTGACAGTCTTAAAATTGATAGGGATCAAGAAGAACCCGACAGGTCCTCCTGGTGAAAAATATTGATTCGAATTGACAATCAGGCTAGTCTATAAGTGATTGGGATGAAGAGGAACCCGACAGGTCCCCCTAGTAACAATTGTTAGGTCAATGAAACTATCTGACAGTCTTAAAATTGAAAGGGATCAAGAAGAACCCGACAGGTCCTCCTGTTGAAAAATGTAGATTCGAATTGATAATCAGGCTAGACTTTAAGTGATTGGAATGAAGAGGTACCCGACAGGCCCCCCTAGTAACAATTGTTAAGTCAGAGAAACTATCTGACAGTCTTAAAATTGATAGGGATCAAGAAGAACCCGACAGGTCCTCCTGGTGAAAAATATTGATTCGAATTGATAATCAGGTTACTCTATATGTGATTGGGATGAAGAGAAACCCGACAGGTCCCCCTAGTAACAATTGTTAGGTCTAAGAAACTACCTGAGAGTCATAAAATTGAAAGGGATCAAGAAGAACCCGACAGGTCCTCCTGTTGAAAAATGTAGATTCGAATTGATAATCAGGTTACTCTACTTGTGATTGGGATGAAGAGAAACTCAACAAGTTCCCCTAGTAACAATTGTTAAGTCTAAGAAACTACCTGAGAGTCTTAAAATTGAAAGGGATCAAGAAGAACCCGATAGGTCCTCCTGGTGAAAAATGTAGATTCGAATTGATAATCAAGCTACACTTTAAGTGATTGGTATGAAGAGAAACCCGACAGGTCCCCCTAGTAACAATTGATAGGTCAAAGAAACTACCTGACAGTCTTAAAATTGAAAGGGATCAAGAAAAACCCGACAGGTCCTCCTGGTGAAAAAAATAGATTCGAATTGATAATCAGGTTACTCTATATGTTATTGGGATGAAGAGAAACCCGACAGGTCCCCCTAGTAACAGTTTTTAGGTCAAAGAAACTATCTGACAGTCTTTAAATTGAACGGGATCAAGAAAAACCCGACAGGTCCTCCTGGTGAAAAATATAGATTCGAATTGATAATCAGGTTACTCTATATGTGATTGGGATGAAGAGAAACCCGACAGGTCCCCCTAGTAACAGTTTTCAGGTCAAAGAAACTACCTGAGAGTCATAAAATTGAAAGGGATCAAGAAGAACCCGACAGGTCCTCCTGTTGAAAAATGTAGATTCGAATTGATAATCAGGTTACTCTACTTATGATTGGGATGAAGAGAAACTCAACAAGTTCCCCTAGTAACAATTGTTAAGTCTAAGAAACTACCTGAGAGTCTTAAAATTGAAAGGGATCAAGAAGAACCCGACAGGTCCTCCTGGTAAAAAATATTGATTCGAATTGACAATCAGGCTAGTCTATAAGTGATTGGGATGAAGAAGAACCCGACAGGTCCCCCTAGTAACAATTGTTAAGTCAGAGAAACTATCTGACAGTCTTAAAATTGATAGGGATCAAGAAGAACCCGACAGGTCCTCCTGGTGAAAAATATTGATTCGAATTGACAATCAGGCTAGTCTATAAGTGATTGGGATGAAGAGGAACCCGACAGGTCCCCCTAGTAACAATTGTTAGGTCAATGAAACTATCTGACAGTCTTAAAATTGAAAGGGATCAAGAAGAACCCGACAGGTCCTCCTGTTGAAAAATGTAGATTCGAATTGATAATCAGGCTAGACTTTAAGTGATTGGAATGAAGAGGTACCCGACAGGCCCCCCTAGTAACAATTGTTAAGTCAGAGAAACTATCTGACAGTCTTAAAATTGATAGGGATCAAGAAGAACCCGACAGGTCCTCCTGGTGAAAAATATTGATTCGAATTGATAATCAGGTTACTCTATATGTGATTGGGATGAAGAGAAACCCGACAGGTCCCCCTAGTAACAATTGTTAGGTCTAAGAAACTACCTGAGAGTCATAAAATTGAAAGGGATCAAGAAGAACCCGACAGGTCCTCCTGTTGAAAAATGTAGATTCGAATTGATAATCAGGTTACTCTACTTGTGATTGGGATGAAGAGAAACTCAACAAGTTCCCCTAGTAACAATTGTTAAGTCTAAGAAACTACCTGAGAGTCTTAAAATTGAAAGGGATCAAGAAGAACCCGACAGGTCCTCCTGGTGAAAAATGTAGATTCGAATTGATAATCAGGCTACACTTTAAGTGATTGGGATGAAGAGAAACCCGACAGGTCCCCCTAGTAACAATTGTTAGGTCAAAGAAACTATCTGGCAGTCTTAAAATTGATAGGGATCAAGAAGAACCCGACAGGTCCTCCTGGTGAAAAATGTAGATTCGAATTGATAATCAAGCTACACTTTAAGTGATTGGTATGAAGAGAAACCCGACAGGTCCCCCTAGTAACAATTGATAGGTCAAAGAAACTACCTGACAGTCTTAAAATTGAAAGGGATCAAGAAAAACCCGACAGGTCCTCCTGGTGAAAAAAATAGATTCGAATTGATAATCAGGTTACTCTATATGTTATTGGGATGAAGAGAAACCCGACAGGTCCCCCTAGTAACAGTTTTTAGGTCAAAGAAACTATCTGACAGTCTTAAAATTGAAAGGGATCAAGAAAAACCCGACAGGTCCTCCTGGTGAAAAATATAGATTCGAATTGATAATCAGGTTACTCTATATGTGATTGGGATGAAGAGAAACCCGACAGGTCCCCCTAGTAACAGTTTTCAGGTCAAAGAAACTACCTGAGAGTCATAAAATTGAAAGGGATCAAGAAGAACCCGACAGGTCCTCCTGTTGAAAAATGTAGATTCGAATTGATAATCAGGTTACTCTACTTATGATTGGGATGAAGAGAAACTCAACAAGTTCCCCTAGTAACAATTGTTAAGTCTAAGAAACTACCTGAGAGTCTTAAAATTGAAAGGGATCAAGAAGAACCCGACAGGTCCTCCTGGTAAAAAATATTGATTCGAATTGACAATCAGGCTAGTCTATAAGTGATTGGGATGAAGAAGAACCCGACAGGTCCCCCTAGTAACAATTGTTAAGTCAGAGAAACTATCTGACAGTCTTAAAATTGATAGGGATCAAGAAGAACCCGACAGGTCCTCCTGGTGAAAAATATTGATTCGAATTGATAATCAGGTTACTCCATATGTGATTGGGATGAAGAGAAACCCGACAGGTCCCCCTAGTAACAATTGTTAGGTCTAAGAAACTACCTGAGAGTCATAAAATTGAAAGGGATCAAGAAGAACCCGACAGGTCCTCCTGTTGAAAAATGTAGATTCGAATTGATAATCAGGTTACTCTACTTGTGATTGGGATGAAGAGAAACTCAACAAGTTCCCCTAGTAACAATTGTTAAGTCTAAGAAACTACCTGAGAGTCTTAAAATTGAAAGGGATCAGGAAGAACCCGACAGGTCCTCCTGCTGAAAAATATAGATTCGAATTGATAATCAAGTTACTCTACATGTGATTGGGATGAAGAGAAACCCGACAGGTTCCCCTAGTAACAATTGTTAGGTCTAAGAAACTACCTGAGAGTCTTAAAATTGAAAGGGATCTAGAAAAACCCGACAGGTCCTCCTGGTGAAAAATATTGATTCGAATTGACAATCAGGCTAGTCTATAAGTGATTGGAATGAAGAGAAACCCGACAGGTCCCCCTAGTAACAATTGTTAAGTCAGAGAAACTATCTGACAGTCTTAAAATTGATAGGGATCAAGAAGAACCCGACAGGTCCTCCTGGTGAAAAATATTGATTCGAATTGATAATCAGGTTACTCTATATGTGATTGGGATGAAGAGAAACCCGACAGGTCCCCCTAGTAACAATTGTTAGGTCTAAGAAACTACCTGAGAGTCATAAAATTGAATGGGATCAAGAAGAACCCGACAGGTCCTCCTGGTGAAAAATATTGATTCGAATTGACAATCAGGCTAGTCTATATGTGATTGGGATGAAGAGAAACCCGACAGGTCCCCCTAGTAACAGTAATTAGGTCAAAGATAATTTCTGACAGTCATAAAATTGAAAGGGATCAAGAAGAACCCGACAGGTCCTCCTGTTGAAAAATGTAGATTCGAATTGATAATCAAGATCCACTTTAAGTGATTGGTATGAAGAGAAACCCGACAGGTCCCCCTAGTAACAATTGTTAGGTCTAAGAAACTACCTGAGAGTCATAAAATTGAAAGGGATCAAGAAGAACCCGACAGGTCCTCCTGTTGAAAAATGTAGATTCGAATTGATAATCAGGTTACTCTACTTGTGATTGGGATGAAGAGAAACTCAACAAGTTCCCCTAGTAACAATTGTTAAGTCTAAGAAACTACCTGAGAGTCTTAAAATTGAAAGGGATCAAGAAGAACCCGATAGGTCCTCCTGGTGAAAAATGTAGATTCGAATTGATAATCAAGCTACACTTTAAGTGATTGGTATGAAGAGAAACCCGACAGGTCCCCCTAGTAACAATTGATAGGTCAAAGAAACTACCTGACAGTCTTAAAATTGAAAGGGATCAAGAAAAACCCGACAGGTCCTCCTGGTGAAAAAAATAGATTCGAATTGATAATCAGGTTACTCTATATGTTATTGGGATGAAGAGAAACCCGACAGGTCCCCCTAGTAACAGTTTTTAGGTCAAAGAAACTATCTGACAGTCTTTAAATTGAACGGGATCAAGAAAAACCCGACAGGTCCTCCTGGTGAAAAATATAGATTCGAATTGATAATCAGGTTACTCTATATGTGATTGGGATGAAGAGAAACCCGACAGGTCCCCCTAGTAACAGTTTTCAGGTCAAAGAAACTACCTGAGAGTCATAAAATTGAAAGGGATCAAGAAGAACCCGACAGGTCCTCCTGTTGAAAAATGTAGATTCGAATTGATAATCAGGTTACTCTACTTATGATTGGGATGAAGAGAAACTCAACAAGTTCCCCTAGTAACAATTGTTAAGTCTAAGAAACTACCTGAGAGTCTTAAAATTGAAAGGGATCAAGAAGAACCCGACAGGTCCTCCTGGTAAAAAATATTGATTCGAATTGACAATCAGGCTAGTCTATAAGTGATTGGGATGAAGAAGAACCCGACAGGTCCCCCTAGTAACAATTGTTAAGTCAGAGAAACTATCTGACAGTCTTAAAATTGATAGGGATCAAGAAGAACCCGACAGGTCCTCCTGGTGAAAAATATTGATTCGAATTGACAATCAGGCTAGTCTATAAGTGATTGGGATGAAGAGGAACCCGACAGGTCCCCCTAGTAACAATTGTTAGGTCAATGAAACTATCTGACAGTCTTAAAATTGAAAGGGATCAAGAAGAACCCGACAGGTCCTCCTGTTGAAAAATGTAGATTCGAATTGATAATCAGGCTAGACTTTAAGTGATTGGAATGAAGAGGTACCCGACAGGCCCCCCTAGTAACAATTGTTAAGTCAGAGAAACTATCTGACAGTCTTAAAATTGATAGGGATCAAGAAGAACCCGACAGGTCCTCCTGGTGAAAAATATTGATTCGAATTGATAATCAGGTTACTCTATATGTGATTGGGATGAAGAGAAACCCGACAGGTCCCCCTAGTAACAATTGTTAGGTCTAAGAAACTACCTGAGAGTCATAAAATTGAAAGGGATCAAGAAGAACCCGACAGGTCCTCCTGTTGAAAAATGTAGATTCGAATTGATAATCAGGTTACTCTACTTGTGATTGGGATGAAGAGAAACTCAACAAGTTCCCCTAGTAACAATTGTTAAGTCTAAGAAACTACCTGAGAGTCTTAAAATTGAAAGGGATCAAGAAGAACCCGACAGGTCCTCCTGGTGAAAAATGTAGATTCGAATTGATAATCAGGCTACACTTTAAGTGATTGGGATGAAGAGAAACCCGACAGGTCCCCCTAGTAACAATTGTTAGGTCAAAGAAACTATCTGGCAGTCTTAAAATTGATAGGGATCAAGAAGAACCCGACAGGTCCTCCTGGTGAAAAATGTAGATTCGAATTGATAATCAAGCTACACTTTAAGTGATTGGTATGAAGAGAAACCCGACAGGTCCCCCTAGTAACAATTGATAGGTCAAAGAAACTACCTGACAGTCTTAAAATTGAAAGGGATCAAGAAAAACCCGACAGGTCCTCCTGGTGAAAAAAATAGATTCGAATTGATAATCAGGTTACTCTATATGTTATTGGGATGAAGAGAAACCCGACAGGTCCCCCTAGTAACAGTTTTTAGGTCAAAGAAACTATCTGACAGTCTTAAAATTGAAAGGGATCAAGAAAAACCCGACAGGTCCTCCTGGTGAAAAATATAGATTCGAATTGATAATCAGGTTACTCTATATGTGATTGGGATGAAGAGAAACCCGACAGGTCCCCCTAGTAACAGTTTTCAGGTCAAAGAAACTACCTGAGAGTCATAAAATTGAAAGGGATCAAGAAGAACCCGACAGGTCCTCCTGTTGAAAAATGTAGATTCGAATTGATAATCAGGTTACTCTACTTATGATTGGGATGAAGAGAAACTCAACAAGTTCCCCTAGTAACAATTGTTAAGTCTAAGAAACTACCTGAGAGTCTTAAAATTGAAAGGGATCAAGAAGAACCCGACAGGTCCTCCTGGTAAAAAATATTGATTCGAATTGACAATCAGGCTAGTCTATAAGTGATTGGGATGAAGAAGAACCCGACAGGTCCCCCTAGTAACAATTGTTAAGTCAGAGAAACTATCTGACAGTCTTAAAATTGATAGGGATCAAGAAGAACCCGACAGGTCCTCCTGGTGAAAAATATTGATTCGAATTGATAATCAGGTTACTCCATATGTGATTGGGATGAAGAGAAACCCGACAGGTCCCCCTAGTAACAATTGTTAGGTCTAAGAAACTACCTGAGAGTCATAAAATTGAAAGGGATCAAGAAGAACCCGACAGGTCCTCCTGTTGAAAAATGTAGATTCGAATTGATAATCAGGTTACTCTACTTGTGATTGGGATGAAGAGAAACTCAACAAGTTCCCCTAGTAACAATTGTTAAGTCTAAGAAACTACCTGAGAGTCTTAAAATTGAAAGGGATCAGGAAGAACCCGACAGGTCCTCCTGCTGAAAAATATAGATTCGAATTGATAATCAAGTTACTCTACATGTGATTGGGATGAAGAGAAACCCGACAGGTTCCCCTAGTAACAATTGTTAGGTCTAAGAAACTACCTGAGAGTCTTAAAATTGAAAGGGATCTAGAAAAACCCGACAGGTCCTCCTGGTGAAAAATATTGATTCGAATTGACAATCAGGCTAGTCTATAAGTGATTGGAATGAAGAGAAACCCGACAGGTCCCCCTAGTAACAATTGTTAAGTCAGAGAAACTATCTGACAGTCTTAAAATTGATAGGGATCAAGAAGAACCCGACAGGTCCTCCTGGTGAAAAATATTGATTCGAATTGATAATCAGGTTACTCTATATGTGATTGGGATGAAGAGAAACCCGACAGGTCCCCCTAGTAACAATTGTTAGGTCTAAGAAACTACCTGAGAGTCATAAAATTGAATGGGATCAAGAAGAACCCGACAGGTCCTCCTGGTGAAAAATATTGATTCGAATTGACAATCAGGCTAGTCTATATGTGATTGGGATGAAGAGAAACCCGACAGGTCCCCCTAGTAACAGTAATTAGGTCAAAGATAATTTCTGACAGTCATAAAATTGAAAGGGATCAAGAAGAACCCGACAGGTCCTCCTGTTGAAAAATGTAGATTCGAATTGATAATCAAGATCCACTTTAAGTGATTGGTATGAAGAGAAACCCGACAGGTCCCCCTAGTAACAATTGTTAGGTCAAAGAAACTATCTGACAGTCTTAAAATTGAAAGGGATCAAGAAGAACCCGACAGGTCCTCCTGTGGAAAAATGTAGATTCGAATTGATAATCAGGTTACTCTATATGTGATTGGGATGAAGAGAAACCCGACAGGTCCCCCTAGTAACAGTAATTAGGTCAAAGATAATATCTGACAGTCATAAAATTGAAAGGGATCAAGAAGAACCCGACAGGTCCTCCTGTTGAAAAATGTAGATTCGAATTGATAATCAGACTAGACTTTAAGTGATTGGGATGAAGAGAAACCCGACAGGTCCCCCTAGTAACAATTTTTAGGTCAGAGAAATTATCTGACAGTCTTAAAATTGATAGGGATCAAGAAGAACCCGACAGGTCCTCCTGGTGAAAAATATTGATTCGAATTGATAATCAGGTTACTCTATATGTGATTGGGATGAAGAGAAACCCGACAGGTCCCCCTAGTAACAGTAATTAGGTCAAAGATAATATCTGACAGTCATAAAATTGAAAGGGATCAAGAAGAACCCGACAGGTCCTCCTGTTGAAAAATGTAGATTCGAATTGATAATCAAGCTACACTTTAAGTGATTGGTATGAAGAGAAACCCGACAGGTCCCCCTAGTAACAATTGTTAGGTCAAAGAAACTATCTGACAGTCTTAAAATTGAAAGGGATCAAGAAGAACCCGACAGGTCCTCCTGTTGAAAAATGTAGATTCGAATTGATAATCAGGTTACTCTATATGTGATTGGGATGAAGAGAAACCCGACAGGTCCCCCTAGTAACAGTAATTAGGTCAAAGATAATATCTGACAGTCATAAAATTGAAAGGGATCAAGAAGAACCCGACAGGTCCTGCTGTTGAAAAATGTAGATTCGAATTGATAATCAAGCTACACTTTAAGTGATTGGTATGAAGAGAAACCCGACAGGTCCCCCTAGTAACAATTGTTAGGTCAATGAAACTATCTGACAGTCTTAAAATTGAAAGGGATCAAGAAGAACCCGACAGGTCCTCCTGTTGAAAAATGTAGATTCGAATTGATAATCAGGTTACTCTATATGTGATTGGGATGAAGAGAAACCCGACAGGTCCCCCTAGTAACAGTAATTAGGTCAAAGATAATATCTGACAGTCATAAAATTGAAAGGGATCAAGAAGAACCCGACAGGTCCTCCTGTTGAAAAATGTAGATTCGAATTGATAATCAAGCTACACTTTAAGTGATTGGTATGAAGAGAAACCCGACAGGTCCCCCTAGTAACAATTGATAGGTCAAAGAAACTACCTGACAGTCTTAAAATTGAAAGGGATCAAGAAAAACCCGACAGGTCCTCCTGGTGAAAAATATAGATTCGAATTGATAATCAAGTTACTCTACATGTGATTGGGATAAAGAGAAACTCAACAGGTTACCCTAGTAACAATTGTTAGGTCTAAGAAACTACTTGAGAGTCTTAAAATTGAAAGGGATCAAGAAGAACCCGACAGGTCCTCCTGGTGAATAATATTGATTCGAATTGACAATCAGGCTAGTCTATAAGTGATTGGGATGAAGAGGAACCCGACAGGTCCCCCTAGTAACAATTGATAGGTCAAAGAAACTATCTGACAGTCTTAAAATTGAAAGGGATCAAGAAGAACCCGACAGGTCCTCCTGTTGAAAAATGTAGATTCGAATTGATAATCAGGCTAGACTTTAAGTGATTGGGATGAAGAGAAACCCGACAGGTCCCCCTAGTAACAATTGTTAGGTCAGAGAAACTATCTGACAGTCTTAAAATTGATAGGGATCAAGAAGAACCCGACAGGTCCTCCTGGTGAAAAATATTGATTCGAATTGATAATCAGGATACTCTATATGTGATTGGGATGAAGAGAAGCCCGACAGGTCCCCCTAGTAACCGTAATTAGGTCAAAGATAATATCTGACAGTCATAAAATTGAAAGGGATCAAGAAGAACCCGACAGGTCCTCCTGTTGAAAAATGTAGATTCGAATTGATAATCAAGCTACACTTTAAGTGATTGGTATGAAGAGAAACCCGACAGGTCCCCCTAGTAACAATTGATAGGTCAAAGAAACTACCTGACAGTCTTAAAATTGAAAGGGATCAAGAAAAACCCGACAGGTCCTCCTGGTGAAAAATATAGATTCGAATTGATAATCAGGTTACTCTATATGTGATTGGGATGAAGAGAAACCCGACAGGTCCCCCTAGTAACAGTTTTTAGGTCAAAGAAACTATCTGACAGTCTTAAAATTGAAAGGGATCAAGAAGAACCCGACAGGTCCTCCTGGTGAAAAATATTGATTCGAATCATAATCAGGCTACTCTATAAGTGATTGGTAAGAAGAGAAACTCAACAGGTTCCCCTAGTAACAATTGTTAGGTCTAAGAAACTACCTGAGAGTCTTAAAATTGAAAGGGATCAAGAAGAACCCGACAGGTCCCCCTGGTAAAATTGTGGGGTTGAATTGACTACAAGATCACCTTGTAACGGCTATGACTGATGAGAAACCTCAACTAGATTCTCCTGTAGACAAGGAAGGGACGACTTTATTATTTACCAATCATATAGGTTTATGGGATGAAGTGGAAAGTGACAGCTCCCCTTTCATGATAATCAAAAGACCACACAATTATATAACCATCATCATTTTATAAGGGATGAAGAGAAACCCGACAGGTCCCCTTAGTAACAATTGCTATGTCAAAGAAACTACCTGACAGTCATATAATTGAAAGGGATCAAGAAGAACCCGACAGGTCCTCCTGGTGAAAAATATAGATTCGAATTGATAATCAGGTTATTCTACATGTGATTGGGATGAAGAGAAACTCAACAGGTTCCCCTAGTAGCAATTGTTAGGTCTAAGAAACTACCTGAGAGTCTTAAAATTGAAAGGGATCAAGAAGAACCCGACAGGTCCTCCTGGTGAAAAATGTAGATTCAAATTGATAATCAAGCTACACTTTAAGTGATTGATATGAAGAGAAACCCGACAGGTCCCCATAGTAACAATTGATAGGTCAAAGAAACTACCTGACAGTCTTAAAATTGAAAGGGATCAAGAAAAACCCGACATGTCCTCCTGGTGAAAAATATAGATTCGAATTGATAATCAGGTTACTCTATATGTGATTGGGATGAAGAGAAACCCGACAGGTCCCCCTAGTAACAGTTTTCAGGTCAAAGAAACTATCTGACAGTCTTAAAATTGAAAGGGATCAAGAAGAACCCGACAGGTCCTCCTGGTGATAAATATGGATTCGAATTGATAATCAGGCTACTCTATATGTGATTGGGATGAAGATAAACCGGACAGGTCCAACTAATAACATTTGTAAGGTCACATTAAAATATGATTTTATAATTGATTGAGATGATGAGAAACCCAGCAATATCAGAAAATCATGTTCATCTCCGGGCCTACCAAATCGCATTAATAAAGTTCTTAATTGAATATCAGAGGACAACATTGTGCATTTTTTTGTGACACCCAAGATAAAACACAATACTCCTTTTGGTGATATACAGGCAAAATAAACAACATCCAAAGTTCACGAACAAAAATACATTAAAAAATTGTACATAAAAACTTATTAATGATAAAACATATCTGGCAAATAACTGAATTCATTCCGTTAACTTCCAGAATAGGATTTTATACAGTATATTATTTGTTGTGAAAATAAAACAATAATTATTTTTTATAAAATAAAATACTTTAAATTTAAATATTTTTTTTCATTTATAAAATGTTGAAAAATTAAATTTGTTTTATTTTTTAAATTTTTAATAATAAAATTGTTTAATTATTTTATTATCTAAGTAATAATTTGACGCTAAATATATATTTTTGTTTGTTTATATTGATAGTAATGGGTATTAAAAAACTACATATTTTAATACTAATTTCTTTCTCTACCTAATACGGTTAGTTATTAATTTTTTATTTAAATTCTTAAGATATTTTATGTAATTTAATTTTCATTATTTTTATAATGTTAATCTTTTAAATTATAAATAACAAAATATTAAGCATTTACATACTTATATCAAAAACCAGAACCAACTCATTGGCCGAAAAATAATATTGCATTCTGCATTTCTATAGAACGTTAAGAACCTCGTTCCTTCCATCTTATTTCTTGTAAAGCTAAAATCCCTAAACTATATTTTTAAATTTCGTAACTAATGCTAAAACTATCCATGTTTGGTAAAAAGTCTCTATTTTCAATTTTCCATTGCATTGAGCTTATTAAGAATTTTCCATTCTAGATTCCATTACTCTGTCCCTAGTCCAATTGATGAATTCTTAAACAGTATTTTTTTACGATGGTGGGTTATAAACCCACCAATCAACTCCATACCTATGCTCTATACAAAATATTCTTATTAGAAATAAACTACATTGTCACATAAAAGCCATTTTTTTATGAAAACTATCCAAACATACAAATTAGGAGCATAAATTAAATACTTTTCAACATTACATTCAAGTTAACCTAAAAAATTAAAATCAAGAAATTCATACCTAAATATAGAATACAAATATATCCAACACCAAAACACGGACAATCAAACAAACAAATACCAAACAAAGACAATAAAAAGAAAGCCAAAAATATTATAAATATACCTAGTTACATCAAACAATAAAAAGAAAATATCATAAAAAAAACCAAAACACAAATCATATTTCACACTACCAAAAAAGAACCTAATAAAAAAAACTAAGAAATATCATACTGCAAAACAGACAACAAACATATCCAATACTAAAATATGGACAATCCATCAAACAAATACCGAGCAAAAACCATAAATATAAAGCCAAAAAACAATAAATAGACCTACATCAATCAATAAAAAGAAAATCCCTGCCAAAACAAAAAAGTTCTGTTCAACACAACTCACAATAAAAACCGAAGAAAAGAAACCAAAAAATATCACTATAAAAAATAGACAAAAAACATATACAATACCAAAACACGGACAATCAAACAAATAAATACCGAACAAAGACCATAAAAAGAAAGCCAAAAAACAATAAATAGACCTACATCAAATAGTAAAAAGAAAATCTCAAAATGAAAGTCAAAACATAAAATTTCTACTCAACACAACCCACAATAAAAACCGAAGAAAAGAAACCAACAAATATTACTATAAAAAATAGACAAAAAAAATATACAATATCAAAACACGGACAATCAAACAAACAATTACCGAACAAAGACCATAAAAAGAAAGCCAAAAATATTATAAATATACATCAAACAATAAAAAGAAATATCATAATAAAAGGCACAACATAAATCATTTTCCAAATTAACAAAAAAGAACCGAATAAAAAAAACTAAGAAATATCATCCTGCAAAACAGACAACAAACATATCCAATACTAAAACATGGACAATCCACCAAACAAATAACGAGCAAAAACCATAAAAATAAAGCTAACAAAATAATAAATAGATCTTTTAAAAATTAAAAGGGATATCCAAGGGTCTAGAGACTGCTCATGAAGGTGAAACAAGAAAATGCATTTTATAATAAAGTGAAACAAATACTTATGGAATTGCAATAGAAATTTAATTAATAATTTTAGAGAATTAATCATTTAAATGAATTTTGAATGGATAAAAATTGATTTAAGTAATGGAAAAATATTATTTACACAACCAAGAATACTTGATGATTATTGTAAATTTTAAAATGGTAATGTATTAAATATAAAAGATTAAACTTGAAATCAAAAAATACTAATTTAATAGAAACCATTTTATTTACAATTGTTATTGAAATTAAAAACGACGTACCTGTATTCGAGCAAGTCGGTATATACGCGTGTGTCCTCGTTTCACTCTGGATCGGCTCCTAGATGTTAGCTGTTTACTGTTATAAAGAAAAAATACAATGTTTTAACAATCAACTATACCCTAAAAATTTAAGAAAAAAGAATTAAAATTCTATTTTTTATTTTTTTAATAATATAAATATACACTCTGTGCAGAAGTTAAAAAAATGTAATTTGCAAAAATGAATATATGATTTTATGATTGATTGAGATGATGAGAAACCCAGCAATAACAGAAATTCATGTTCATCTCCGGGCCTACCAAATCGCATTAATAAAGTTCTTAATTGAATATCAGAGGACAACATTGTGCATTTTTTTGTGACACCCAAGATAAAACACAATACTCCTTTTGGTGATATACAGGCAAAATAAACAACATCCAAAGTTCACGAACAAAAATACATTAAAAAATTATACATAAAAACTTATTAAATTAATGATATAACATATCTGGCAAATAACTGAATTCACTCCGTTAACTTCCAGAACAGGATTCTATACAGTATATTATTTGTTGTGAAAATAAAACAATAATTATTTTTTATAAAATAAAATACTTTAAATTTAAATATTTTTTTTCATTTATAAAATGTTGAAAAATTAAATTTGTTTTATTTTTTAAATTTTTAATAATAAAATTGTTTAATTATTTTATTATCTAAGTAATAATTTGACGCTAAATATATATTTTTGTTTGTTTATATTGATAGTAATGGGTATTAAAAAACTACATATTTTAATACTAATTTCTTTCTCTACCTAATACGGTTAGTTATTAATTTTTTATTTAAATTCTTAAGATATTTTATGTAATTTAATTTTCATTATTTTTATAATGTTAATCTTTTAAATTATAAATAACAAAATATTAAGCATTTACATACTTATATCAAAAACCAGAACCAACTCATTGGCCGAAAAATAATATTGCATTCTGCATTTCTATAGAACGTTAAGAACCTCGTTCCTTCCATCTTATTTCTTGTAAAGCTAAAATCCCTAAACTATATTTTTAAATTTCGTAACTAATGCTAAAACTATCCATGTTTGGTATAAAGTCTCTATTTTCAATTTTTATTGCATTGAGCAATTTTCCATTCTAGATTCCATTACTCTGTCCCTAGTCCAATTGATTAATTCTTAAACAGTATTTTTTTACGATGGTGGGTTATAAACCCACCAATCAACTCCATACCTATGCTCTATACAAAATATTCTTATTAGAAATAAACTACATTGTCACATAAAAGCCATTTTTTTATGAAAACTATCCAAACATACAAATTAGGAGCATAAATTAAATACTTTTCAACATTACATTCAAGTTAACCTAAAAAATTAAAATCAAGAAATTCATACCTAAATATAGAATACAAATATATCCAACACCAAAACACGGACAATCAAACAAACAAATACCAAACAAAGACAATAAAAAGAAAGCCAAAAATATTATAAATATACCTAGTTACATCAAACAATAAAAAGAAAATATCATAAAAAAAACCAAAACACAAATCATATTTCACACTACCAAAAAAGAACCTAATAAAAAAAACTAAGAAATATCATACTGCAAAACAGACAACAAACATATCCGATACTAAACTATGGACAATCCACCAAACAAATACCGAACAAAACCCATAAATATAAAGCCAAAAAACAATAAATAGACCTACATCAATCAATAAAAAGAAAATCCCTGCCAAAACATAAAAGCTCTATTCAACACAACTCACAATAAAAACCGAAGAAAAGAAACCAAGAAATACCACTATAAAAAATAGACAATAAACAGATACGATGCCAAAATATGGACAATCTATCAAACAAATACCGAGCAAAAACCATAAAAATAAAGCCAAAAAAAGAACCGGATGGGCCTCGCTCTGCTGTACACTTGGGGGTGAAGTGCGACTCTTCATAGGATAGGTCATTATAATGGATTTGTTAAATTTGAATTCAATGATAGGTATCATTGTATACAAAAAACGATTCTGAACGGAAATGATATGTTTGTCTAGAATAAAATACAATATTATTTATAAATATTGTAATAAGTATATTTTATTTTTAAACGAAAAATTTAGAAAAACCAAAAATTTAAATTGTCTATAAATAAGTCAAAATATGTCAAAATACTTTGAAAGCTTAACCATATATAGAAAACGTCAATATAAAGATTTGGTGAAAATTTCAAGTTGTTGCGGTTTTTCATTTTTGAGTTAGAGCATTTTAAAAAAAACCGATATCATTTGTCAGTCTAGAATATTATACATTATATTATACTTTACATGTAATTTTATGTCAATATTCGCTGTACAAACGCTTATAAAAAAAAATTGTGCTTATGGATTTTAATTATTTTTTAATGACATTAAGAACTACTTCTGTGAAAATCTTCTATTAAATCTTCAAGTATTTGGTATAAGCCAAATTTTTTTATCACCGATTATAAAAATAAAATGTAAAAAAAATTGAATATTTTAAATGCCTATAAGTGGCTTAGAAATCAATATAATATTTTGAAAAAAATATGACATAAAAGAAATACCAATCTTAACAGCTAGTAGAAATTTAAAAAATTTGCGACTTATAATTTTTGAATTATAACAAATATTTAAAATCGTTTGAGAATAAATCGCTATTTTATGCAATTTCGTAAATATTTAAATTTCAAACAGTCATAAATTTTTTTCCTCTAAGTCCGAAAGAAATTTTTTTAAAGATTTTTGAAGAGTAGCTTATAGATAACCTTGAGTGAAAATTTTGAACCTTAAGTATGAACAGAAAAAATTTTATAAATTTTTATCTACAAAATAACTTGCAAATTATCGTGATTTTTACACATTTTATACAAATTTGAGCTTTCAAAAGAGTATCAGAAGGTTTCAGTATAGGAGTAGGTGTGCACCAGGGGTCAGCTCTAAACCCCTACCTGTTCTCAGTGGTAATGGATGAGGTTTCAAAGGAGATACAGGGTGAGATACCATGGTGTATGATGTTTGCGGATGATATAGTTCTGATAGGAGAAAACCTAGAAGTTGTCAATAATAGGTTAAATGAGTGGAGGTTAGCCCTCGAAGAAAAGGGATTGAGAATTAGTAGAAATAAAACTGAGTATATTGAGTATGATTTTGGACAAAGAGACCAAGAAGTTGAAGGAATGAGGAGACAACTGACAATAGATGGTGATGTGATAGGTGAAGTTGAGAGCTTTAAATACTTAGGATCTTTTGTTCAAAAGGACGGAGGCTTTGACATTGATGTAAAACATAGGATTAAGTGCGGGTGGATGAAATGGAGAGAAGCATCGGGCGTGTTATGCGATAAGAGAATTCCAATTAGGCTGAAAGGTAAATTTTATAAAAGTGTAGTGAGACCAACTATGCTGTATGGTTCAGAGTGTTGGGCGGTTAACAGGAGAATAGAACAAAGTATGAGTGTCGCGGAAATGAGAATGCTTAGATGGTTGAGTGGAGTGACAAGAGAAGATAGAATAAGGAATGAATACGTGAGAGGTAGTGTTGGTGTAGCGCCAATTGTGGACAAGATGAGAGAAAATAGGCTGAGATGGTTTGGGCATGTGATGAGGCGAGAGGAAACGAATGCAGTAAGAGTGGTTATGAAGATGGACGTTGAAGGGAAAAGAGGAAGAGGAAGACCAAAAAAGAGATGGTAGGAGACTTTGGAGAATGACATGAGGGCTGTCGGTGTGTGCAGAGGAGATGTGATTGACCGAGTAAAGTGGAGGTGTAGGACAAGGGTGGCCGACTCCAAATAGTTGGGAGGAAGGCGAAGTAGAAGAAGAAGAAGAAGAAGATACAAATTTGAGCTTTAAGGGCTTATAAAAGAAATTTGAGTAAACCGATCACCGATATTTTTTAGTTACGTTAAGTTTAACTTATTATAAACCTTGTATTAAATTTTCAAAAGTTTTCGGTCTGCCAATTAAATTTTATAGATGTTTAAAAACAAAAATTTTACAAAAATCGAAAATTTAAATTGTCTATAAATAAGTCAAAATATGTCAAAATACTTTGAAAGCTTAACCATATATAGAAAACGTCAATATAAAGATTTGGTGAAAATTTCAAGTTGTTGCGGTTTTTCATTTTTGAGTAAGAGCATTTTAAAAAAACCGATATCATTTGTCAGTCTAGAATATTATACATTATATTATAATTTACATGTAATTTTATGTCAATATTCGCTGTTCAAACGCTTATAAAAAAAAATTGTGCTTATGGATTTAAATAATTTTTGAATGACAATAAGAACTACTTCTGTGGAATTTTTTATTAAATTTTCAAGTATTTTGTATTTTATCACCGATTATAAAAATAAAATGTAAAAAAATTGAATATTTTAAATGCCTATAAGTGGCTTAAAAATCAATATTATATTTTGAAAAAAATATGACATAAAAGAAATACCAATCTTAACAGCTGGTAGAAATTTCAAAAATCTGCGACTTATACTTTTTGAATTATAACAAATATTTAAAATCGTTTGAGAATAAATCGCTATTTTATGCAATTTCGTAAATATTTAAATTTCAAACAGTCATAAAATTTTTTCCTCTAAGTCTGGTAGACATTTTTTTAAAGAATTTTGAAGAATATCTTATAGATAACCTAGTGTAAAAATTTTGAACCTTAAGTATGAACAGAAAAAATTTTATGAATTTTTATCTACAAAATAACTTGCAAATTTTCGCAATTTTTACATATTTCGTATAAATTGAAACTTTGAGCACTTATAAAAAAAAATTGTGACTTACGATTTTAGATTTTTTTTTTATCAGTTAAGGAACAACTTATAAGAAACCTTGTATTAAATTTCAAGATTTTCTGGCCGGCCAAAAAAATTTTATCGTTATTTTAAAAAAAAAAAATTAAAAAAATTGAAAATTTCAATTGTCTATAAATAGCTCAATAAAAGTCAAAATACTTTGAAAATATAACAGTGTATAGAGAACGCTAATCTTAACATTTGGTGAAAATTTCAAGTATTTATATAGATTAGTTTTTGAGTTATAGCAAAATAAAAAATTTGATTTTGTCGAAAACTGGCTTTGCGTAAAAACTCCCGTTTTCCCTCATTTTTTTAGGGTTTTTTGCGTCGCATTTAAAAAATATTGAAAATTTTTTACTTTTGTCCCCCCAAAGTACCAACTGGATTCACTTTCCTTTTAGAATAGTTGCTACATTAGCAAATCGAAGCATTTTTACTGCCAAAAAAGGTGTCGTCAGACACAAAAATAAAAAAAAAAAAAAAACACACATCATTGTAAAACCAATAGATTCCATCATTCCGTTCAGAATCTAAAACAATAAATAGACCTACATCAATCAATAAAAAGAAAATCCCTGCCAAAACATAAAAGTTCTTTTCAACACAACTCACAATAAAAACCGAAGAAAAGAAACCAAAAAATATCACTATAAAAAATAGACAAAAAACATATACAATACCAAAACACGGACAATCAAACAAACAAATACCGAACAAAGACCATAAAAAGAAAGCCAAAAAACAATAAATAGACCTACATCAAATAGTAAAAAGAAAATCTCAAAATGAAAGTCAAAACATAAAATTTCTACTCAACACAACCCACAATAAAAACCGAAGAAAAGAAACCAACAAATATTACTATAAAAAATAGACAAAAAAAATATACAATATCAAAACACGGACAATCAAACAAACAATTACCGAACAAAGACCATAAAGAGAAAGCCAAAAATGTTATAAATATACATCAAACAATAAAAAAAAATATCATAATAAAAGCCACAACATAAATCATATTCCAAATTAACAAAAAAGAACCGAATAAAAAAAACTAAGAAATATCATCCTGCAAAACAGACAACAAACATATCCAATACTAAAATATGTACAATCCACCAAACAAATACCTAGCAAAAAACCATAAAAATAAAGCCAACAAAATAATAAATAGATCTTTTATCATCTTTTAACATCCAAAGTTCACGAACAAAAATACATTAAAAAATTATACATAAAAACTTATTAAATTAATGATAAAACATATCTGGCAAATAACTGAATTCATTCCGTTAACTTCCAGAATAGGATTCTATACAGTATACTATTTGTTGTGAAAATAAAACAATAATTATTTTTTATAAAATAAAATACTTTAAATTTAATTTTTTTTTTCATTTATAAAATGTTGAAAAATTAAATTTGTTTTATTTTTTAAATTTTTAATAATAAAATTGTTTAATTCTTTTATCATCTAAGTAATAATTTGATGCTAAATATATATTTTTGTTTGTTTATATTGATAGTAATGGGTATTAAAAAACTACATATTTTAATACTAATTTCCTTCTCTACCTATATATATACATAATATAATACTTAATTATTGTTTTGTTTTTAAATATATTAAATAATATGTGCAAATATGGTACTTTAAGGGAAATGAAAAAATATTAGGTTAGTTATGAATTTTTTATTTAAATTCTTAAGATATTTTATGTAATTTTATTTTCATTATTTTTATAATGTTAATCTTTTATATTATAAATAACAAAATATTAAGCATTAACATACTTATATCAATAACCAGAACCAACTCATTGGCCGAAAAATAATATTGCATTCTCCATTTCTATAGAACGTTAAGAACCTCGTTCCTTCCATCTTATTTCTTGTAAAGTTAAAATCCCTAATCTATATTTTAAATTTCGTAACTTATGCTAAAACTATCCATGTTTGGTATAAAATCTCTATTTTCAATTTTCCACTGCATTGAGCTGATTAAGAATTTTCCATTCTAGATTCCATTACTCTGTCCCTAGTCCAATTGATGAATTCTTAAACAGTATTTTTTTACGATGGTGGGTTATAAACCCACCAATCAACTCCTTACCTATGCTCTATACAAAATATTCTTATTAGAAATAAACTACATTATCACATAAAAGCCAATTTTTTATGAAAACTATCCAAACATTCAAATTAGGAGCATAAATTAAATACTTTTCAACATTACCTACAAGTAAACCAAAAAAATTAAAATCAAGAAATTCATACTTAAAAATAGAAAACAAATATATCCAACACCAAAATATGGACAATCCACCAATCAAATACCGAGCAAAAACCATAAAAATAAATCCAACAAAATAATAAATAGATCTTTTAAAAATTAAAAGGGGTATCCAAGGGTCTAGAGACTGCTCATGAAGGTGAAACAAGAAAATACATTTTATAATAAAGTGAAACAAATACTTATGGAATTGCAATAGAAATTTAATTAATAATTTTAGAGAATTAATCATTTAAATGAATTTTGAATGGATAAAAATTGATTTAAGTAATGGAAAAATATTATTTACACAACCGAAAATACTTGATGATTATTGTAAATTTTAAAATGGTAATGTATTAAATATAAAAGATTAAACTTGAAATCAAAAAATACTAATTTAATAGAAACCATTTTATTTACAATTGTTATTGAAATTAAAAACGACGTACCTGTATTCGAGCAAGTCGGTAGATACGCGTGTGTCCTCGTTTCACTCTGGATCGGCTCCTAGATGTTAGCTGTTTACTGTTATAAAGAAAAAATACAATGTTTTAATAATCAACTATACTCTAAGAATTTAAGAAAAAGGAATTAAAATTCTATTTTTTATTTTTTTATTAATATTAATATACACTCTGGGCAGAAGTTAAAAAAATGTAATTTGCAAAAATGAAAATATTTAACAAACGTGAATAGAATAAGACAATTAAAATTGGACATAGATTATCAACGGCATCATTGTTTCCATCGCGGTGTGCCACTAAAATTATTATTTAAACATAAAAGTTTTTCATTTGCAAAAATTATTTCGATCAAAACAAACATACGTTATACATTTTATGCTTTCTATTCACCCTTACTTTAATGTCCATTTGTATTTAATTATTTTACTTTTTCTTTAGTGTGTGCGAGAATATGAGGATCAATATAGCGATTTATTTGTAATTCATAACATAGATACACTACTTCTCATTCGATTTTTTTCTGAAAACCCTAATGCAACTCGTAAATATACCCCAGCAAGTTTTCACGTGTTGTGTTGCCAATATCTTCATTTAAAGAGATTCTCTTTTTTTAATTATAGTCTCCGCGACCCTGCTGCATATTAGGAAACCCAGGACACCGGAGCTCGGCTCTTTAATATCGTGTTCCTATTGGTCCAATTCAAATTTCGTGGGTTTTTCTAATATCGACACTATCTATTATCTATAAACTCATTGTTTTATTGTTAATCGATTATCAATCACGTACTTAAATAATAAAAGGTTAGATGTTATACCATAGAAGTTTAATTATCACAATACTATCGTTAATTTGCTTTAATTTTATATTCTATAGCACCGATACATAATATGTATAGTATTGTAAGCACTTATATGTTGTGTATCCGTTTACTTACCTGAAATGACACAGTACTCTTTTTTGTGTAAAAGTTGTTCTTTTGAAATTACTTAAAACGAGAAAAAAATTACTGGTAGTTAGTACTTCATTTCAAGTAAGTTTGCAATTTTTAATATTATGAACTTATAAAACAAAGCACATTGACAAGAAAAAAAATCATGAACATGATGATGATGAAAAAATTGAACCTAAGAGTTATGTTTTAAACTTGAATAAACAGTTTGATGATTTGTGATATTAATTTGGGCCAAAGCAACCTAAATTTCAAGTAAATAAAAATTCATAAATAATAAATATAATAACAATAAAACAAGAAATAACTAGATTTTTGGTAGGTATATAACAATTTATTGAATTTTTTTTATAAATTAAGTTACATTATTTTGTTTTACACAGTATATTTTGAAAAATTTTTAATTTTTAATTTTTTTTTTCTAGATATTTCCACCAATAAAATGTTGAATGCTGAATAGAAATTTTAATGCTAAATACTATAGTGAATTTGAATGGTAAAGCTGCATTTTATTTCAATTGTATTCATTTTGCAAAGAATTCAAAAACTGAAAATTTAATCAAAATTGTGTACAGTAATTGGAAAAAAGTATGTTTTTCATTTGACAGTTTATTTACCTACATAAATTAAAAATTATTATTTTTATAAACTGTAGGGATAGCAATAACATGTTGATGAACAGAAAGAAAGTAAGTTAAATATTAAAAACTATGTAACTGTACCTTTGTAAATGCATATATCTTTTTCCTTTTTTTTATTGATTAATTTTTTTAATTGAATGAAAAACTGTTAAAACATTCGAAAATTCTTCAAATTTAACATCAACTGTTGAGTATAATATCTATAATAATTCAAAATTGACTAGAACTATAGTTGTTCAATGACCAACTGCCAAAAAATTTTTTTTTAAAAATAGACATTAAATGAAAGTACTTATTAATATAACTCGTTTTTTTGCCATTCAATGACTAACTCTAAAAGGATAAGATGAAAAGTCATCAACTGTTTCTAATATATGTAAGTATCTGTACTATAGTACATTATATAATTTATTAAGTTTTTATATTAGTACCATTTAATGTTTGTAAATCATAGATCAATTGTGTACAGGATATTCTTAAGAGCAGTGTTCATTATTTGCCAAGAGCGATAAAGAGTTTTCTAATTTTTTTTACAGAAGAATTAATTATACAAGTTGAATCATTCAAAATAGTTTAATTGAATTTTATTATTAGTGAAATTGAAGGCTGTAGAATTGTGTGACGAAATGATAATATATTATATTACTTAGGAACGATATATTAATAAACGTTTACATAATTTTATTTTAATACATTTTTTTTATCCATTATATCTGAAAAAACAGAACAATTATTCCTAACTGCTATTGTGTACGTAAAAGATTTATTGGATTTTATTATATGCCGGGCATATTTCTATTGAAATTCTTTCTGTTTAAAAAAAAAAACTCTGCATTTCTGTTTTGCACTTGTAGCACAAACATATGATTGTGCAAATGTTATGTCAGGCTCTGCATCTGGTGTTGAATTGAATTTGGTTATAACAAATAGTTGTAGTACCATTACGGTACATGTACAAATAATAATAAACATTTAAATTATATTTATTTTGTTATCATCACATTAATATTTTGATTGTATTTATTACTTATTATTTTTCTTAATTATTTACAGGATCAAATACCATTTTTTATGATCTGGAAGTAGTAAAATATAATATGGACGTTTCACATCAAACAAGTGGTCGATAAAAAATATTATCAAGTATAATATTGTCATGTTATATGTTTCATGGTATATCATTTTCTAAACATAATTGTATTATGAATTATACATAACATATTTGATATTTATAGAATTATTATTATGAATTTTTTTAGGTGTAATTGCATCCAATAAGAATCTATTATGCTTAAAAGTTTTTGTGTTTCTGTTACAACTGGCGCAGAAGGAAATTACATCTATAACTAAGGTTTTAACATGAATAAGACAAATTAAAATAAACAATATTGGTGTTCTCATGCATATTATGCTATATCGAATGTTAATGTTTTCAAAAAAGAGTTTAGGGCTTGCAAATTCAATAAAAATTTTCATTAAATTAAATTTGGATAAAAGAATAGCGTTTAATGATCATTACCAAGTGAGTAAATTTTAACAAATACTTATAAATGGAATATAATAATTGTTTAATACATCTATTAAACTTGGACATAGAGCATTAACAAAAAGCAATTTTTAATATGAACATAGTAAAACAATGTACATTTAATAACAAAATTATAATCAAAAGCAAAGAAAATGTGTAACCATGAAAAAATTGAACCGTTAAAGTATGTTTTAGATATGAATAAACAGTCTGTTGGTTTGAGTGATATGCCTTAAGCATTTTAAACTTCAAGTAAATATAATATGCATTAATAATAAATGTAATAACATTAAAAAAAGAAATAACTCGATTCTTGGTATACTACAGATATTTTTTCTAGATATTTCCACCAACAAAATTTAGAACTTGGAATTGTTATTACTAAATACTATAATGAATTTGAATGGCTTAAACATATTGTTTATCGTAGAGCTGCATTTTATTTTAATTGTATCCATTTTGCAAAAAATTTAAAAACTGAAAGTTTAATAAAATTTGTATACAGTAATTGGAGAAAAGTTTGTATTTTATTTGACTATTTATTAACATCAGCTATATTATAATTATTGCTTATAAACCATAAGCATAACGATAGTATGTTGAACAGAAAAAAAATAGGTTAATTAATTAATAATATGTTCCTTTTCCTTTAAAATTGCATATATTTTCTTACTCTTATTTGTTAATTATTTTTTCAGTTGAACGAAAAATCGTTAAAACATTAAAAAATTCTTCAAATTTAACATCAACTATTGAGTATAATAGCTATAAAAGTTCAAAATCAACTGGTAGTATAGTTATTCAATAATTAACGGGTAAAAAAATAAACATTATGTGTAAGTACTTATAAATATAATTTTCTTTTGTGCCAAACAGGGACTTGTGACGCGGACTCACTGTTGTCTTCGGTGAGGTGGCCAGTCAAAATGAATGTTAATCGCCGATACCAATTTGGTAACAAAGTATATTTTATGATTATGAAAATTGTAATAATAATAACAAATAGTTTCCACTCTTCGAAGGTCACAAATAATAATAATAATAACCAAACAAACAAAAGGAACCATTGTCGGCGAAAATATTAGCGATTCTATAAACATAATAAATTACTGGTAGTTAGTGCTTAATTTCAAGTAAGTTTTCAATTTTTTATATTATAAACTTATAAAACAAAGCACATTGACAAGAAAAAATATCATGAACATGATGATGATGAAAAAATTGAACCTAAGAGTTATGTTTTAAACTTGAATAAACAGTTTGATGATTTGTGATATTAATTTGGGCCAAAGCAACCTAAATTTCAAGTAAATAAAAATTCATAAATAATAAATATAATAACAATAAAACAAGAAATAACTCGATTTTTGGTAGGTATATAACAATTTATTGAATTTTTTTTATATATTAAGTTACATTATTTTGTTTTACACAGTATATTTTGAAGAATTTTTAATTCTTAATTTTTTCTTTCTAGATATTTCCACCAATAAAATTTTGAATGCTGAATAGAAATTTTAATGCTAAATACTATAGCGAATTTGAATGGTAAAGCCGCGTTTTATTTCAATTGTATTCATTTTGCAAAGAATTCAGAAACTGAAAATTTAATCAAAATTGTGTACAGTAATTGGAAAAAAGTATGTTTTTCATTTGACAGTTTCTTTACCTACATAAATTAATAATTATTATTTTTATAAACTGTAGGGATATCGATAACATGTTGATGAACAGAAAGAAAATAGGTTCTTCTTCTTCTTCTTTTTCCTCGCCTTCCTCCCAACTATTGGGTAATTATTTTTTTAGTTGAATGAAAAATCGTTAAAACATTAAAAAATTCTTCAAATTTAACATCAACTATTGAGTATAATAGCTATAAAAGTTCAAAATCAACTGGTAGTATATTTATTCAATAATTAACGGTTAAAAAAATAAACATTATGTGTAAGTACTTATAAATATAATTCTCTTTTGTGCCAAACAGGGACTTGCTCTAAAAGGTTATGATAAAAAGTCATCAAAAGTTTCTTATAATGTTGGTATCTATACTATTGTTCATTATATAATTTATAAAATTATTATTTTAGTACCTTTAACTGTTTGTAAATCTTAGAATACTTGTCTACAGAATATTTTACAGAGCAGTGTACATTATTTGCCAAGACCGATAAAAGGTTTTCAAACAGAAAAATTAAATTTACAAGTTGAAGCAATCAAAATAGAATAATTGTATTTTATTATTAGTGAAATTAAAAACTGTAGAAAGTACTTCATCATGTGTGACAGATCAAGGTAATATTCTATTACTTTGAATTGAGATATTAATACATTTTTACATAATTTTATTTTCATACTATTTTTTTGTCCATTAGATTTTAGAAATCAGAACAACTATCCCTCTGGATAAAATACATTATTCTTAATTGTTGTAGTGTATGTGAAAGATTTTATGGATTTTATGATGTATCTAATGGGAAAGGAGCCAAACATATTTTTATTGAAATTCTTTCTGTTTTAAAAAAGAAACTTTGCATTTCTAGTATTCCTCTCGTGGTTCAAACATATAATTGTGCTATTTTTATGCCAGGATCTTCATCTGGTGTTCAAACTAAAATATGAGACTGTCACACTGAAGCAATTTTCATTCATTGCATGGCTCATAAATTGAATTTGTATATAACAAATAGTTGTAGAACTATTGAACTTCATATACAAATAATAATGAATACTTAAATCATACTATTTTTATTAACATAACATTACAATTTTGATGTACATATTACCTATTATTTTGCATAATTATTTACAGCAGGCACCGGCAACCCACGGCCCGCGGGCCGCATGCGGCCCTCGGAACTTTTTGCTGCGGCCCTCCAAATATAATTAATGGTGTTTAAAATTTTAATTTTGCAGCTTAAATTGTTACAAAATATATAAATAATATTTATTCATGACTATTGTATAACAATGCGAAATAAGCTATGATCGAGAACGTAAATTAATCTCATATAATGTATATATCGTCGATTACGACAAATACGTATCTGGCCTTAGTGCAGTTCGTTTCGAAGCATTCCAACGTGAAGTTTAAATTTCAACTGTTTTATAATAACCTATCAATTCAATGTCAAAAAAACGTAAGATTAGTGATGAACATTGTACATTCAATGAATCATGGACGGATTTATATTTTTTTATCGAAAATAGAGGTAAACTGTTATGTTGAATTTGCAAAAAATCATTTTAACTGTAAAAGAATATAATGTTGAACGTCACTATGAAACAGAGCATAAATTAAAATTTAACATTCTCACTGGTGATCTTAGACAGATTAAAATAAACAATTTTAAAAGTTCATTAACTAATCAACAAAATAGTTTTAAATTACAACATAATCAAAACGAATCAGGAGTACGAGCTAGTTTCATAGTTGCTGAAATGATAGCCAAGTGTAATCGTCCATTATAAAAAAATGTATGTTAGCCGTTGTAAATGAAATATGCCCTGAGAAAAAATAACAACTTAAAGACATCAGTCTCTCATCTAGGACCTGTGTTAGATGTACCGAAGAATTAGGAACAAATTTAATGTTTAAACTGAAAGAAAAAGTATCTAAATTTGATTGTTTGACATTCTAAATACTTAAATTTCGAAAAAATAAATATTGTTCACGATTAAGCGATGCACACTTGAATGCTGTTTTAAGAATATCAACATCCAATATAAAAGCGGATATAAATGAATTGGCGGGAAAAATGTAACCTCAAAAATCACATTAGTAACTTAATATTTGTATACTAAAATGCATTTAAGAATTAATTAATAATTATTTTTAAACTTTTAAATTTTCTCTACTAATGTATTTAATTACAAATTAGTTAATAAGGACAACCGTCATGTTAAACTCATAATATGTTTGTTACTATCTGTAAATATATTAGTATTAATTGTTAAAATTATATTTTTTAATATTTTAATTTTGTATGCGGCCCTCTATAAAAAACTGAAACAAATTATGGCCCGTGTAGGTAAAAAGGTTGACGACCCCTGATTTACAGGATCAAATACCTTTTTTAATAATCTGGAAGTAGTAAAATGTAATATGGATGTATCACTTCATACGCATGGTCAGTAATAAAAGTTATCAAATATAATACTGTCATGTAATATGTTTCATGGTTTCTAGTTTTCTAAACGTAATTGTATTATGAATTATACAAAATACACTTGATATTGATTGAATTATTATTATGAATTTGTTTTAGGTTTTATTGCATCTAACAAGAATCTATAATACTCAAAAATGTTCATGTTTCTATTGCAACTGGCGCTGAAGGATATTACATCCATAATTGAGGTTTTAATATGACTAAGACAAATTAATATGAACAATATTGGTGTTCTCATGCCATATTGGATGCAATTATAAGTAACTGTTTGTTAATGTTTTGAAAAGAGAGTTTAGTGCTTGAAAATACAATACATATATCATTAAATTAAATTTGGATAATAGAATAGAGTTTATTGTTCATTATTATGTAAGTCAATTTATATAAATGGAATATAATAGTTGTTTAATATATCTATAAATGTATTTATACATTTATTATATTAGGCATTGTTTTATATTGATAAAAATGCATTAAGTTGTGAAATGACTATACCTTTTAAGTGTACAGTACAGTTGGAACCAAATTTTGGTTTGGAAGGACTAAAAAAATTAATTCCAAAAGAAGTATTTTCTAATATTCGTTATTAAATAAAGTATCCATGATACCAATCAGTTATGCATCATGTGAAAGATGTTTCTCAGCCATGCATCATATCAAAAACTGGTCTACAACATCTGTGACAGAAAATTGTTTCAGTAATATGTCCTAATTGCACATCGAGAAAGATATTGTAAATAATTTCAATCTTGATTTTAAAATGAAGAATTTTAATGAAATAATATTATCAAATATAATTTTTTACCAAAATACATGGAGCTCTAGCATCAATAGCATTCAAATATCTAGTTGTACCCAGGGTTGTATTTAGAAATTAGGCGCCTCGGGGCACTTGAAAATTCCGCCCCCCATTTTAGTGCTGAAAGGGTGTTGGAGGGATAGGTGGATAAAAATAAGCATATTAATCATATTATTGTTTTATTGTTTTGTATTGAACAAAATAGAACTGCAGTGGTTGACAACAACTCTATAATGCAGACTGCATTCAGGTTTTTGCGTATTATGTAATGTCATTATCTGTCAAACCAAGGAATCTTTTAGCGTTCGTTTAAATACAAATTTTAGAGAATATCCTATAATAAACTTCAACTAGATTTTCACCGATAAATCAACAGTATAAAATACAATACTTAGAAAAAAACATTTAATACAATTATAGTAAATTCCACAAGGAGAAGGGCAATTAACCACCAGTTAAATACCAGTTTTAAGTTTTGAAAATTTGGTACAAGGTTTTTCATTAGTTTTTCTTCAATTATCTGTAAAAAAAACTCTACCGGATTCAGACAAAAAAAAAATGTATGACTGTTAGAAATTTAAATATTTACGAAATTGCATAAATTTTTTTTTTTTTATCCTGTGACCTACTTGGGGTGGTGTTGCATAGCAAATCGAGGGATATTTACGTTTTAAAACTGTTTTTAGTAGATTATATGTAGATAAAAAGTGCAAAAAAATTTGGGGTGCTTATGGGAATTGAACCAGACATAGCTTTACTTTGATTGACGCTTTCCAACACTAGCCACTGTTGCTAATTTTTTTCAAAATGCCTATAATGGTATTTAAAAAAAACTTGCCTAAAACGCTTAACTTCGTAAGTCCATAACTTGAAAACTAAAGCCGAGCGCCAAATTCTGATTTCACCAACGTTTTTTTCGTTAAAAAATGACTAAATTCCAAAAAAAAGGGTGTCCGGTAAAGTAGATTTGTTCCGTAATTTTGTATAATAAAAATGTTTTGCAAATTCAATTTTAAGCGGGAAAACAGATTGATATTTGATAAGAAATCGCGCATGCGCTGATATCACGGGTCCCAGTATTATGTTGGCTTCAACTCATTCTATAGGTTTGATATGTGATGACTCCATCCATTGTATATGATCTAAGCCACAATTCAAAGGATTTTGGTGTCTATGAATTCGTAATTTTTTTCTCTTTTTTTTAGTAGTAACGATATCTACCTCTTTATATTAGTACTAATAATATTTGGCGATTACCTTTATTGCTCTGAACGTATATGTTAAAATCCTTAGGAAAATTTGGCCGTAAAACGAAATGTGGCTCGTTTACTAAAAACCACATGATTAAAATCACAACAAAATTATAAACATGAATCCACCGTCAACATTTATTTTTGTTTGATGAAAAATTGTCATAATATTCTAAACTTTCATATTGATTTCCTGAACATTTGCTTTTAGATTCTGAACGGAGTGATGGAATCTATTGGTTTTACAATGATGTGTGTTTTTTTTAATTTTTTTTTTATTTATTTTTTTTTTTTTTTTTTGTATCTGACGACACCTCTTTTGGCAGTAAAAAATTGCGAAAATTTGCAAGTTATTTTGTAGATAAAAATTCATAAAATTTTTTCTGTTCATACTTAAGGTTCAAAATTTTAACACTAGGTTATCTATAAGCTACTCTTCAAAAATCTTTAAAAAAATTTATACCGTACTTAGAGGAAAAAATTTTATGACTGTTTGAAATATAAATATTTACGAAATTGCATAAAATAGCGATTTATTCTCAAACGATTTTAAATATTTGTTATAATTCAAAAAGTATAAGTCGCAGATTTTTGAAATTTCTACCAGCTGTTAAGATTGGTATTTCCTTTATGTAATATTTTTTTCAAAATATAATATTGATTTTTAAGCCACTTATAGGTATTTAAAATATTCGATTTTTTTATATTTTATTTTTATAATCGGTGATAAAATACAAAATACTTGAAAATTTAATAGGAAATTCCACAGAAATAATTCTTATTGTCATTCAAAAATTATTTAAATCCATAAGTACAATTTTTTTTTATAAGCGTTTGAACAGCGAATATTGACATAAAATTACATGTAAAATATAATATAATGTATAATATTCTAGACTGACAAATGATATCGGTTTTTTTAAAATGCTCCAACTCGAGAACGAAAAACCGCAACAACTTGAAATTTTCACCAAATCTTTATATTGACGTTCTCTATACATGGTTAAGTTTTCAAAGTATTTTGACTTATTTATAGACAATTTAAATTTTTGATTTTTCTAAATTTTTTGTTTCAAAATAAAATATACTTATTACAATATTTATAAATAACATTGTATTATATTCTAGACAAACATATCATCTCCGTTCAGAATCGTTTTTCGTGTACAATGATATCTATCATTGAATTCAAATTTAACAAATCCATTATAATGGCCTATCCTATGAAGAGTCGCACTTCACCCCCAAGTGTACAGCAGAGCAAGGCCCATCCGGTTTTTTTTTTTTCTTACATTTAGCTCGATAAGCAAAATAAAATTAAACATACTTTCAGTTGCTCGATTTAAATTTTGAAAACTAGATTTGATTTGTATTTCTCTTTTCTAAGATTTTTCAGAAGTGGATACTTCTATTTTTCAATTCAATGCTATCTACAACAAAGTCAAGTATAAGTTTATTTTGAGAAAGATATAAACTGACACTATCTATCATATTTTGTTACCTAAAAATAAAATCGTTAATTTATTTCCGAGCAATCCAAGAAAATAGACTTATGAATACAATTATCTTTTCAAAATTAATGTAAGTCGATCAAAACGAGGAGAATTTTTATTTCTCTTTTGGTCTATCTGCATTAAATTTCTGCTCTATAATCGGAGCAAAAGTATTTTCTTCGTGTACATTGACTCATTTTCAATCCCAATAATATTAATTTTAATTCATATATTTTCATAGTAAATATATTTTTCATTAAATACCAATAATACAATAATTGTATTAAAAAAATCATTATGTACTTAATTATTAAGTACATAATGATTTTTTTGGTTTGGAACTGATTTTATCTATCCTGTGGTACGCCAAGTTCTTTTTCAAGAAAATCAAATAACACTGAACAATAGTAATTATTTTCTTCAATTCCATAGATTCCAGTTCTTGTTAGACTTCCAAGCCCACATAATGAATCAATATCATGCCAAAACATCTGTTGTCCAACCTTGATGTTAACAGCAGTATACTGTTTAAATAATTAATAATATAGGAAAAATTGATTCTAAAAATTTAAATAAGTGTCTAAAAAAGGGTTGAAGAAAGTAAAAAAAAACGATTTAATCTTTCCAAATAAATTAAACTTGAATAATATTTTAGTGTTTGGTTAAAATTAAAATATTATCGATAGTCAACATCCGCAAAACTGTCCGCAGCAACGGATTAATTATATTGTTTGTTATTCTTTCGATACTTCACTCCTATTTTAGCCTTCAACATAAAACATTCGCACGGTCTAAAGAAATATATCAAGAACTACTATGGACAGATTTTTTGATATGGAATCGTAAGTATTCATTTAAAATGTTATTATACCATTGTTCGGAAATTACATTTTGTAAAATATAAACACAGTGCAACTTGTCTAACTGTGTTTCTTAAATGGAGTCTAGATAATATAGAAGTCGGTGTTGTATGTACAACTTAGAACTAGACTCAAGTTTTGTATTGAACTTGGTGTTTGACATTATCTAGATAAATAATTAATTATATTTTATCTTATCTAGATAGTTGAAGAAATAATTATATGTTGTATTACCTTAAATCAGCGGTCCTCACTAAGCGGCTCGCGGGGCCCTTTAACAAATTTAGCGCGGCCCGTACTAAAATTAAATTATATATATATATATATATATATATATATATATATATATATTTTTAATTGTTATCATTAAAAATGTATGCGGTCCGCAAGTAATTTAAAAAAATTAAATTTGGCCCTTTCTATAATCCTGGTGAGGACCACTGCCTTAGATAAATAAAGGTGTTATCTATCTAAAGAAATTTATCTAGATAAATACATTTTTAGTGATTCTATATTACTCGCAATAATAAAATAACTAAAAATCATTATAGTCTAATCTATAATAACTAATAAGTTGTTATAAGACGGAAAATATTTTTAATTTAATCCATCCTACTGTCATAAATATTATTTGTATATGTATATTAATATGTTGTTATTTGTTGTGTGACATTATTACTCAGTAGGTACACAGTAATCAAACCACCTCCACCCTACTACAGTTGTCATTATTTTCCCTCCATCTGTTGTAATTTTTCAGTGGTCATTCATTAATCATTATAGAGTTATAACTTATCTGTTAATTTTAGTTTACTATTTAACCATGGACAAATTAGTAATTCAATTAAAACATAAAAAATAAAAATTATGCGAAGAAGATGAACAAATCGTATTGAATTACTGGGACAGATAAATGAATTCATTTTAAATGAAACAAAAATTAATTTCATTTAAAAAATCTATATTAAACAATTATTTAACTCATAAAATATTATAATTTATTTAACACAATACTTATCTTTAATTTACTTCAGTTCCAGTAGTTACAGTATATTAATATTAATTATTGTGTATGTTTCATGTATATATATATATATATATATATATATTATACAAAGTTAATAAAAATAAATTAAAACAGTTAATTAATTTTTTTTTTTATCGTAATATTTATTGTTCAATATTTTATCTTTAACTAGATAAATATTAAGTTATCTATGCCCAACATTGATTGCATTGTATTTGAAAATTAATTAACTGAATATTAGTTTTGATTAGCACATACGATGTTTAAATAAATATATTTCAAAAGTTTTTCTATTAATTTAACTTGTTTTTATTTAGTATATTCATTCTTTGTTCCATTTTAATAAATTTTAAATTTTCATACAATAATATAATATTTTATATTATTTATAACTAAGATACATTTTATACATCTAATAATTATTAAAAATATTAGTATATCATTTAAACAATTTAATTAAATAAATTTAAATATTAAAACAACGTAAAATTAATATATGAGAAACATTATTTTATACTTATTTTTTGAGTAAAAATGTATTTAATTTATATTAAAATACAAATTTACGAGTTATGTAAAAACTGTTTATTGGAATCTCGCGTTAAAGTTAAAATTAATTAAATTAATTCACTATATTTTCTATATCTATAAATTATAATATTTGGACCATGTAACAACCTTAATAGGTACTAATGGCTATTAAAAGTTAAAATAATTAAAATTTAAAATAGCTATTAATGGTTTCTTTTGGTATCTTGAATCTTAAAGAATTATTTTATTAGTCTTAGTAAATTTTATCACTAAAAGGCGCTCACGTAGGGTATTAAGTAATGCAATTTCACTGGTTTCGCGTGGGTCTCAGGGTTTATGTATATTTGAGAAACCCACTTTTGAGCAATGGATTTTAAATAATTTTATATTTATTCAAAGAAAAAATGAGAAACTGATAAACTTTAGGTATTAATGAATCACAAATTATAAGTTAGCATTTGAAAATTATGTTTTTTTGAATTTAAACAGAAATAAATGTGGGTGCCCTATAATTATAATTGCACTGGTTCACGGAAAACGTGTGGGTGCCACTGCCATCACAAATAGAAACGTTTTTTAGCAATTTTAATTCCACCCAAATTGATTTTGCCATTTTTAAACAAAAATAATAATTGTAATTATAAATAATTTAAATTGAATAATCTCCTGTGTTCATAAGTATGCATCTAAATTATGCACTATAGTAAATAATTAAATTGTATATTATAATTGTGATGATGTCTAGACTCTCTGCATGGTCTAGACACGATCTGACCTTTTTCGGATTTTGTGTTTTTCAATTTAATGTGGTCCGGTCCGGTTCCTTTTTCTAAAAAAAAATATCAGTCCAGCTTGGTCTGGACCGTCCACCTTCAGTTTAATAAGATAATAATGGTGTTAATTTTGATGTGACAATCTAATGCGATTTTACATATATACATAACATGGTAAAATAAAACACACCATACTTGTTCTACCATACTTGGTAATATGTCATTTTAACTAGAATTATAATGTTTTACGACACAAAATTAACTCTTCGAGTTTTTGTATGGTTTTATTGGTGACATAATATTTACTTACTATAGAGTATAGATCCAGAAATAGAATTTGAATTAATAATTGTGAATTGTTTTATTTGACATCTGTATTATTTCCAAATGTATGCAATATACATTGTGAAATTTTATAATTATGGTTTTATATTTTATTTTGAACATTTCATTTAATGTATTGATGTCATAGATAAGTGAAAATTTAAGATCATTAACACAATCCCCATTCAGTAAGTAATTATTTAATTAATTAATTTAAATTATATATTCTCAATCCATACGAGAAAATATACAAGCTAGTAGTTAGTACCTATACAATTATTTTACATAACTTATTGAAGGGGTTATAGTTGGATTTTTAAAACTTCAAAACAAATTATGTTTAATATAGCATTTTGAAATTAATATATTTAGAAACTTAAATGAAAAATAAAAGAGTCAAACATCTAATTTAAAAAACTATTCTAGATTAATCTTATAGAAAATATATGTTCAAGTAAGGTATAGTCTGGTTTATAATAATTTCTTAACAATCGATTTTATTTTTGAATGTCGGTTCCGGTCTCGGTCTTTTCTAGTACATTCTAAATGATACTGTCCGGTTCGGTCTGATCTTGGTCTTGGTTAAAATTTATCTGTCTGGTCTGGTCTAATGGACCGTGCAGAGCTCTAATATGTAAGAGTTCTTTAATCTAACAGAACACACTTTTCATGTTTTCATTTTTAGGCCGCCATGCGAACACGTTTTAGTAAAAACGATAAAATTGACCCACAAATGTGAAAAATGCAGACAGTTCAAATGGCCATGGTCAAAAGCTGTAGGCTGCATCAGTAAGTAAACGCAGTTGTTACCGCACGCCACTAAAGTTTTTATACCAATTAAACTAACCGTAGAGGTAATTTATTTTCTTTATTTTGCAGAATGCATGAACATTTGGCACCGTCGATGCGGGTCATTTGAACGTGAAGTCAGTGTGGTAAAACCATGTACGGTTCAACCCACAGCTGTCGTGAACATCGAGAAAGTTAATGCGATCGTTGGGATGGCCAAGGCCGTAAAGAAGTTTTTAAAGCACCCCTGCCAACGGATTCGCAGTAAAGTGAACCGCATCCGGACAGCCGGTGTTGCTCAACAACTGAGCGGCCGACCACTGCTGGCCACCTTGTCGGATTCGTGTCCGACGGTCGACCGCACGGCCAAATCCTCCGAAGCAGAAGACGTTGGTTCCGCGCGTGCCATTACGCTGGACGCGTTGTCATTGACTAATTTTTCTACTGTGGTGTCTGAAGCGAATAATGCCGTCTCCACGCGGGTTATTACGTTAGGTGTGTGGCCAGCGACCTTTAACCCGATCAGCCACTCATTCAAGTGGCCGAAACAGATCACAATTTCCCAGTACCTTGAGCGATACATTGCTCAGAGATCGTCGCAGTTAGCGACCAAACGAGTAAAACGGCCAAGGTCAAAAACCGCTATGTTTTTCGCACGAGCTATTCTCTACAAAAACATGGTGCAAGTGAACGTTATAACGGAAAATACCGAAAGTACCGTTGTCACCGCATATTCAATCATAGGTACATTTTCGTACCACCGCCATATTCAACAATCCTACCATAAATTGACTATAACTTGGACTGCCACTGGTGCTGAAGAATTGTACAGGCAGCTTTTGCCGGCGGTTACGGTAGACAGTTGGCCACTGCCAATCGTTTATCAGAACACGATTCAGCCAACTATCCCCACCACCACCGCTGCTGTTGCCACAGCATCAACGAACATTTCTAAAGCACCATTGGGCATTACCTGGAAATCACTAGTCGTTCAGGACAAATACGTGGTCCATGTGGACGTTATGACGGAAAAGATTGAAAATTCTGTCGTCACCGCAGATCCGATCAAAGGAAAATTTTCGTACCACCGCCACTTTCGACAATCCTACCCTAAATTGGCTATTACTTGGACTGCCACTGGTGCTGAAGAATTGTACAGACAGCTGTTATCGGCGGTTACGGTAGACAATTGGCCACTACCGATCGTTTTACAAAAAACGATTCGACCGAAAATCATCACGACCACCGCCACCGTTGGCGCAACACTGATGAATGTTTTGAAAACACCACTGGCCATTGCCAGGAAATCACTTACTGAAACTCCATCGTCCTCAATTACGGTGACATTGGCCATAACCACCGCACCACTGAACACAAACACCGCACCACCAGCTATAACCACTGCACCACCGGTAATAACCATCGCATCACCGACTTTAACCGCCGCACCATTGAACATAATCGCCGCACCGTTGAACATAACAGCCGTACTACCGGCCATAACCATCGCACCACCGGCCATAACCGCCGCATCATCGACCATAACCACTGCATCACCAGCCATAACCGACGTACCAACAGCCAGTCCAAATAACAGCTTGTGTCGTCGCCCAAATTGTAAAAACCGTCGCTGTCGTCGACGACAAATTATCGCGGCTACTCGAGCAACTAACAATAATTCTTGACATATCATTATTTTTTTTTTTTTTTATCATTAGCCTATTGGCAAAAATAATTTACTGTTACTCTACCTTTGGTCATATTGACATTTGTTTCATTTCTTGTTTGAACAAAAAATTTTTTAAAAAATTAAATAAAATGTTTATGTTTATTATATTACGCTGTTATTGATCATAAATAGGACCAATTTATAACCACAATACTTATGATAAATTTAGAGGATTGTTTATTTTGAAGAACACTTTCAACGACGTTTATTCAATTTCAAACTAAATTAAGTTGACTAATACTAGCATGTGCTTAATGGTTAAAAACATAATATAACTTAATATAAACGAAACATTTCTATATTTAGCAGCACTCGTTGGGTAACTATAACCTAAGTATTTTATTGAATATGGTAGATTTGGAAGAATTATTTTATGCTTCGTGTATGTAATAGTTTTAGGATGAAATGTACAAATTTAAGCGTATTAGAGTATATTATATGGAGTTAATGTTTTTCAATTTTTATTTTTTTTATTTAGTTGTTTAGTAATTTAATTGAAAACAAAGTTTAAAAAAGAATCAATAGTTATTGTTTTTTAATTTTTAAAACAGAGCTGTACGTTTCCTGTCAATCATTAGCGTCCCTAGACCTTTTATAGGGGATAGAGCGAACTTTATACTTGTATTCACAATAAGTATAACCATAGATGATGGGCCATGGTATAGGGAAAATCGGGGACTAAAATTATGATATTAAAAGTTCTCGAGAGATAGCGTTGTACGAATGAATAACTATTTTTTTTTGAAATTACATTAAATTATTTTTATAATTTTTGTTATCATCATTTATCCGTCGATTATGATCGATCATGATTTAAGGGGATTGAAAACGTCTGTTATTTCAGCCAAAATATACCAATCTTTTGTTAATCCTACCGATGGACCTAATGATGCGATACCATTTCTGAAAACTGATCTGAATTCCTTAATATGTCTACTTGAGATCGGTCAGGCCACTTTTTTAAATTTTGTTCTCCAACTCTTATAGATCAGTTTAAAAAATTATGAAATTTTAAATAAATCTTATTTTAGTATTTATTCTTTATTGAAATTTAAATCTTAAAGTGACTTGTGCGTGCGCGTGCGAGAGTTCCCTTGCTCTCCACTCTTCACCATAGCGTGTGTTGTGGACGGACGCGCCGTGGCAGTAATCAGAATTATTATTGTTCGATATAAATATAGAATATATTGGACTGTGAAATTATTACACATTATTAGGGCAGAGGACTTGTAGCATTTGCATATTTGTTTTACACAGTCACAAAAATAGCAGAGTACGAAACAAATACGTTTCATGCTTTCACAAAGCTAGTTTTGAAATTTTATTTTGCATATAAATGCATATTTTGAGTCTTTTTTGTTTTTAGGGCATATTTTACACTTTTATACGCTATTTTATACTTTTTAAGACATATTTAACTTAATTCAATTTTTTCCACATCGACATTTTTATTTTAAACAATACAGTCAAAATATTTGGAGAAAAATTTATTTATTTTAAATTTTTGTCGAATAATATGGTTTTTGACTGTCCGTGGCACACATTTTTCCTAGAAGCGCTTGCAGAGAATCGCCGATATACCAATAATATTAATTTGCTGTAATTAATTTTATTAATAAATAGATAACAATCTAACGTCGTACACTAACATACAACATCACCGCCTTAGTGAGCTGTGTGCGCACAATGCGGGCTTTTATTCGATAAGGATTTATTTATAAAACGTTTCTAGAAACGACAATAAACGATAATAATCAATATTTTAGTATATTTTAGTCTCAGTCACTAGTCAGTTCTGCGGAATGTACATTCGTGTTATCGTGCCGACTTATTATCCGTACTATAAATTTATTTGAAAGTTTTTATTTGTAATAAAATGCCGAAAGATAAACAGCCTTTAAGTAGTCGGTTAAAATGTTTTGTGTCTGAGTTTGGTGCCTGTACGTTTTCGACCGACGGTAAAGTCCTGTACTGTAAGTATTGTGACGTTAAAATAGGAAGTGAAAAACGGTTTAATGTTACGCAACACATTAATACAGACAAACACAAAAAATCGATTATGCGTAAAGAAAAAAACCAAAATGTACATGAATTGGGAAAAGTACAACAATTGGTGAGTAATTCTAAAAAATCATCTTTCAATAAAGACTTATGTTCTGCAATGCTATCAGCCAATATACCTCTTAATAAGCTAGGTAACATTCAATTTAAACAATTTTTGGAAAAATATACGGGGAAACAAATTCCGGCCATTACTACTCTACGCAAAGGCTATGTCGATGAAATTTATTCTGAAACTATAAATAAAATTAGAAATGCTATCACTGGTAAAAAGATCTGGGTATCAATAGATGAGACCACTGACTCATTAGGCCGATACATTGCAAACGTAGTAATCGGTACTCTTGAAACCAATGGTCCAGGCCAGACATTTTTATTGAATTCCGAAGTACTGACCAAAGCTAATCATTCAACTATTGCGAAATTATTTGATAATTCAATGCATCTATTGTGGCCAGAAGAAGTGCGTTACGACGACGTCCTATTGTTTTTAAGTGATGCGGCGCCTTATATGGTGAAATCCGGGAAGTCAATTCAAGTATTTTATCCTAAAGTTATTCACGTTACTTGTATTGTGCACGGGCTTCATCTTATTGCTGAAAAAATTCGTTCAAATTACTGCAAAGTCGATAAAATTATCGCAAATGTCAAAAAAGTATTTTTGAAGGCGCCTTATCGTGTTGCAATATTTAAAGACAAAGCGCCCAATATTCCACTACCACCGGCACCTATTTTAACAAGATGGGGGACGTGGATAAGAGCCGCTGTGTATTACTGTGAACACCTTGAAATTATTAAATCTGTTTGCGCGCAAACAAGTTGTCATCGTTCATGTTTTATTGTTTATTCTTGGTGTTATCATTTTCGTGCGATGTGTAACGGTGCGTTGCGTATCCGCAGCCATCGTCGGCGGTGGTGATAAGCCTCCGTGTGCGACCGACCGGGTACGTAATCGCATTGTTATCATCGTGCGAAAATGTTCGTTATTCCACGTTTTCATTATTGTCGGTTATGTTTTTTGTATAGTAAAAGTCATGTTCTCAGTGTCACAAAGTTTCGTAAGTTCTCGTGTTTGTTGTTTTAGTGTGGTGACACTGAGAAATTTATCTTCATTGTGGTGTCCGGCGACCACAGCCTTGGTGGTAAATGGCGTCGGCACCACCTCGCTCTCGTCGTTGTGTCTTCGTGTTGTGCACATCTAGTTCCGGTGATCGTCTGCAGTCAATTTCTTGTGGAAACCACGTTGTCTTGTGTTGTGTTTCCTGTTTTGGCCGTCTGGTATTTATCGTTCTAGCAACTGTTTGTTGCATTGGTTTAATTAGTTTCGGTTTTTTAGGCATATCTACCAGCGGTCATCGTGAGTAACGTGATTTTGAAGTTTGAAGTGTGTTGTTTTCTTGACTGCAGACACGTGAATTTGTCGTCCGTCTGTGACTGTGCTTGAGTGGTCGCACGCAGCGAGGCCTGTGCTTCATAATTTGGTTGTATTTGTTTAGTTTTATTGTAGAAGCACATTCCTCGTTGTGGTCGCGTGGGATGCAATCCGCCATTCAACGCAGTCACCTGTTGTGAGTATTGGTCGACCATATTTGTTTCGTTGTGTGTAAAGGCCGACGGGCCTAGCCTTCAAGGGCTCACTATTCCGTATCGCCGCATAGGCAAATTAGTTATTTAGTATTATTATTACTTGGTGTGTGCCGTGCGGGCCACACGTTTGATTTTTATTTATATTTATTTTAGTTGTGCCACTGTTGGGCCACCATATTGATTTATTATTTGCATTATTATTGTTAATCATTATTATACAGACCAATTTATTTTTTATTAAAGTTTGTTTAACATATTAGTCATAACCAAAAACACAATTGTTTATTATTATTGATCACCCTTATTTAACCGGCGAACAAGCCACCCTATATAATTGTGGGTACTTGCCGCGCCAACATTTATTGGTGACCTCGACGTGATTTTTAATAATAACGACAATTGTGTTGGTTAATGTTATCAAACTTAAAGTGGTATATGATGTTCAATTAGTAGTTAATGTGGTAGCAAGTTGTAATAGATTAGAAAATTGCTCTCATATAATATCTAATATTTCGATCCATGAGTCAAGGTAGTCTGGCTGTGGTATAGTGTATTCATGAGAGGTACAATATTAGCATTGCATCAGTTATTCTCATATTTAATTTATATTGCTACTTAAACCTTTATCAAGCAAGTTATTTCTAATTTATTTATGTTCACTTATCAATTGTATTTGAGAGTATATTTTCCTTTTTGTGATATTCAATGTCTTATCCTATTAAAATGTTACCAAACAATTATTTAATCTAGTCCAATAACTCTGTAGTCAATCGGTGAATGTACCTTGTGATAGTCTATTAGTGATTTATTTATTGTTAATTTTGTAACGTCTTAACTTGTCTTTTTATTTTTTTTTGCTATTGTGAGATAAGTACTTGGTATATAACACTTTTTTGTAAACCAGCTATGGCTTCCAAAGCAGTGAAGAAGAAACTGAAGACCATTGCTTCAGAACTTGCAGCACTATTATCGTTTAGTTCTCAGTTCGATGAGTCATCTGGGAATATCAACGAGGTGCGTGTAAGGATCGAATGCTTACCTGATATTTCTGAGAGATTTGAATTGCTTCAAACCGAATTAGAAAACCTAGAGGGACATGTCCCTGATGATCAACGGATTACTGAACGATTGGCACACAAAGAGCTTTTTTTCAATGTCAAAGCCTCTTTAATGAGTATTTTGGATGCCAAGCGGGAGAATAGTTCAAGCGCTCCTTCAGTCAGTGAGGTAACAAAACTGGATGGTGAAAGTTCAATGAGACTTCCGCCAATCGATGCACCAAAATTTAATGGCGATTGGCAGATGTGGACGTCGTTCATAGATTCATTTAATGCCATGTTTCATACAAACAAGACACTAGCTCCAGTTCAACGGTTGCATTATTTAAAAGGTTGCTTAGAAGGACAGGCTCGTGAGGTCATTAGGTCGATCCCTACGACTGGAGAAAACTACTTACAAGCATACAACACACTAATTAACAGATATGAAAACAAGGGCGCCATTATCCAGTCACACATACGGTCACTGTTCGACACACCACGAGTGCATACTGCGTCAGCCACAGAGCTACAATCTCTTCATCATCACATCATGTCTAATGTCAACTCGCTAAGGGCTTTAACTCAACCAGTTGATTCATGGGATGCGTGGTTGGTAACGTTAATCTGTAGTCGCATGGACAGCGCCACAGTGGGCGAGTGGCAGCTACACTACAACAAAAAGGACTTGCCATCTTTTATTGAAATTGAATCATTCTTGTTTAACAGAATTGCTGCTTACGAGGCTGGTGAATTGAATAGCCACAAAGTTGCGTCCAACCCAGGGCCGGCAACTTTGATTCCATCATCATTCAACAAACAGAAACTTTCTAAATTTAACGATAAGAAAATTCTTTTTTCCAAGTACAACGAAAGTAAACCTAAGTGTGCCTTATGCAACTCTGATCATTATTTATTTCAATGTACAAAATTTAAAAATTTGTCACTCGAAGAACGCAGAGATGTTGTATTCAAAAATCGGCTTTGCTTCAACTGCTTGCGATCTGATCATCAAGTGCGTCAATGTAGATCGTCATCATGCACCCAATGTGGAAAGAAGCACAACACCATGTTGCACCTCAATTATGAACCGCAGGAGTCAAATGAGCAACGCAATGACGATAACCAGTCAGCTCAGGGGTCAAATAGCGCAGCATCCAATGTAGTTGGCTGTGGTATGGTGAACAGAACACCACATTGTAAGCCCACTATTCAAGTTGTGTTGGCCACAGCTGTGGTGTATGTGAATGACGCAGCAGGTAACGTGAGACGTTGCCGGGCAGTACTTGACTCAGGGTCACAGTTGTGTTTCATCACTAACAAATTAGCTCGGCGACTCGGGCTGCAAATAGTCAACAACTCTGTACCCATCACTGGCATCGGACAGTCAAAATCATCTACCAGCAAATGTTGCATGGGTACAGTGCAGTCTCGGTTTGGGCAGACTCAGTTCCAGGTGCAACTTCATGTGTTACCTACTATCACCGACGACCTTCCAACTCAGAGGATTGACACAACTCGGTTAGACATCCCTCATGAAATACAATCAAGCTTAGCTGATCCTGAGTATAGCAAACCTGGGTCTGTTGACATGTTACTTGGTGCTGAAATATTTTTTGATATCTTAAGACAAGCTAAACACATGGTGTCGGAGATTGCTGCTTTCCAGGACACTGTGTTCGGTTGGATTTTGGTGGGTAAAGTCTTCACCCAACCATCTGTGGTATCACTGGTACGTCCAGTCATAAATCTATGCTCTGCATTATCATTATTCACATCAACAGTGTCTAGACGGGTATGCGAAGAGGAAGAAGCTGTGGAACAACATTTCACACAAACCACTCGTAGGAATGAAAAAGGTCAATTTGTGGTCAGACTTCCGCTGAAGGAACATCCCTCGTGCATAGGAAATACAAGCGTTATAGCTAAAAAACGATTTCTCAATCTCGAACAAAAGTTGATCAAAGACAAGGTGTTGTCAATTGAATACGACAAATTTTTGATGGAGTACTTGAATTTAGGGCACATGGAAAAAATTGGACAATTCAATGAAGCCCAATCCAAAGGTTATTACATACCCCACCATGCAGTTTTCAAAAGCACCAGCACAACCACAAAGTTACGAGTAGTGTTTGATGCATCTACTATAGGTTCGACAGGGAAATCTTTGAATGACTTGCTCATGAAAGGTCCAGTTGTCCAACCTACTTTGTATTCCACACTATTGCGTTTTCGAGTCCGTCAAGTAGCCCTCACAGCAGACATAGAAAAGATGTATCGACAAATACTGGTTCATAATGACGATTGTCAGCTACAAAAAATAGTCTATCGGTCAAGCCCAACGAATGAGCTCCAAGAATTCATGTTGAAAACAGTGACGTATGGTACAAAAACTGCCCCGTACTTAGCCACCAGGTGCCTGGTACAATTGGGAGATACATGCACTGATCCGGACTTATCAAGGATTATCCAAAGGGACTTCTATGTAGATGATTTATTGACAGGAGCAGACACTGATGAACAATGTGTTGGGATTTTCCAAAAACTCACCAGTGTGCTCAACGGCGCCCAGTTGCCATTAAGGAAGTGGTGCTCAAACTCATCAACACTCTTGTCCTTGTTACCTACCACCACTGATGATAACTACATAATTACATTGTCAGAATCCGACTCTGTGAGTGCGTTGGGTTTGCAATGGCAACCAAGCACAGATAGTTTCAGATTTGTCATGAAACCATGGACTCCACCTAAGCGTATGACTAAGCGGGTTTTATTGTCAGATATCAATAGTATTTATGATCCCATTGGTTTGATTACTCCAGTACTCATCAAAGGGAAGATCTTTTTACAACAATTATGGAGTCTGAAAATCGACTGGGATGAAGTATTATCAGATGACATCTGTTCAAGGTGGACAACCTTCTATTCCAGTCTCCATCAACTTGTTGATTTATCAGTACCTAGAAAGATGGTACTCGCCGATTTTGTCACTCTTCAAATACACGGCTTTTGTGACGCATCTCAACTGGCGTTTGGTGCTTGTGTGTATCTGAGGTCAGTCGCACGTGACGGCAGTGTGTATGTACACTTGTATACATCTAAGTCTAGGGTCGCCCCAATGAAGGCCACGACCATACCGAGGCTCGAATTATGTGGAGCCGTGACTCTAGCCGAACTTGTCCACGAAATTCAAATCGAACTCCGTCAATTAAATGTCATAGTCTTACCTAATAATGTATTCTTGTGGAGCGACTCTACAATTGTTCTGGCTTGGATTGCGAGCACTAGTTTATTCCATGTGTATGTATCAAATCGTATAGCCCGTATCCGAGACTTATCCACTACATATCAATGGCACCATGTCCCAACAAACGATAATCCGGCTGATGTAATTTCACGAGGTGTTGACGTGCGTACATTCACTGTCTCCTCTCTTTGGTGGCATGGGCCATCTTGGTTAAGTCAAGAGTCAACTGCTTGGCCAGACTGTCCATCGTTACCAACAGAGATGCCTGAAGTTAAACCTGTGAAATTCGTTTTATCAGTATCCCAAGTAGCTTCACCTTGGTTATTAGAATCGTATTCAGATTGGATGAAGCTGTTGCGGATTACAGCTCTGGTCATGCGGTTTATCTCAAATTGTCGGATAAAAGCAGAGTGTAAAGATAACCGGTGTGTTGGGTTTATTCTATCGCAAGAGTTACAGAAAGCAAGGATTCACTGGTTGCGACAAGCTCAATCCATGGCATTCTCTGAAGATTATTCTTTGTTAAAAAACAAACAACAAGTGTCCCGTCGCAGTTGCTTAAAACAATTAAGTCCGTTCATTGATGAAACTGGGCTCATTCGTGTTGGAGGTCGTTTGATGAATGCTTCCATATCATACTCCATGAAGCATCCCATCGTATTACCATCCGCCAGCCAAGTGACTCGTTTACTATTCAAATATGAACATATCAGATTATTGCATGTGGGACCATTGGCATTATTAGCACATATCAATAATCTTTACTGGGTTATTAGAGGTCGGTGCATAGCAAGATCCACCGTCAGTCGCTGTATTCAATGCTTTAAAGCCAGTCCTAGATTGGTATCACCTTTCATGGCACCCCTGCCACGTGAGAGAGTGACCATGCAAGACCGTTTGCACGAACTGGTGTAGACTATTGTGGCCCGATTATGGTGCGAAGTGGTTTAAGGAAAGTTACTCCTCTGAAAAGTTACGTGTGCGTGTTTGTCTGTCTAGTCACCAGAGCAATACATCTAGAATTAGTGTCTTCTTTGTCAGCAGATGACTTCATCAGCACTTTGTCCAGGTTTATGGCTCGCCGTGGACAATGCCGAGAATTGTTCAGCGATAATGGGACCAACTTTGTTGGCACAAATCGAATCCTGCAGACGCATATTCTAGAGTGCCAAAAGAGTGCCAAAGTACACAACGTTTTAAGCGGCCAAGGCATTGAGTGGCATTTCATACCACCTGCAGCACCTCACTTTGGAGGTATATGGGAGGCTGCTGTCAAGTCAGCCAAAAAACATTTGCTGCGTGTGTCCAAAGGCGTGATGATGACATTTGATGAGACTACCACATTACTATGCCGAATAGAAGCAGTGCTGAACTCACGGCCATTAACACCACTGTCAAACGATCCGTCTGACTTCAATGCGTTGACAGCTGGCCATTTCTTGGTTGGTGGTCCACTGCAGCTCCCACCTGAACCAGATTGTACAGGCATTCCACAAAACCGACTGCGTCGATTCAAACTCTTGCAAGCACAAGCACAGCTTTTTTGGAAACGGTGGTCGTCCGAGTATTTGCCTCAGTGTCAACGACGTGGCAAGTGGACCAAACTTACGCGAAACATTGAAGTAGGAGATTTAGCAGTGTTGAAGAATGACAATAGCCCACCACTGCAATGGGACCTAGTGCGTGTTACCAAAGTCCATCCGGGACCTGACGGAGTTGTACGAGCTGTCACGGTACGGAATTCTTCGGGATCTGAGGTCAAACGTCCAGCAACCAAGTTAGCTGTTCTCCCCACTGAAAACGATGAATTCGAAGAAGGGTCGAACATGTCTTAAAATGTTATTTTGTATTTTTCGCTTATTTTTAATTATTGTTAAGTATCTGTGTTGATCCATGTATGCAAATTGTTATAGTTAGTCAAAATCAGTTAGTCTACTATTAACTGTAATTTTTGAAAGGTATATCCCTTTCAAAAAGGGGGAGAATGTTTGCGCGCAAACAAGTTGTCATCGTTCATGTTTTATTGTTTATTCTTGGTGTTATCATTTTCGTGCGATGTGTAACGGTGCGTTGCGTATCCGCAGCCATCGTCGGCGGTGGTGATAAGCCTCCGTGTGCGACCGACCGGGTACGTAATCGCATTGTTATCATCGTGCGAAAATGTTCGTTATTCCACGTTTTCATTATTGTCGGTTATGTTTTTTGTATAGTAAAAGTCATGTTCTCAGTGTCACAAAGTTTCGTAAGTTCTCGTGTTTGTTGTTTTAGTGTGGTGACACTGAGAAATTTATCTTCATTGTGGTGTCCGGCGACCACAGCCTTGGTGGTAAATGGCGTCGGCACCACCTCGCTCTCGTCGTTGTGTCTTCGTGTTGTGCACATCTAGTTCCGGTGATCGTCTGCAGTCAATTTCTTGTGGAAACCACGTTGTCTTGTGTTGTGTTTCCTGTTTTGGCCGTCTGGTATTTATCGTTCTAGCAACTGTTTGTTGCATTGGTTTAATTAGTTTCGGTTTTTTAGGCATATCTACCAGCGGTCATCGTGAGTAACGTGATTTTGAAGTTTGAAGTGTGTTGTTTTCTTGACTGCAGACACGTGAATTTGTCGTCCGTCTGTGACTGTGCTTGAGTGGTCGCACGCAGCGAGGCCTGTGCTTCATAATTTGGTTGTATTTGTTTAGTTTTATTGTAGAAGCACATTCCTCGTTGTGGTCGCGTGGGATGCAATCCGCCATTCAACGCAGTCACCTGTTGTGAGTATTGGTCGACCATATTTGTTTCGTTGTGTGTAAAGGCCGACGGGCCTAGCCTTCAAGGGCTCACTATTCCGTATCGCCGCATAGGCAAATTAGTTATTTAGTATTATTATTACTTGGTGTGTGCCGTGCGGGCCACACGTTTGATTTTTATTTATATTTATTTTAGTTGTGCCACTGTTGGGCCACCATATTGATTTATTATTTGCATTATTATTGTTAATCATTATTATACAGACCAATTTATTTTTTATTAAAGTTTGTTTAACATATTAGTCATAACCAAAAACACAATTGTTTATTATTATTGATCACCCTTATTTAACCGGCGAACAAGCCACCCTATATAATTGTGGGTACTTGCCGCGCCAACAAAATCTATTGTCGACGCTTTGGATAAAGAAGACGCTATTTCTATTGCAAATTCACAAAAGCATTTTTCTGAAGCAAGCCTTGCGGCCAATTTAGTATTTATCAAGTCACATTTTGGATTTTTACCTGATACAATTACCAGTCTTGAAGCAAAAAATATTTTACTTAGTGATGCTATTGGTGCAGTGCAAAATGTTAGTTTGAAATTGAGTCAAGTCCCTGGTCCAATTGGAAAAATTGTTAAAGAAAAGATGAATGATGTTCTGAAAAAAAATATTGGATATCAAAGTTTAATTCGAATTTCAAACATTTTAAATGGCGGAGAAACTTCAATGGACGAACTACCCGAAAATTTAAGCACAAACGATTTGATCTACTTTAAATACGCTCCAGTTAACTCTGTCGATGTTGAAAGATCATTCTCAATGTTCAAAGTTCTTTTGGCAGACAACCGACAATCTTTTCAGTTTGAAAATTTAAAAAAACATTTGATCGTTCAATGCAATTTTCAAGGTAAAAGTATTATTAACATTAATTAAATATGTATCAGCTAAAATTATTTTTACTAAACCATGGATTTTATTTTTTTTATAGTGCCAGAAGAAGAAGTATAAAATTAAGAAAATTAAGAAAAATGTATTTTGCTTATTTGGCTATGATATAAAGTATATTTAAACTATGTAATTATTTTGACTTGTTTTAAATGCTATTTATTTATTTACTTTTAAATGAAAATGCTAAAAAAATTTTTAAGTGCATATAATTGGGTTTTTAAGTGCATAAGTGCTTGCATATTTACAGCTTTTTTAGAGCTATAAGTCCTCTGCCCTACACATTATCTTATTGCTACAAAAGTCCCCGAAGAAAAATATGAACGATAATTACATTAGCAATAATTCAACAGCAATAGATAAAAACCCCTGTGTCTCCCAAGCACCTTAAAATGTACAAATTCCTAATACCATAATTTGATATCTCCATACAATAATTGCTATGATAACAGTACAGCCACAACAACACATATAAAAAAAAAACTTAAAATGACCAAGTACAAATTGCAATAAAGAAATTAGTTGTAAAATATGTAAAAAATGTCTGTTTTGTCACAAAATCAATATAAAAAATAGAATCTTTGAAAAGGGAAGTTATGCATTACAATAATGTGAAAATAACTAAGGGAACACTTTGGCCAGTTTCGAGATACATATTTCGAAAGTGAGTAGCGCAGTTGAGCATGCGGCAATACGGCCGCGGTCGGACTATTGCCGAAACGAGATTTTTCGAAAAATTTTTGAAGTGTTCCGGGAGAGCGCGGGCTTTGAAAATAATGTCAACGAAAGGAGAAGTCATGATTCAAAAGGTGTTAAAATATCTAAGGGAACACTTTGGCCAGTTTCGAGATAAAAATTTCGAAAATGAGTACCAACGTAGAGCATACGGCAATACGGCCGCGGTCTGACTATTGCCGTAAAGTGATGAGAAGCCTGGTTTCGAGTTTACATGACTGTTATCGTAATATGTATATATTTTGTTATGATAAATATGTGTTATTGATAATTCATTAATTTTTGTTATAAAAATAAAAGATGAAAATGTATGAAAATGAACCAATACATTAAAATTTTATGACGCAAGAGAATGCAATTTAATAGTACAAAAAATTAATAATTAAATAAAATAAATTTTCGATGTATAGTACTAATATTTCCTTTGTTTTTTTTCTTTTGGATAAAAGAGTTTTAGTTTTATTTCCATAATGCCAGTCCTTTTTACTGTCCATAGCATTAAAAATGAAAAATAGGATTTTTTGAAAGATGAAAAAAAGCAAAAAAAATCTCTCTCTAGGGACTACACATTAGTTTCAAACAATAGCAGATGCTAGACTAATCAAAATTCAAAATTCGAAATTCGAAAATGAAAGTAAAGGCGGATTCCCACGGCAAGTCACGAGTGAAATTTGATGGCTTGGTATTCTACGCGCGCCGTGGGAACGCTCTTGCTCGTCTAGGCGCGGTACAGCTCGGCCAGGCTCGTGTCTATCCGAAAATTGTCGGTCCGATGTGTCCGCGCCAAAGGAAACGAGCCGCGCATTTAATCAGCGTTCCAATGAGCTTGCGGTTCGGCGAGCCATTGAGTCATAGCTTACTGTATACTCGCCAAGTCACGCGTCGTGAGAATGCTATATGAATTGTAGGCTCGTGATATGCCGAGCACATATGTAGACTCGGTACAAAAACCACGCTGCGCAAAGTTCGCCGAGCCACGCGCCGTGGGAACCCGCCTTAAGAATATTACTCTTGGTCGTCGTAGAATATTAATAACGTACCGGCGACGGACCAAAATAAGTACGCTGGGCAATAATTATTAATATAATATAAATTATATTGTGCTCACCGCCAGCACCCGTCTTCTTATCTCATATATTCCAGGAATCAATTATTGGCAATTTATTTTCAATTAGGACAGGACCGATGACGCGCCGCGCCGATAAAATTCCGCACGCGCAGGCAAATGTCAACCACATATTACTTAATAAAATTACAAAAATTTTTTTTTTCAAAATATACTGCCACTGATTCAATCACTACGCTCAGTTAGATGTACCGATTTCAATTTTGAAAGTAGATTTGGATACTCCACTTAATTTACTATGCTTTCACTGTCGTACATTTTTCATATTCGATATCAATGTATTTAAATTTAAATTATGAATATGATCCATTTTTACTCTTTTTGTTAGTAAATTTTTAAGTATAAAAAAAAAAAAAAAAATCGGAAAAATAAAAATGTTAAAGCATAGATAATTTAGTGACGAATTCAAATCTGATTTCAAAATTAATATCAGAATATTATATTGGGCGTAGTGATTGAAGTCGTGAGCTATGTTTTCGACCAAAAATGAATCACGCTCCAGGTCCCTTAAAAATCATCATATATGCAAACACACGGCATACATAATATTTATTTTTATCTATTTTTTTCCAATTTCTAGAAAATTCATAATTTATGTTGTATAGTATGTATGTATAAAATATTGTTTTAATTTTAACAAGTTGACTGGCAAGGAATTTTCAGTGAAATCATTCTACACGCTATGAGAGTTAAATTTAATACCTACTCAACTATTTTTCCGTCAGCGCCGTCTGAAATATTATGGTTTATCATTATACAGCATGGCTATTTTAGTTAATAAAAATAGATTTATTAGATTTATTATTTATTAGATTTTTTGGCCGACCCCAAATAGTTGGGAGGAAGGCGAAGTAGAAGAAGAAGAAGAAAAATAGATTTTATTGCTACACATCAATGATTATAAAAATATCAATTGATTTAAATGGGTTTTGGTATAAAAATAAGTGAGAGTTAAATTTAATTCTCATAGCCTATTACAATATTTTAAGACCTTTCCTATGTATTTTCATCTTATCGTCATTGTATATACCAACTAGTATTTATTCTATCCGGAAAAAGAAGTAGATGTTCTAAGTGTTATGATGAAATTGTGAAACATGGCGGCAGAGCTCATGCCCAAAGGGTTACAAATCAATCAAACTATTAGTGTACTTCTTGTAAAATAGTATTATGTATGGATTGTTTTTTTATTGTGCATAAAAGTGTGTTAAAAAAGTAAAGAATATAATGATATTGGTAAAAGAATGTAATATAAAATTAAGTGTTTTACAATTTAGTTGATATTGACTTGTAATTTTTAAAACACTGCTATTCATTAAATAATAAAGATATCGAAATGGTGTTGACTTATTATTATATAATTTTTTCTCCTCTATTCAAATATGGAATAAAATGAAAATTAAAAACAACTCTCGTGTATTAAAAATCATTAAACGAATGAGAATCATATTTAACTCTCATAGCGTAGGAAACAAATTCATTGAGAGTTTAATTTGATTCTCAAATCGAAAAAAGTAAGTATGATATAAAACTATTGACGTTCTCGCGTTCATCCCATGAGAGTTAAATATAATACTCATGCCAGTGAACTTGTTGATAAAATATGTGAAATATGCTCTTAAAATAGAAATATAACAAAATATGCTCTTATAGAGGAAAAATAGCTGAATCTTCAAAATATGCAAAACAAAAATGATTACTATAAACTCCTAGTGCAATGAAACACATTTTTATATCAATTAGCTATGCTAAGAATGATCATTGAAAAATATGCAAACTCCTATAAGTCCCTAGCCCTAGTAATAAGTAATAAGTAGGGCTAAGATTTATATGCATTTTTTCCTTAAGTCCAAATTTATTGGTTATCAGATTTTTCCACGATTCGGCTTATTCTCGTTTAAATAGAACCAAAATTTTTGCATATTTTTGTATATTTTGGTAAATAAAATGCATTTTTTAGAATTTTAGATTATGAACGGAGTGATGAATGTATTGATTTTACAATGATGGGTTAGATTCTGAACGGAGTGATGGAGTCTATTGGTTTTACAATGATGTGTGTTTTAGATTCTGAACGGAGTGATGGAATCTTTTGGTTTTACAATGATGTGTGTTTTTTTTTTTAATTTTTTTTTTTATTTTTTTTTTACTTTTGTGTCTGACGACACCTTTTTTGGCAGTAAAAATGCTTCGATTTGCTTATGTAGCAACTTTTCTGAAAGGAAAGTGAATCTTGTTGGTACTTAAGGGGGTCAAAAGTAAAAAATTTTCAATATTTTTTAAATACGACGGGAAAAACCCTAAAAAAATAAGGGGAAAACGGGAGTTTTTACGCAAAACCAGTTTTCGACAAAATCAAATTTTTTATTTTGCTATAACTTAAAAACTAATCAATGTAAATACTTGAAATTTTCACTAAATGTTTAGATTAGCGTTCTCTATACACCGTTAAATTTTCAAAGTATTTTGACTTTTATTAAGCTATTTATAGACAATTGAAATTTTCAAGCCACTTATAGGCATTTAAAATATTTGATTTTTTTACATTTTATTTTTATAATCGGTGATAAAAAAATTTGGCTTATACAAAATACTTGAAAATTTAATAGAAGATTTTCACAGAAGTAGTTCTTAATGTCATTAAAAAATAATTAAAATCCATAAGCACAATTTTTTTTTTATAAGCGTTTGAACAGCGAATATTGACATAAAATTACATGTAAAATATAATATAATGTATAATATTCTAAACTGACAAATGATATCGGTTTTTTTAAAATGCCCTAACTCAAAAACGAAAAACCGCAACAACTTGAAATTTTCATCAAATGTTTATACTGACGTTTTCTATGAATGATTAAGTTTTCAAAGTATTTTGCCATATTTTCACTTATTTATAGACAATTTAAATTTTCGATTTTTCTAAATTTTTAGTTTCAAAATAAAATATACTTATAACAATATTTATAAATAACAATGTATTAATGTATTATATTCTAAACTAACATATCATCTTCGTTCAGAATCGTTTTTCGTATACAATGATACCTATCAATGAATTCAATTTTAACAAATCCATTGTAATGACCTATCCTATAAACGAGTGGCACTTTTTAATCATGACCTCCCCTTTCGTTGACATTATTTTCAAAGCCCGCGCTCTCCCAGAACACGTTTAAAAAAATGTTCGAAAAATCTCGTTTCGGCAATAGTCCGACCGCGGCCGTATTGCCGTATGCTCTACGTTGGTACTCACTTTCGAAATGTATATCTCGAAACTGGCCAAAGTGTTCCCTTAGATATTTTAACACCTTTTTAATCATGACCTCTCCTTTCGTTGACAATATTTACAAAGCCCGCGCTCTCCCGGAACATGTTCAAAAAAATTTTCGAAAAATCTCGTTTCGGCAATAGTTCGACCGCGGCCGTATTGCCGCATGCTCACATTAATAAACGTAGCAATAAAAGTATACAATAATAGGTTGGTCACACTAAATTTATCGGATACGGTTATTAGTTAGCAATAAAAACCATTAACTTGGCAATACATTTTTGAGAACCACTGAATTTTTCTTATCACAATTAGTCGATTATTGCTAATGTAATTTTGGTAATATTATTACATTATGTTATAACATTATTATCTATAGCTCTGGGTTGCGCAACACTGTACCATACTATCATTATCTATCGACACCGTTGTTAACTGTAGTAAATGAGAAGACATTATTTTGGTTTTAAATGGCCAATCTTTACAAGAACTATTTAAAACTGTTGAAACAATGGCCGCTGGATCCCAGTAAACCCGGCAGGTATTTTAAAGCATACATTTACCAGAGTTCGAAGTCTTTTGTCGTTCTTTTTGAAAATGAACTGTGAAATTTAGTTCGTACAACTTCTTACTAATGAGACATACTTCACGCATTTCGTGACTAATTCATTTGTTGTTTAGGGATTTAGGTGAATATATCCGTAAAGAAGTGGGAAACGCTTTCAATACAGGCGATACTTTTCGAGGTGACACCGCTAAGTGTATGAAGAAGTACGATTCTCTCAAACGCCTGGCTGATAATCACTACTGCAATAAATATAAACGTACAATACAATCTTCTGCAACTGGACTCAGTATTGAACATTGTACTTCAATTTTGTCTAACGAGTCATTGAACATTTTGAAGAATAACAATGAAAGTTTTATTAAGACAACTTTTAACCAAATCAAGGATAAAATATTACAGGCGACAATTAAGCAACCGTCCTCACCAGCCAGTACTTCTGGAAGAAACAATTAGTTACCTCTCTCCCCAAAAGGACCATTGCATCCTGGACATGACATTTGGTGCTGGTGGACATACAGAAAGGATTTTACAAGAAAATGATTCAACAGTTGTTTATTGTTTAGATAGAGATCCTACTGCATGTTTCATGGCAAAACAACTTTCCAAACGTTATCCAAAAAGAGTGGTACCTTTAAAAGGCAAATTTAGTGATTTGCCTATTCTTTAAAAAATTTAGGCAAAAAAATGAACAGTTTTGATGGTATTTTATTTGATTTTGGTGCATCTTCTATGCAGTTTGATACACCATCCAGAGGTTTTTCTATTAGTAAGAATGGCCCTTTGGATATGAGAATGGATCCTGAGGAACAGACTTTAACTGCAGCAGACGTTTTAGCCAAAGCTGACCAATCTGATCTGTATAAAATATTTAAAGTATACGGAGAAGAAAAACAGTCAAAGAAAATTGCAAATGCTGTTATTGAAGCAAGGTCAATTAACTATTGTTATTACAACTTTTAGCATATTTTAATTTTTTTTATTAATTTTATATTAAGTTTTTCAATTTTCAAAGGTTTAAATATTAGAAAAATTTAGAACTTTTTAACTTTTCTTGTTATTTAAGTATGAAATATTAAAATGTTTAAGTATTTAATATTTTTTGGCATTTGTCACACTTATGTGAATTTTATTATTCTTGTGATTTTAGGTATTTATTTAAAGAATTAAAAACTACGCATGATTTTTGTGAATTGGTTCAAAACGTATGTGGAAATGCAATGAGAAGTGATATGCTACAGAGACCAGCACATCCGGCTACTAAAGTATTCCAAGCACTTCGTATATTTGTTAACAATGAATTAAATGAGATTAACCATGGTATAGTATTGGCAAGACATTATTTGAAACTGGGTGGGATAATGGTTACTCTTGCTTTTCATTCACTCGAAGACACCATTGTTAAACGCCATATACAGGGAAACGTTAATGAAAATGCAGCAAATACTTTACCTTTGAAGTATGTCAATCCTATGCAGACTTACGATAAAGAATTTATGGACACAATGAATCATACTTGTTGGCATCAGATTCACAAGCATGTAATCACTCCAAGTGTTGAAGAAGTTGAAATCAATCCTAGAAGCAGATCAGCACGTCTCAGAGTGGCCATTCGAATCATATAGATAAATTTTCTTTAGTATTGTTCTAATAATATTAACTAATAAATATAATTTTGTGTTTTATTTTTAAACTGTTATTAAATATTTTTTGCATATTATGTAATTGTAATCAATTAGTTGTTATAGTCAAAATTAGACTAAGGAATCAGAAAATAATAATACAATCAGGTAGTTCAAAAGGAAAGCAACACCTGAATAGAACGAGCTATTGAATTTAAAAAAAAATTAATCCAAGAAATTCCCTTTAAAAATAAAAATTATTTTAAACAAATAAAGAACGAAAATAATATTTAATTTAAAATATAGCAATCAAAAATAGAACTTATCCATTATAATAACAAATTAATGAATTTATATTCTGAATGCATCAAATTCATAAGTTTTTGTAAGATTAACAAGTTCATGTACATATAGAGAAAGTTATTCAAATAAGGTAAGCATGCAATGAATTAATAGATTAAATTTATTTATATGTAATATGTATGAAACATTATATTTTTCAATCAAACAAAATATGAGGTAGTATAAAAAATAACATATAAAATATCGAAGATGCCACACTTAATTTATTCAATATGAAGTACAAAAAATATAACAGTATTTTATGAATAGTTCTACCAATAGAGTATACTATATAGCTTCATAGCATATTTTAAATTTATAAGTTGTATAAAATAAAAGGAATGGTAAACTTATGATATATAAGCTCATTGTTTAGAACATTTTTATGGCACTAATTTATTATTATTATTTTTCTTTTTTTGTGAGGACTAAAACAGGCCGACAATTTCACCAGTTTCAGTGTTTAAGTCAATATCATAGATACTTGGACGAGTTGACAATCCAGGCATCTTGGATATCTAAATTTTATAAAAATACTTATATTAGTATTTAATATCATTAAGTTTTACTCAGTTATTAATTTATAATTACTTCTCCAGCTATTGCAACAATAAATCCAGCACCAGCAGATACATAAACATCCACTATGGGAGCGTAAAGTCTGTAGGAACACCTTTTAAGTTAGGATTTCCGCTCAATGACACTGCTGTTTTGGCCATGCAAACTGGTAACTTCCCATAACCCTATACATTTTAAAAAGTAAATATATTCAAAAAATGTATTGATTACATATAAGATATTTAATTATATACAACAAAAAATAAAACTATTAATAGATTTAAAGTGCAAAATATTTGTTAAGTATTTATTTAAAGATATACTTTTAAATCAGTATTTTGAATTTAAGGATGAATACAATTGTTTTTTATAAGTTAAATAACAAAAATATAATATATACAATGAATATGAAGTATTTTTACCTTAGATTCATAATTGTTTAATTTGTTCAATATTTTTTCATTAAAATCAACAGATTTGGCACCATACATTTCTTTTGCAATAGTTTCAATCTTAAGTTGTAATGAAATATTCAAATCATACAAAAATCTAAGAAGAAAAAAAAAATGTACAAAGTAACATTTTACAAGATACCAAACATTATAACATATTACTTGAATTTTTGAGGTAGTTGACTTGCTTTAATGACAGCTTCTGCTAATTTGATTGCTCCTAGCCCACCGTTTTCCCAGTGAGTGCTCACAATTGCATCCATTGCACCAGCCTGAAGACTTGCATCTTTAACAATATCCCATTCTTTTTCAGTGTCTGTATTCATAGCATTTATTGCCACAACTATAGGAACACCGTATTTGACACCATTGCTAACATGTTTTTTCAAGTTTGCCACACCCTTACGCAATGCTTCCTATAATAAAAACAGATTGTTAGTAAGAACTTAGTACAAGATATTCATAATTTGACTCAATTACTTCATTTTCTTCTGACGTTACTGACTTACTGGGACTGATAGCTCCACCTCCATGCATTCTTAAGGCCCTAATAGTGCACACTAGTACTATTGCATTTGGCACAAGACCAGAATATCTACATTTAATATTAAAGAATTTTTCCATTCCTACCAAAATTTTATGAATTGCAATTAATTTATTACGAATAACAGTATATCACTTATCAATTTTATAATGATTTTACCAATATCTGATCCAAAACCTGCTTCAGTTACAACGTAGCCATCAGGGCCAACTAATTTAGAAGCTAACAAATCTGCCAAAATGGAAGATGCTCCATGAGCTATATTTGCAAACGGACCAGCATGTACCAGAACAGGTGTTCCCTCAAGGGTTTGCATTAATGTAGGATCAATAGCATCCTTTAAAAGCACAGCCATTGCACCAGTCATGCCCAAGTCATCTGCAGTGACATCATTACCTTTTCTATCTTGTGCAACAACAATATTAGATAGTCTTTCCTTTAAATTTTTAGCATCTTTTGCTAATGCCAGAATGGCCATGATTTCACTAGCTACAGATATATCAAAACAAGTTTCTCGAGTATGATTTTTCTCTGTTGGTGATTGTCCGATAGTAATTTTGCGCAAGAAACGATCATTTGTGTCCATTACTAAACTTAAAATATACTTGTTTTAATCAATCTTAATTATTACAATAACTTAATAATTTTGTATGTACCTCTATTCCATGAGATAGTGTCTGGATCAATATTGAGCCTAGCAAAAGAACTGATCTCTTCAGCAGTCAAAGATGACGGATCAGTTTTGTCAATGCCAAGCTTTTTTAATCTGTTGATTTGTATGGGTGAAAACTGCCGTACACCTTTTATGTTTGGAACAAGACGGTCATACAAGGCTTGATCTTTCTGAGTAGCTTCGTGGAACATACGAGCGTCAATCTGCGCGGCCATTAAATTGTTTGCAGCCGTAACAGCATGTATATCACCAGTTAAATGAAGGTTAAACTCTTCCATTGGTATCACTTGAGAGTATCCACCACCAGCAGCACCCCCTAAAGAATTTAATATTTCAATAGCAACATTAAATATCAAGAAATATCAAATTAAATAATGATCAATTTTAAGTATACAAACCTTTAATACCAAATGTTGGTCCTTGCGAAGGTTGTCTTAAACATGCAAAAGTATTTTTCTTAGAGTGTGCTGCTAATGCTTGAACAAGTCCAACTGTGGTAGTACTCTTACCTTCACCAAATGAAGTTGGTGTAATACTAAAATTAATTAACATTAGAATGATACTTAAATTAAATTGCTACAAATATAAATTTTCTTCAGAACAATTAAATAGAATTACAAATATTATTATTATATGTATACATAAGTAATACCATGAATAAAAAATTATATTTTTTATTTTACATTAAATTATTAAATATTAATTGTAATAATTTAAATATAGTAATCACTATGAAATATTTAGTGTCTTAATAAACATTTAATTACAGTAAAAATATTTTGAATTTATCTAATGAATATTTTTGATTATTATTTACTTGACAGAATATTTCTAATTTATAAAAATAATTATAATATCACTATATAAGGTTTAAAAATATTAACAAAATTAATATGCTTCTATGTAATAATAAATAAATTTATAAATATATAAATTACATTTTTTATTTATGTAAAATTTATGATAAATAAATAATGAAAAAATTATGAAGATGATTTCTCCAAAATTCATTTTTTAACTTAACTCCTAATAACAAATATTACACATACATACCCAGTGACAACAATATATTTTCCATTATTTATGTTCTTTAAACGGTTTATAACTGATATGCTGATTTTTGCTTTTTTGTTACCATACAAAAACACCTCAGACTTTTTTAAACCTATTTCATTAGCTAACTGCATTATATCTTTTGGTTCTTGACTTCTAGCAATATTAATATCACTGAAAACACAAAAATACTTAGAAAAGTACTTTTTTTAAATATATTTTTTTTGAATTTACTTAGGTACTGGTTTTTGAAATTTTAATGGAAGTACACTTAAATTCCATTGGCTTTTATAAATACTGTTTACAACTTTAGTGGCTGCTTGAATAGTATTTGATAGTAACATAGCAACAGTCATAGGTCCAACACCACCAGGCACTGGCGTTATAGCCGAAGCTATCTTAGAAGCTGATTCATAGTGAACATCTCCCACCAAACGATAACCAGACTTCTTTGAAGGGTCTTAAGCAAAGTAGAAAAAATTAACAAATTAATTACATATTAAATTTATCAAACAATTTAAATTTACCGGGAAGAGAATTAATGCCACAGTCTATTACTACTGCTCCTGGTTTTATCCATGACCCATGAACAAACTCTGCTTTACCAATTGCCACAACTAAAATATCTGCTTTGGCTACCTGAATATAATTAGTTTAAAGTTTTATTTTAATATATTAATATTAACATTATTGTAATTAAATAAACAATTCTGAAAATTTTCAGACATACTTCTTTTTCAATGTCCTTAGTTCTTGAATGACAAATTGTTACGGTTGCGTTGTGCCATAAGAGTAAGCTTGCAACGGGAGCACCAACTATTTTACTACGCCCTAATACTACAGCTTTTGTTCCAGCGATTTCAATACCACTTCTGCCATTATAATTAAAATATATTTAAATAATCTATAATGAAAAATATAAATTATATAATTAAAATATAAATTACCTTTTAATTAATTGAATAACACCATTTGGAGTACAAGGTACTAGTCCAGTTAAATCACCAATAGCCACTCTACCTTCATTTATAATGTTCAAACTACATGGGTAAACAGAAAATATGAATATTAAGATTAAAAATATATTTCAGTTAATATATAGCAGGAATGGCCAATTTGTGGCTCGCAAGCTTTATTTGGCTAGAGTTTTATTTACAAAAACACAAAATTTTAATTTTTTTTTTTTTTGTAAATATTTAAACAACAAAAAATGTTTCTATTACATTGATAAAAGATTATAGAATACAAATTAATAAAATATTAAACAAAATAATAAATATAAATATAATAAATTAATATAAATAATAAATAAAAAATTAATGTTAAGCTAAATTTGTTTAGCTATATTTAAATTATATATTTACTTTAAATAGCCTTGTTTAAATTTGCTTAGTTTATTAAATAAAGGTTATATAAAATTATAAAATGTATTTACAAATATTTTGGCTCCTGATAACATTCTAATTTAATATATGTGGCTCTGGATCATATTCATGTAAGCCACCCCTAATACATAGACTTCTAATACAAGTTCACATAGTATACAAATATAAATACATTATATACTTACCCATCAACATCTTTTTCAGGAGAAACTGTATTAGTGATCAGATGCGAATCAATATTTTCAATACAGTCCAGGGGCATTTGAACAATTATACCATGTACGGACAGATCATTATTGTATTTGTTAATTTCGGATAATAACTAGTAAATGAAAATATGATATAGATAATAAAAAATACAAACTCATTATAATTATACACTAAACACATTACAAAATCAAACAATGATGCATACTTCATTCTGAGTGATAGTCTTGGGATACTGCACATGAGTTGCATCAACACCAACTTCGTTGGCAGATTTGATTTTCTGTCTGATGTAGACATTGGAATCATCGCGATGTCCAACTTGAATGATCACAAGGCATGGTTTAAATCCGTTAAAACGTTCGGCGAGCACAACAGTCTGCTTTTTTAAATCGTTTTTCGTCTCTCTAAAATGTGGGTCAAATATAACGGTTAAAATAATTGTAAATGAAAAAAAACGTGAAATTAGATAGAAAAAAAAAATATCTCATTCGATTACTTGGACAGTTCGGTGCCGGACAACACTCTTGCGAAGACTTCGATCGACATAATGATGTCACGGACAGGACAGCGGAACAAATGAACTTCAAATGGCCGCACGGATAAATAATAAATTGACGCTTGACGAGCACACGTTTGAAAATAGTTAACCCGGAATTACTGTGAACCTGTTGCACAATCCGGTGTTCGTTATCAACAAATTGTTATCTCGAACCGGCTGCCGCCAATTATAATACATAATAATAATATTCTGCACTGAAATGATGTTTGAAATCAAACTTTTTAATTACCATCCTTGTTGTCGATAGGCCACGCGAATAGATATCATCGTTATGTCTGATAATTAACACTCCGCTGCAGACAGATAGGACTAATCACTAAAGTGTGTGTACTCTCCACATCGGATTGTGGTTCTATTCACAGATATATAACTAAGTTTAGTATATATATATCTGTGGTTCTATTGCGATTTGCGATGCAATTATTTCTCCTACACAACACGTAGGTACTGACGCACTGCCATAGAACATTAGGTGTGTAATAATTGTATTCCATTGTACTGCGTTGCTACTGTTAAACCATTGATTATAAAATAGAATATCTATTCTATAATCAATAGTTAAACGTATGATTTTTTTTATCAGTACGCTGCAATGAAAAATGTGGTTCTTTTTCTAAGATTATAATTAATTACGATTTATTGTGCCGATCTCGCCTTCCGGGCACAAAATAGTTTTCGTTCATATACACAACACATACTAAACGGAGACTGGAAAATAAATTCCACTAGTTTTATATTTCACTCGTTAATACATGGTGTGATGGCGTTCAGAACATGATCGACCACGAATACAAATAAGTACATTACACAAATGTATTACGGTAAAATCTCGCTAAAACGGAACCGCTTGTAACCGTCCATTTTTCCGTCTAAATACGGTTTTCTTTTGACGAGGTTAACAAACAAAAAAAATCACATTTAAGATTGTTATCCATATTTAAATTTCTCCATGAATTTCTTCACCGAACCATTAACATGTTGTGTTAATTATTCAATTAACTCAATTAATTTTACTTAGACGGATAACTTAAAAGAGTTGTTTTTTTCGACGTTTTAAACAACATACGAGGAAAATGTGTAACGACACGAACAAAATATGATTGGATACTGAATATTGCAAGGCTTGGACATCAGACTTCACAAGCGGGCTCTACATTTTTTTACCTTGTTTTAAAATGTCTCTAATATCAGTTTAATCACATGGTTTTAAATTTTAAACGATACGATAATTACCATTAAATTAATAGTTTGCCAGCCGTAAAGTTAGGTTTTCCATGTTATTATTTTCCATCTTATCGAGTTTTGAACCAATTTTTATACGAAGACAAGTCAGTTTCTGATTTAGTGATGTTTCCGCCTTGGCGGGATGAATTCATTATGTATATGAAACGAGACCAAATACATTTTTCGTATTACCGTGGTTTCTGCCTTAGAGAGGTTTTGTTGTGGTTTGTTATTTTTTATGTAAACAGTAGACAGTTACTTATATTTGCGTGGGTGCTGAGTAATGATTATATTACAGATTTCATGATTTTACTCATATTTTTCGCTATGTTCCTATTCTTATATGCTGATTTTTGAAATCTTGTAATTTAAAAGTAGAGTTTCATTTTTAAATAAATATTTCATTTTTTGTTTTGTCTATATTTATCTTTGTGGTAATTTAAATTACTTCATTTGGCATTTTTAACGCTATTTGATTGCACACCCATCGTATAAATGAGCGTATAATTATTTTATCAGTCAATTATGGTATAAATTATGAAATTGAAAAAACATATTCATACAAGAAGTAAATAAAATTTAATGGACTTTGGATTATTAAATCTATTAATTCTATCGGAGTAAATTTGATTTAATAAAGCAGCGTTTCTTAAACTTTTTTATCCGTGGAACCCTTTTTGATGTCTACTTTTTTCGTGGAACCACTACTGTTTTTTTAGTTTTGTAGTTTATTTTAGGATTATAGGCAAATAAATTATAATAATATTGTGTTAAAAGTATTTAATTAAAAAAAAATATGTTAAAATAAAAAAAATAATAATAATAGTATATATATAATAATACTTTACATTTAATTATAATTACTTTAATTAGACTAAATATAAATTTGAATACAAATCATTGATACGATTAGCTACCGAGTCATTCGATAGTGGGATTTTAGATATTTTTTTTTTGCTGATTTGTCATTTAACATACATTTTAACATCTCTATAGCACAAGGTTTTATAAGACTTTTTTCGGCAATTGAGTAAGCTTCACCGCGTTGAAATATCTGATAGCTAACTAAATAAGAAGCCTCTGTCGCTTTTTCATTCACGGTTTTTGTAGTTTGAACCATACAGATTATTGATTTTAATAGTTAATTATAAAAGTTCGTCACGATTTCGATTAAAAAATTCTACAATTTTTTCTTTAAGTTCACCATAAATAGATTCTAAATAACGACGCATTTTAGCTGGAGCCATAGAGCTATTTGGGAGAACTTTGCTACAGGAACGCACTGAGGATTATCAATATTATTCATACATTCTAATGACATGTAACTTTCATCATATTTCCTACATTTTTTTAGTTGGTGGCTTTTGGGGTAATTTTATTTGTAGCATTCTTATTATTCTCACACGACATTTAAATATTATTACTGATGATCGCATATTTTTTTTCCTATAATGCAAACCTTTTGCTCTCTACTAATCTTTAATTTGATATTTTAAAATAATTTTCTTGAACATTTTGAAGAGATAATTAAAACTTCGCGGAACCCCGAAGTGACCTCTCCCTGGAGGTTCCGCGGAACACAGTTTAAGAAACAGTGTAATAAAAAGAAAAAAGAAAATTAAGCGTTTAAAGTATACCACTCAGACTGTCTATTTACCTTCCGACTAGGTCGGTTGCGATCATCGTGGCTAAATGATCATCGCTGTTAACAGCAGACCACTAGCAGTCTCACGCTCTGGTAAATAGACTAGTCTCATCATCGTGGCTGATGACGACTCCAGATTTGCACCTGGAGGGGACGATACATACTACAGAAATGATCCTGTGAAGTATGATCTTAAAGTTTTAGCTGCAACAGGACAGTACTTATACGATATGCTGGGTACTCAATCCTGATTTCTCGGTCGATTGACCCGTCATCTTCCGATGGATTAAAAACGTAAACGAACCGCGATCGGAAGACCGTTTAATGCGAGAGCATTTATAACATTAACATTGTTGCGATAAAACCCCGGTAAATCCGTTTAGGATTCCCAAGAAAAGCTTGACGATGCGGACAACATCGCGCGGTAACAGGATTTCCAGAACGGTGCTGTCTAACGCCGTCCGTTTGCACTACCAACACCGTTATCGTTGTCAACAGATAGCGTTGTCGGCAGATAGCGCTGCTATACGACCGGTCGACACAGGACACGCGTTCGGGAAAATCTTATCGTCCGTCTTGCCCGTACACGGTTTTCTCGTGTGACTTGCGTCACAATTTTAATTACAATCTGATTTAATGCCGGTCACGGTGACTGCCTGACGGACGATGACACCCAGAAGATCGAGCTTAAAACATTGTGAAAACAGTCGAGAGAAAAATCGAGAGCATGACGTGTACAACACTACTGTTTGACAATCGTTGGCGCGGATTCTATTGCATTTCTCAGTTTCCGTGATCACGTTCCGATGATCTCTGTAATATGCCACGTTCTCCGTGTTACAATATTGCAAACATAGATGTACGCAAACCTGTATTTCATAAGGTGCCTACAATACTTTTGGGCATTTTTTTACCTAGATAAAAATAAAAATAAACTCAATTAAAATTATCATTATAAAAGATAAAATATAATCATAATTCATCTAGATAAAAAAATGATACATTTTTAAAAAACAAACATTTTATAATACAACTTGCATAAACTTGAAATATTATCTGGATTAACATGTATAAAACATTTTATATTTGTTTCAAGTGTTTGAAATGTGTCGCAATTTTATACAATAATTGTGAAATAAGAGTTATTATTATATTCAACAATAAGGGTATGTGTCCATTGGGTATCGACCTCCCCAGAAAAAAAAATAGGTTCAGAAGTCATAAATGACTTGCTAAGAAGGTAAGACAGAGAAAGAGACCGTTAATTTATATCATGTATCATAATCATCATAATTTTTGTATTAAAATAAATTCTTGGATTTAATTGTAGTTCTATGGTTGAACTCTAGGTTATTTCTGATCACGTCATCGTCATCCGACGACGACGTTAAGGACATTTAAACTCCCACAAAAAATTTGAAAATATACCACTGTCGCTCAATATATCGCTGATCGCCGTGATAGACCGCGTTGCTTGCTCAAATCATATAACATATGATATATATATTATAAATATATTATATCTACTCAAATCTAGGGCGGATACAGAAGTCATAAACGGGAGGGGCAATATATATAAATTAATAGGAATAGCTAAGCATAGAAATTGTCTTATTATAAGTCTTATGAAGAGTTACAATTCTAAAATACTTAATTATTACTATGTAAAAGCTCTGATTATTAAAATAATTATAATACCCGCAGTAGTAATATGCTTATTGTACGGTGTAATGTACAAGTTCTACGTTGTACATTGTCTCCGTACACAGAACGAATGTTCTATCGCATACTCGACAAATTGTAAATATATTATTATAGTTTTATAGTATTAATAGTAATTTATAACAAAACAAAATTATTTTATTATGAACGTTAAGGCTGGTTTACACGTTACGACTTATTGTACGTTTTATCGGATACCACAAATCGTATCAAGTAAATCGGAGCGTGCAGACAGAAAATCGTACGTCTTATCGAATCGAAACTGAGGTGGAAAACTGTGTAATAAGCGGAACATGAAAATACTCCAAAAAACGTAGATACGTTTTATTGTCCGTTAAGATATTACTAAGATATTCGATAAAACGTACAATAAGTCGTAGCGTGTAAACCAGCCTTTACGACGACACACTTTCGATATGCAACGAAGAGTGGTAAAACCATTGTAGTACAACATATTCGTTTAAAAATAGATGACTTGGTGACTAGTAATGATGGGCATATCCAGATTTCATGGATTATCCGGATTATTCAATTCAATGTTGATATTCAATTATTCATTTTTATATTAAAATTAATTTTATTTTATTACATAATTTTCGAACATAAATATATCATATTTAACATTAAAAACAATAACCTAAACTTAAAAATAATTATAAGTTATATAAAAAGCAAATTCATTTATCCAGATAATCCGAATAATTCATATATTCGGATTTCATGCCCATCCCTAGTGACTAGTGTTGTCGTAAAAACTGCAATATTCAGTAATCAGCTTTCATTTTTGAAAATAGCAGATAATATATTCATTTTTATGTGTATTGTGCCACGGGGGTTCAAAACGAAATAAATAATTGGTTGTAGATAATATCACACTTTATATTATAATGTGCAGCGAATGCCATGATCACTATCTTGATAAGATAAAAATGGACAATTTTCAATAGAAAAATAATTAAATTCATGGTAAATATAATAACGACCCTCCCTCGATAACTTTCATGAACCAAATAGTAGCCACAACTAATTACAAATAGACTATTTGATACATTTTTTTGTGAAGGGAGGGGCAATTGTCCTTATTGCCCCCCCCTCTTGTATCCATCCTTGACTCAAATTAGAAGTTAACAGATATCCGCGAATTTTTTTTCCTGTTTGTAATTAATATTTAAATAAGATAATAAATGCACATAGGATTTATCACTTATAAGTCGCTACTGTATAGTAGGTATTTTAACCTCTATTTTATAATAAATGAGTATACAAATTTAGGTCATGAACGTGAAATATTAATTTTCTTTGGATATTTCGATGATTTTTATAATACATTTAAATATGCATATTCGGTCATTATGAACATATTTCTATAATTTCATGGAAACTTAAATATTTTTTACCTTTTAACAAATTAAAAAATTACAAAATTATTATTCATGTGTATAATCTTTTCTTATTATATTGGTATTTTTTCTATACCATCGACTTTAGAATATATATTATAAAATAGGGATATTCTAAAATCAATATCTTTTCGGATGTATATAGTATATTATATCAACATGAAAATTTACTTATATTAAATTATACATATTATGTAAGTAGGTTTATAGGAAGTAGTAATAAACAATAAATAAGAAATCTTTATTGAATATATTATTAGATTAATTACTCTTTTTATTTTTACCTAACAAAATTATAAGTAGCAAATATACTTATTTAAAAAAATCGAGTTAAGATATAGAAAATTCTGATTCTTTAACATGTATGGATCACCTCAACAATTGGATAAGTAAAACAAAGTGGAGTGTTTTAACAACAATATTGGTTTTTGTATATGATTGCCGTTAAAACTAAAAATGTTTCTATTTACTTAAATACTACTACTAAAGAACTTAATATTAACAAGGATGTTGATTAAAGATAAAATGTTGATATTTATTGAATGTAAAATACTGTACATAAATGTTAAATAATCAACTTGATTGTCTAGAAGTATAAAATACTCTTAAAATTAAAGTTTAAAATGGTTTATTACAATTTTTTCTACTTTAAGATCCGTAAAAACCTATAGTTACTTTGTTCTGATCGACAGTAAGACAAAGTCTTATCGTAGAATAATATAATAATAATAATAATAATAATAATAATAATAATAATATAATATAATAATATCGTAGAATATTAGTTTTATTTTTTATTCTTTTTAACTCAATAGACGACTTGAAGTGTCAATTAAATTTTGTATAAATTATGATATGGTTTACATTATAATATTTATATACATACTAAGTAATTGCAATTGCAATTTTACAAAGATTCTTCTATTTAAGAAGAATTAGTAATAATTTTAGTTTACATTTAACTGTACTCTTTGACCTTGAAGCATAATATTAAAATTAATAAATAAGCTTTTGTTTGTTCATGTCGATTATGAACTTGTGGTATCGTCTCAGTAGCTCTGTTAAAGTGTAGTATAAAATGCCTAAGTGTCATTTAATTCGTACATTTTGTAACAAAATATTGATATTTTGGATTGTTTATATTTCTTTAGGCATAATATGCCTTATGAATCCATGTAGTAATAAGAATATCATAATTTTAAGTTTTAAAAATTGCCATGCCATAAGATGATGTTTACTGTAAATAATATTTTAATGCTACATAGTAAGTCTTAAATTTTATTTGTAAAGATAACTTTCAAATAATTTTTGTGTAGATTTTTACTATCAATAAAATAAGCTAGGTCAAGACTTTGATTTTGCTTACAAGTTAAATAAGCTTAGAATATTGTATTACATTTTTGTAGGCTTATATATCAGGTTCTGACACCATGAAAAGGTTAATATGTTAAATTAACAAATGAACAAATATTAATAAAATATAATAATGTAATAAAATATCTAATCATAATCAATTAGTTACAAATACAATATTGATAAAATAATGCAATAATTTACAGTTATTATTTATGAAATATAGAAATATTTGTTGAACTCATTGGAGATGTCTGGAGCTACCTCTGTTGAGGGATACCAGACAACTACATCATATTCTAGTATAGGACTAACAAAATTTGATATAATTGTTTAGCTTTAAAATTGAACTATTCAAAATAATAATAATAAAAATGATAAAATCATTGAATATACATTTTTTAATAATATAAACATTAAACATACATTTCATAATAATATAAAACTTTAAATTATTTAGTTGATGAATAACTTTGATTAAAATTATACATTTAAAAATTCGTATAACAAAATCAAAATTACTAAATAGTTCTTAATAAGATTTATAAACAAAATAGAAAACGATAATATTGTTACATTCAATACTTAATATTATTTTAATTATTTCAATATTTTATTGGACACAAACAAAAAATGTAAGTAGAAATACATTTTATTTTTAAAGATAATATAATGTATTGCATAAATTTCTTTTTGTTGGCATTCTGATATTTTCTCCTATAAGATAAGCCAATTTATGAGCATACTAAAAAAGAAATAAAAATACACAAATTTAAATTTAAGTATTTAAAATGTGTATGTCATATAATATAATATAATATTATTAGCTATAATATTAATTATTATTCTAACATTTTATTTCGTTTTATTTTTAAAATATTTGTACACAAATTTATAAAAACTATTCATTGTATTTTCCAATTATGTATAGATAAAATATAATTTCTAAATTCAAATTGCAAAAAGTATTTTTTTTAATTATTAGTAATCTACACAACCCTTTTCTTCAATCTTGATTGGATTAACACAACCCAACTTGTTTATATTACCTTATTATTTGAAGAAATAAATTTTTAATGTTTTTTAAAATTTTACCTTTTACCAAATTGATTTAAATAATATCAAATAAGGTTAGATTAGATAATTAAATATTCAAGAATTTTTTAGTATTCATTAGTAATAATGAAATAATTTAGTTTGTGTGATAATTACTTGAACTGGGGCAGGTATTTTTATTGTGCCACACCAATTATAATACAAATGACACAGTTTAAAAGACAAACGTTGAACATTTTCTACACTCAAATTACAGCCATTTTTTAATACTACATAATGAGTAGGATTTACAGTTCCCTAGAAAAAATAATAAGTTGTAATAACACACATTCAAGACATTATTTAAACTTTATTTAAAAAGGAAATTTCTACAAACCTGGCGCACATTTTGAGATACGAGGAAAAAATCAAAGTAATTTCTTTTAGTTATAGTGTTGTCTAAAACAGTTCCAGGACTTGGATTTGAATATTTTTCATCTAAGAACTAAAAGAAAAAAAAATTAAAATTATTTTGTACAATTGATTTATAAATCATAAAAATATTTTATCTTGTTTGCATTTCAAGAAAATGTAAAATAATTTAGTTTTATAAATATTTATGAAAAAAAATTATAAAATAAAAATAAAAAAATAAATAAAGAAATATAAATTATAAAATATAAACTTAACTAATAACAACACTTATAGCTGTTCAATTAAATATTTTTTTAAAAATGAACAATTCACAATATAAGAAAATCTTATAAATATAACTAGTTCAATTTTAAGTAGTATTGTATAACAAAAATTGATAATAATACAACAAATAATATTAATTTGTTTAATAATATTAATATTAATTATAAAATTAATAAATATGTATTACCTTGAAAATTTTTGTATTAATACGTTTTTGTACAATTATGTATGTTATCATAGGGCAATAATTATTTGAATAGCTTTTTAAATATTCTTCTAAATTACGTAATTCAAATTCTTCAATATATTTTAAATCTCCATCTCCAACACCGTCTCTGTATATAATTATTTTTTCAGGTAATTTATCATTTTTCTGTAAAATAAATACATTTTGAACTGAATAATATAATATTTAAACAATAAAATAAAAACTGACTTCTTTATATCCATTTAGAATTTCATAGAAAGCAATATGAATATTGTCGCCAATTTCTTTCTGGGTATTATTTTGTATTTTAGCAACTGAATACCATTGTGTAAATGTTTTATCCAATGAAGCTACGAAACCAATGACACTAGATATTTGCTTATTTTTTTCATGATAAACATCAATACCTACTATCATGCAATTATTCTAAAAAAAAAAAAAAATACATAAAATAGGTGTTAAGCTACAAATGATAAAAAAAAAATACTGATACATAATACTTATATTTTAGTAATAATAAATGGTAGAGAAACCAATTAGCTAACCAATAAACTTAGTATTACAGTTTTACAAAAATAGAACAACTTATATAGAGTAGAAAACATGTTGATAGTTTACATTATTTGTTTTTATAAATTTAAAAATAAAATATATACTCAATTTTGTGTTATCAATAAAAAAAAAAAATAACAAATATAAAGATACAACTTTGAATCTGAAAATCTTACCAATGGAATGTTTATAGACCAACATGCTCCTCCGAGCTTACAATTAATTTGTAAAGCAATTTTTTGAACTAAAGAACGCATTTTAGTTGGATTTGACAAAGTTCTTGAAATTATTACCTAAAATATAACAAATAAAAATAATTACATCATTACAGAATTAAGTTTGTTATTACTTGGGATGGTATTCCAATTTCAGAACAACAAATCCGTTTCACAGCATTATATCGATCATCTCTTTTACTTGGAAAAATGACTACAACTAACTGTAATTCTGAATTATTCTTTACAGCATTGTTTATTGAGGTTACAAAAGCTTCCGGACTTATTCCATCAACTGGAATGGCCATGGGTTCATTTATTTTCATACATAGTGGTTGCCCACATGATGCAAAACACCTGCAAAATGATCTCGCTGTTGATGTATCTCTTGAATTATATAAAATAGCCCAGTTTATTATCTTTGCCTAAAAATAAATAGTATGTAAATTAAAATTTAAAATTATGTAATGTTTGAAATGTTTTAATTCATCATACATAAATAAAATAAAGACAACCAAGAGATAAATAATGTTGTTTGATAAATTTACTTACTGTTATAAACATTGGGTTTTTTCTTACATCCATTGACCATTCCATATTATTTCCTACTTGAATTTTTTGTTGATTTCCTAATATAATTGTTTCGTGTTTATACACAGGACCTTCTGATACAACAAGGGATGGAGATATGGAAAGACCCCAATCTTTTAATTTCTTTTTGGCTTTTTCAAAGTCTAAAAAGATTAAATAATTAATTGAATAATTGAATGCCAAAACATGATTCAGAATCACTGAATTAAATAATATAAAAATCTTATTAAATTAAATTGAAGTGTTAGAATTACTGAATATTATAATATTAAGACATATTGAATATTAGTATATAGATTATAATATATGTTAGTATAAATAACAGTAATCATTTAATCAAACATTATAGATTTATTATTACATCAAACATTTAATAATGGGAACTACAAAAGCGATAATGGGCAGATCATTTATAATATAGCTTGGTAAATTTTATTAAGTAAACTTTCAATAAGGAATAGTGTTTTTTTTTTTTTTTTAATAATATAAAATCCTTTTCTGAATTTTATTAAGATTCTTTATAAATACAATCGTTGACATAAATATATTTTTAAATAATAATTACTATGATACATAACAATAAGTTTACACAGCACTAAATTATTTTAAAAATTATATACAATTTCATTAGTCTAAAAATTATTCTTCTCTTCTTCTGCCTCGCCTTCCTCCCAACTATTTGGGGTCAGCCACCCTTGTTCTACACTTCCACTTCACTCGGTCAATCTCATCTCCTTGCACACATCAACAGCCTCATGTCATTCTCCAAAGTCTCCAACCATCTCTTTTTTGGTCTTCCTTTTCCTCTTTTCCCTTCAACTACCATCTTCATAACCACTCTTACTGCATTCGTTTCCTCTCTTCTCATTACATGCCTAAACCATCTCAGCCTATTTTCTCTCATCTTGTCCACAATTGGCACTACACCAACACTACCTCTCACATATTCGTTCCTTATTCTATTTTCCCTTGTCACTCCACTCAACCATCTAAGCATTCTCATTTCCGCGACACTCATACTTTGTTCTATTCTCCTGTTAACCACCCAACACTCTGAACCATACAGCATAGTTGGTCTCACTACACTTTTATAAAATTTACCTTTCAGCCTCATTGGAATTCTCTTATCGCATAACACGCCTGATGCTTCTCTCCATTTCATCCACCCACACTTAATCCTATGTTTTACATCCATGTCAAAGCCCCTGTCCTTTTGAACAAAAGATCCTAAATATTTAAAGCTCTCAACTTCACCTATCACATCACCATCTATTGTCATTGGTCTCCTCATTCCTTTAACTTCTTGGTCTCTTTGTCCAAAATCATACTCTATATACTCAGTTTTATTTCTACTAATTTTCAATCCCTTTTCTTCGAGGGCTAACCTCCACTCATTTACCCTATAATTGACAACTTCCAAGTTCTCTCCTACCAGAATTATATCATCCGCAAACATCATACACTATGGTATCTCACCCTGTATCTCCTTTGAAACCTCATCCATTACCACTGAGATTAGTCTAAAAAAAAAAAATGATATGTAATATAAATATAAACAATTAGGATAAAGTTAATTTCTTTCTTAATGACTACTATAATTAAATATTCAGTTTTAATATGTAATTTAATACAATTTAATTGATAATTGTAAGCTTGTAAAGTTACTCAAAGAACACTAGCCATACATAGGCAAATTAAGATAGTGAATTAACTAAAAATGTCAGTTTTAATTTTAGTTTCTATTGTATAAATAATGAAAATGAGTAAATAACTTCATTCAATTTTCTGCATTTTTTCAAACATGTTAAACTTAATGATTGTATTAAAAAATGAACAACGTATAAAATATTCTAAGAATTTCAACTCAATATTAGGTGTTCCCAATTTGTATTAAAGTATAGGAATTTTCAAATACCTATACCAAACACTTAATTAAATATAATTTATCACACTTATGATCATATATACTATAGACCATCAATATTTATTCAATGCTTATTTTTAATAAAACAAATATACATATTGTATTCTGTTTAACGTTTGAACGTAGGACCTTGTAATGTTCCCAATATTATAAGTAAGATGATAACAAAAAATTTCTAACCAATCCCTTTTTAAATAACTTTATACACCTATACATTTTCTCCAAATATAATGTCCCTTATAACCTTTTTTCCCTTTTCCATTATTTTCAATCACTCCATACATACTTCTTCTATTTCTTTTCATTTATTTAAATTTATTTTGATTGCATAATATTATAAAAATATATAATAAATAAGTTTATCCTGTCATTGGTCGCATGTTGAGAGATTTTCTCACCAAAATATTATTTTGTTTACCACTGTCTTTTATATTGAATTATTGCCTAGTAGTTATAATATAAGATATTATCTTAACAAAATAGTTAATAAAAATTATATAATAAATATTAAACACACTATATAACATTAAAAAAGTGAGAGAATCTCTTACCATGCAACCAAAAGTGTACAAAAAAAGACTTGACTAATGACAGGTTAAATATTTTAGATCTACCTTTAATCACGTTGATTATATATTGTATTTTATTATAGTTCATTAAATTATAAGCTTCATATAATAATTATTGTTATTTAAATTGTATGTTTTAATAGTCTATTTTATAAGTCTAAAACTCTATAATAGTTAAAATGTAAATTGTTTTGATATGAATGTATATCTAATTATTATAGTATTGCAAATCATACACTCATGTATTCAGTGGTGTATAATTATTTTTTAGAAGAAATAAAAGACAATAACAATACATAATAAACCTCATTGAAAAAGTCCATCTTCATTTTTTTTATTTTTTATTTAACTATTACAAATTTAAAAATTAATAAATGATAAGATTTAATAAGGAATTAAAATACCATAATAAGATAAAAATAAAATATTGCATACCGTTTATACGATTAACTAAATCAATTAAAATATTTTGTCGTACATTTGGATCAACTCTGGTGTATGAACTAAGAATGCTCATTAACTTAAAATTATTCTTCATACTTTCAGTCAACCCAGTCAAATAGCAAAGTTCAGGAACTAAACAACACAAGTCTGAATCCTGTGAATCCTGTAAATTTGAAAATTAATTGTAAATAGTATTCACTTTTTTTTTCAATATATTGCTTTTATTTATTTATTTATTTATTGTAACATTTATGACTTAAAAATGTCAATCAAAATTAAATTTAGTACAGTAGTTATAATGCTATGATAATAAAATAATGGAGGATAAATAGAATCATATAAAATAACAATTGTCCAAGAAGAATGTTCGTTTTAAAAATTGTTTATTGATGAGCATTTAACTATATAATAAACAAAAACAGAAAATACAATTTTATTATAATTATGGTTTAAAAATTAAAATCCCATAAAAAGTGTATCAAATCTTATTTTTTTTATGAAAGAATATATTTTTATTTACAATAAGCAACAAAAGTACCTAAAAAATTTAATTATTTTTTAAATTTTGATATGAAAATGTTATTTGTAAACTTAAAATGGTTTTTTAAATATTTTATATTATTTCTAGATACATAAAATAATTGTTCAAAATATAAATACTGTACTGTATTATAATACAAAATTAAACACTTTTTTATACATCAGAAATAAATAATAAAAAAATTGTGTATTCAGTTAAAACAAACCTGAGATCCATTTTTATTTAAATTTTTTTTCTTTGGTTTCGTGATGATCATGGGCTGTTGATGATTTTTTATATCAATGTTGTATGTGTCTTTATAATAGGTGACATATGATACCTAAAATATACAGTTATTGAAGAATACTAAAACATTTATAAACTATGTAAAATGTCAGCTAAAATAAAAATAATAATAAAAAAAAAAAAAAAATAGTGAACTGAACACAATTACGTATTGGCATTCATCAAAATCTGTTAATATTGTTTAGATTTCTTTAAATTAAATAAATTTTTGCATATTGAAAACTTTTTGTTAGCACTCATATAATGAGTAATTTAGGATATTAAAATAACCTAGAGTATAATCTTTTATTAATACCTAAAATGAAAATAACTTACTTCAGAACCATTTTTTAAAAATGTTGACAATGGGGATATTGAAAAGTCTATATCATCAATCCTGTATGTTTTACGGTTATAATGTGTAATAACGGTAGAACCACATAATTGAGCCATAATTTCATTGGTCACATTTTTATTTTTACTTTTTGCTTCTTCTGCAATTTCTGACCTGCAAAATGTTTTTATTCAAAACTTTTTAAAATTTAGTAAATCAAGTCCAAGTTTAAAATTTGATACATATGTTATATATAATACATAATTTAAAATAAGTTAAATTAAAAATATTAATATAAATAAAAGATAGTATCACCAGAGTAATATCACTCTTTTTCAGATTTTCAGTCAAAATTATTTATAGTATGGGTCATTTGAATATTTATTGTATATATATTATTAATATATAAAATATATGTACGTTACAGGTAATATTAGAAACATTAGCTAGGTAATACAACAATATACACCATGAATATCACAAGTATATATATATATATATATATATATATATATATCTCTCAAAAAAATACTTCAGAGAAGTAAAAAAGGCTTTCTGTGCGTAAGTTGAAGCGATTTGGAGGAAAGATGGAATTTTAATGATAATAAATAAGTGAAATCAGTCTCAAAATTATGTGCCAAAAAAGCCCATGATTGAAAAAGTAGAATTTGGAGCTTGATAAAGAAAATAAATTAATACCCAAATTCTGTGTTGAAAAGGCACATTGTTGAAAAAATTCATGAATTTTGAGATTAATAAAGAAGTGAAATCAATCCAAAAATTATGTGCCTTAACTTAAAAAAAACATAAATTCACAAAAATTTCAAGTTGTTCAACTGTACAAACATTAAAAATAAAATTAGCACAGAACGGCATATATTAATGATAATAAATTGGAGTTTACGTTTCAAATAATAGTGCTCTTGATTTGATGAGAGTAATATCGAGGTACTCACAAACCTGGGTACCCGGGTACCAGTATATCTGGGTAATACTTCATTTGGGGAATAACCAATGTTTTTAGATAGTGGGGAACTCACTATTAAATTTTTTGGTAACCGATGGTTTTTGATACACGTATATGGTCAAACTAAGACCTAGAGGTAATTAATATTATATTATAATTATACAATTATACGAATAAGAATTATTCCCTCTTTTAATTTAACAAAATTATGGTTTAAAAATAAAATGTATTTTGAATGAGTGCTGATTAACAATTAATTTTTTTATGTATAATGTTGAATACCAAGTTAAAAGCTATTTAAAGTCTAAATTAAAACCTTGCAGGTAACAGCTATAGTGGCTATAGCCGTTACCTTTTATGTGTATAGATATGTAAGTAAGTAATCACAATCATACAATTAAGTAGATATAGCATGTGGGACAATATTTTATTGTTATCAGGCAGTTGCTCATTGTCTTGTGTTCAAATGTAAATGTAAATGAGATAATTGTAGCGAATATAAAAACTATAACGGGTACCCAACATTTTGTAAATCAGGTAATACCCATAAACCAAAGAACCCAGGCACTCAAGTATCAAAAGCACTAATAACTAAGATAAATAATTTATCTGTATTTTAAAAAATAATTTCTTAAATAAATTATAAAATTATAGAACCATATATATTTACTCTAACATAAAGATAAGTTTCTTTAATTATTAAATTCCAGAAGTAAAGCGATTTATTAATGTGATACTATTATATTGAGAATAGTAATAAAAAAAACGGATGGGCCTCGCTCTGCTGTACAGTTGGGGGTGGAGTGCACCTCGTTTATAGGATAGGTCATTATTACAATGGATTTGTTAAATTTGAATGCAATGATAGATATCATTGTATACAAATAACGATTCTGAACGGAGTTAATATGTTTGTCTAGGATATAATACATTGTTATTTATAAATATTGTAAAAAGTATATTTTATTTCGAAACAAAAAATATATTTTTCAATTAGGATGGGTTGGCAGTTGCATACAGCGACAATTTGAGTGAAACGGTCTCCAAAATTTTTTAGTTACGATAAGTTTAACTTATTATAAACCTTGTATTAAATTTTCAAGAGTTTTCGGTCTGCCAATTAAATTTGATAGATGTTTAAAAAATTTTTTTTACAAAAATCGAAAATTTAAATTGTCTATAAATAAGTAAAAATACTTTGAAAACTTAACCATGTATAGAGAATGTCAATATAAAGATTTGGTGAATATTTCAAGTTGTTGCGGTTTTTCGTTTTTGAGTTAGAGCATTTTAAAAAAATCGATATCATTTGTCAGTCTAGAATATTATACATTATATTATATTTTACATGTAATTTTATGTCAATATTCGCTGTTCAAACGCTTATAAAAAAAAATTGTGCATATGGATTTTAATAATTTTTGAATGACAATAAGAACTACTTCTGTGGAATCTTCTATTAAATTTTCAAGTATTTTGTACGAGCCAAATTTTTTTTATCACCGATTATAAAAAAAAAATTTAAATTACGATTTTTCAACCACAAAATTATTTGCTAATTTTCTCAATTTTTACATATTTCGTAGAACTTGGAACTTTGAGCACTTATAAAAAAAAATTGTGACTTACGATTTTAGATTTTATCAGTTAAGGAACAACTTATAAGAAACCTCGTATTAAATTTTCAAGATTTTCTGGCCGGCCAAAAAAATTTTATCGTTATTTTAAAAAAAAATACTTAAAAAAATTGAAAATTTCAACTGTCTATAAATAGCTCAATAAAAGTCAAAATACTTTGAAATTTTAACGGTGTATAGAGAACGCTAATCTAAACATTTGGTTAAAATTTCATGTATTTACATCGATTAGTTTTTGAGTTATAGCAAAATAAAAGAGTTTTTTCCGTCGCATTTAAAAAATATTGAAAATTTTTTACTTTTGACCCCCCAAAGTACCAACTAGATTCACTTTCCTTTCAGAAAAGTTGCTGCATAAGGAAATCGAAGCATTTTTACTGCCCCAAATCGTGTCAACAGACACAAAAAAAAAAAAAAAAAACATCATTGTAAAATTAATACATTCTTCACTCCGTTCAGAATCTAAAATGTAAAAATTATATTTTTAGATTTTTTAATTAACTTTAAAAATAATTCACTATTGACAAGCAGATAATGTTGATATTTCATGTATATGGAAAATTGCACATTAGCGAAAATGCATGGTTAATTTTGATATTATCTTAATTGTAGTATTATCCATAATACGTGTTATGTTTATGTTTATGTTTAAAAAAAAAAATCAAAAAATATCCTAAGCTTATGTCCATATTATACATAATTTCAGAATTTATTTTGTTTGCAAATATTTCAGAAAGTTAATTTATACAAAAAAGAGAACATTTTTAGAAATCAAAATTTTTTTAGATTCTGAACGGAGTGAAGAATGTATTGATTTTACAATGATGTTTTTTTTTTTTTTTTTGTGTCTGTCGACACGATTTGGGGCAGTAAAAATGCTTCGATTGCCTTATGAAGCAACTTTTCTGAAAGGAAATTGAATCTATTTGGTACTTTGGGGGGTCAAAACTAAAATAATTTCAATATTTTTTAAATGCGACATGAAAAACTCTAAAAAATTTTGGGAAAAACGGGAGTTTTTACGCAAAACCAGTTTTCGACATAATCAAATTTTTTATTTTGCTATAACTCAAAAACTAATCAATGTAAATACTTGTTTATAGCTATTTATAGACAATTGAAATTTTCAATTTTTTTAAGTATTTTTTTTTTAAATAACGATAAAATTTTTTTGGCTGCCCAGAAAATCTTGAAAATTTAATACAAGGTTTCTTATAAGTTGTTCCTTAACTGATAAAAAAAAATCTAAAATCGTAAGTCACAATTTTTTTTTATAAGTGCTCAAAGTTCCAATTTATACGAAATATGTAAAAATCACGATAATTTGCAAGTTATTTTGTAAATAAAAATTCATAAAATTTTTTCTGTTCATACCTCAGGTTCAAAATTTTAACACTAGGTTATCTATAAGCTACTCTTCAAAAATCTTTAAAAAAAATTCTACCGGGCTTAAAGGAATAAATTTTATGACTGTTTGAAATTTAAATATTTACGAAATTGCATAAAATAACGATTTATTCTCGAACGATTTTAAATATTTGTTAAAATTCAAAAAGTATAAGTCGCAGATTTTTTAAATTTTTACCAGCTGTTAAGATTGGTATTTCCTTTATGACATATTTTTTTCAAAATATTATATTGATTTTTAAGCCACTTATAGGCATTTAAAATATTCGATTTTTTTACATTTTATTTTTATAATCGGTGATAAAAAAAATTTGGCTCCTACAAAATATTTGAAAATTTAATAAAAGATTCCACAGAAGTAGTTCTTATTGTCATTCAAAAATTATTAAAATTCATAGGCACAATTTTTTTTTATAAGCGTTTGAACAGCGAATATTGACATAAAATTACATGTAAAATATAATATAATGTATAATATTCTAGACTGACAAATGATATCGGTTTTTTTAAAATGCTCTAACTCAAAAACGAAAAACTGCAACAACTTGAAATTTTCACCAAATATTTATATTGACGTTTTCTATACATGGTTAAGTTTTCAAAGTATTTTGACATATTTTGACTTATTTATAGACAATTTTTCTAAATTTTTCGTTTCAAAATAAAATATACTTATTACAATATTTATAAATAACAATGTATTATATTCTAGAGTAACATATCATCTCCGTTCAGAATCGTTTTTCGTATACAATGATACCTATCATTGAATTCAAATTTAACAAATCCATTATAATGACCTATCCTATGAAGAGTCGCACTCCACCCCCAAGTGTACAGCAGAGCGAGGCCCATCTGGTTCTTTTTTTATATTACTTACATTATTTGATATGAAGTCTGAAAACGTAAAACTCTGTGTAAAACATCACAACACATATAAAGTCCATTCTCAAATTGATCAATTGAAGTTATAAAACCTGGCCAAATTTCAAGTCTAAAATATATAGTAAAGAATGTATTAGCTTTGTTGATGTGTATACTAATAATAATTAATATCTGACTGGAATTGTTGTAGTTCTATTTTCTTAATTGGATCATAATGACCTCTACCAAATTCAACAAATCCTAAAATGTTCATGATTCCACGAAAAAGAATATTATAAAAATGTATGGAATCATTTAATGTATTTCTACCCTTATATGCAATTTTCATTTTTACTTCAGTTCCATCTTTTAATTTCCCCATTAAATTAGTCACCTAGAAAAATTAATTCAAACAACATTATAAATTTCTAATTGTAGAACATTAAATTATATTACATTTTCTGGCAATTTAATTGGTACAAAGAGTAGATTTCCATCAAATGTTTTCACAGGAAATTTCTCATTATGTTGATTCAATAAATAGAACTTTGCAGATTTTACATCAACTGGAGGATCAAAATCTACATAATATTTAAATATACCAACATCTTTTTCTATTTCAATCTTGATGTAATTTGAAGATAATTTAGTCCTAAAAATTAAATAAATCAACGTAATTAACACAAAACTTAATAATATATATAAAAAAAAAAAAAATGTGAATAGATAAGATTAAATTCTACATAATTATTTAAATATTAAATTAATTACTTTAATACCATAAAATACATATTTTAACAGTATATTACAATTTTGTTATCATAACGAATATGAATAATACTGTAAAAATATTATTGAAGTTATTCTATTTACGATACTGAAATTTATATAATAATTTGAGAGAGAAGGATTTAACATTTATAATACAAAATAAATATATTTTAGTGCTTTTCTTTATACATTCATTTTTTTTTTTAAAAAGAAACAAGTTCAGGTGATATGGTTTGGCAAGTTACAAATAATAATACATTGTAAAAATTATCACCAATGAAAAAAAAAAAACAATTTAAATTTGCACTAATATTGTACTATATTTGTGTAGAAATGATGTCTATATTTTTATAAATATGTATAGAATTAGGCTCATTGTTTCTATAAGTCCGCTCAGTATCATACTATTTTTATGTGTGGTATTGAGTTATACAAATATGTGTTGGGATTATAATTGTACAGAAATGAAAAGGGTCGTTTTTGAAATAAGTAAAATTCACATATGAAATAACTAAAAAGTTATACTCAACGCCTCATTTTAGATTTCAAGATAAATTACATTTATTTTTAAAGCAATAATCAATTAATATGTCTTAAACTAAAATGCTTGATTTTATTATGTAAAAACAAATGGTCTCATATTATTTTAACTATATAGTTATAAAAAACTATAAAAAATTATATATATCACTATATTAACTAAAAATTAATGATTATTAAGTTATCTGGTACTTTTGGCAAAATTAATTAAAAAACATAAAATTAAGAATATCATACATTTTAAAGTTGTTCTTATGATTTTCCACAACTCTACAAATTACTGGTTCATTATTTTCTTTTAATGCTTCAGTAGGTATTGGTTGCTGCTGCAGATTTGTAACAGACTGGGGTTGTATTTTAGACGTATACTGTTTAGGTAATTCTCCATTTTGATACACTGGAGAAGCTGGTAACTTCTGACATCTAAATAAAAAATTAATAATATTGTTAAACTATATGGTTAAAAATATTTACTTAGAACTGCTGGAAGAAAGAGATTAAGAAAGTAATTCAGACAAATTTAGGATTAACTATTAACTAAAGTGTTATATATAATAGTAAGATATTATAATTTAAAATACAAACTCAAGGTTTTTTGAATTTTCCAGTGTTAAGGATGATAATCTTGATGTTTCACTGAACTCAGAATTTTGCTCATTACGAAATAAAATGGCCTATATTATATAAGTATATTTAATTATTATATTCAAACAATTATAAATATTATTAATTATAAAAAAAAATTAATATCATTTAATACTGCTAATTATATTGAGTAATTAGCAGAATTATTTATCATTTTTGCTCAAAGATATTTTACTATTTAAGTTTAGAACAATAACCATTTTGATGTAAAACAACATTATTTAATTATTTATTTATAATATCTATGTTAATTTATATTTTCTTTTATTAGTGAATCGGTAATTATTAATATCAACATATTTAACATCAAATATTTCTTAGGTAATCAAAAAAAAATATACATCTAACTTGTTACTATTTTGGCTCTTAAAAATATGTTTTTTAAAAAATCCTTTCTTTTGTTATTTTCAAGATAAAGCAATCAATGAGTGAGATTGGGGATTGTAGTTATTAGTTTTTTAACAATTCAAGAAAGCTATTATTTTTAAGTAATATAATAATAAAAAAATAAAATAATATTTTTAAGGTTAATGCTCGTAAATTAATAAATAAATAAATATAAAAACTCAGTCTACAGTATTATTATATTTTTAAAGTACAATTTGTTTAAAACTAAAATTAATTATTAAGTATATAAAATCTTAATAAAATTATAACAAAGAAAAAATTACATTGAGGAAAATTAGTTGTTTTAAATAAAGATAATTTATTTTAATAGGAATGATTATTTAAAATTTGTTCTTATTATAAATATATATGTTAAGAAGTATAGATACTTTGGTTATTATTATTTATTATAGTAATCCAAAATATATTGATATAAGATATTATTTTTAAAATCAGTTAGTACATTTAAAATATTATCAAATTTTTTTTTTTTTATTCTACTGTGTATGTGAATTAATGTAAATGTTATTTTGGGTATTTTACATTTTCTAAGTTTGTATTGATAGAGGTATAAAAGTATTTTCAAGTACAAATGGTACACAATATAATATAGAGTGAAGTGAATGATCATAATTTATTAGTGTATATGAGTCTAAAATATTTATAAACTAATAATAATAAGCTTTTAAGTTTTTAGGCTTACTACTAATTTGATTTAATTTTAAATAGTCCTATAATAGGACAATAATTGTCTTAAGAATTAAACTAAAAACATTTGATTTTATAGTATTTTGATTTCTTAAGTGTAGATAGAAGCGTACTGGCCCACCGGGATACCGGGAAAATCCTGGTAGGCTCCCTTACAAATTTTAAGATCTGGGCCCTCTACCAAATAGGTACCCGTAGTTTCAGTTAAAGTCAGTAATTTTGTTATTTAAAATAATAAATAATAATTGTTATAACATTATTTTAATTGAATAATTGAAAAAAGAAAATTACATAAAGGACAAATAACAAATTTCGTTGGTTAGTTACTGATAATGCAATTTTTGATATACCTACGTTTAAGAAGTTGTTTAACACAGGAGAATTTGGAATCATTGTTTTTGATGAACTGTGAAAAGGAATTGTTGGCAGACATTACACCAGATCAAGTAATTTACTTAATGTGTGTAAAAAGTACAGAAATGTTAAGATGTTGAAAATTTAGATTTAAACATTTTATTGAACTATTTTTAATAAAATACTATTCATATTTTATAATTTATACTACGAAATTAAATCACTTAAATGAAAATAATTATGTTAAAATTGTTGTGTATTTATTTATTTTTATAGAAATTAAAATGTATATTTGGTATATTATTTAGGTTCATGTTAATTGTATAGTTTTTTTTTTTAGTGTAAGAAATGGGTAGGAAATAAACCTGGCTATTTTTATAAGTACCTATACATGGGACCCATTGCTATTAGTAAGTATATTGTACATAATAAATGGTCCCCAATTATATCCAGTTTTCGGGTATGGAAAATGAACCCAGTACGCGCCTGGATAGAAGTAAGTCATTGCAAAATTAATCTACTATGAATTTAATTTAGTTAATTTTATCTAAAATTATTTTGTTTAATAAACCATCCTGATAATAAGTTATCTAACTAATCTAATGTCTGGTCCAAACCAAATTTGATTTAGCCATTAGTTACAATGATTTTTTTTTATTAAATTCTATGTATGAAATATTTTGTAAGTATTCAAGTTATAAGTTACAAGTAAAAATATTCAAAACAATCATACACAAACATTTTTTATTTGAATAAAAATGATTAATCAGATTACTAGGTTAATAAGTATACTAAAAAAAACATATTAATATATTTCAGATAAGGACCAACAAGATGTATCCCTTAAAATATGTCTTGGAATTTAGTGCAAATAGTTAATTTTATTATTTTTGAATTTAATCCTTTATTAATATCTCTAATATGAAATAATAACAGAAGTTACTCGTCTTCCTCGGACAGCTTGTTGATTGATACCAAGTATAGGCTCATTATTTATGGTAGACACATTAATAGTATTAGTTTTTTCTGATTTTGATGCATCTTCAAGTTCTTGAGCAGCTATTTGAGCTAAACGACTTTTTAAAAAACCTCGACCAGCCATTACTAAAAAATTATATAAAATATATTATTATAATCCTAGTTGATGAAGAATTAAAAACACTATAATTACTAGAAAAAGTATAAACATATATTTTTATTTGTAGCTTAAGGAGTATTAGATTTTTAGGTAGGAAAAGGGCTATACAACAAATAAAATAATAAGTTTTTTTTGTATTCTAGGATATTTGTATTTCTACAATACATCTATTTTGATACCATTATAAGATATTTTAAATTTATATTTAGTATATTAAAACATATTTTCCAATAATTTTCAAAGATTGCATTTAAATACAGAATAAATACTACATAATAACTACAGAATTGAAAATGGTAATAATTAACATCAGATATTATAATTTTCATTCTAAAACAATAAGAATGATAAAAATTTATAATGATAGTTCATAGTCATTTGTAAAAAATTGAAGAATCGAGGACATTTCGCCTCAGTCAATTATTAAGATAGGATATTTGGTCCCCGGGAGTTATAAGAAGTTTTTATCTATAGGACGATTTGTCCCGCGGTATTTATTTTTTGTTTAAAATTTCAATTGTTTTTATAAAACGTAAAATATTAGTATAATTTATATACATGTGTGGGGTGGCAACATTCGAAGCATTAAATTATATTATCAAACGTACTACATATATAATTAAGGTTACCATATGTCTGGATTTCAAACACCTGTCAGGATTGGCGTCCGGATTTTAAAAATGTCCAGATTTTATAAAGGTAACCGTTTAACGTGGTTTTATTGATACAAAAAGTTATTAGGTGACAGATTTTATAACACATTATTTATTATTATTAATATTATGAATTATATTATTATTTATTATTTAATTAATATTATTAATTTTAATAACATATTTAACCTAATAACTCTTATGTAGACATTTTATTCATAGATTTAAATAAAATTGTATTAATGAAAGAACAGTATTGTTTATCTTAAATTCCCCCTCCTCTCCTGAAACGGAACTGATGTCCGGATTTGGTCTAAAAAATTATGGTAACCCTATATATAATACAATTTGTTATCAATCAAATTTAATTTTTAAATAATACAAGTATACCATGTAAAAATATAATACATTTACAAATGTACAATTATCAAACATTTGTTGGTTAGTGAATATTGTGTTTGGATAATGTTAAAGTATATTTTCTTATCAAAATTATTTTTAAGAATAATTTTACGAATATCTTTATTGATGGATATTAAGATATTAATAATGCATTAATAAGGTCTTATCGACATACGATATCTGCTTCTATTTATATTGCAGACGAAATAATATTATATTGTATATATTATGCAGTAGTAGTTTGTCTGTGTAATTGTGTGTATGTCAGTGAGCTATGGAGTGTAACCATGAAAAGAAACAAGAAACTCGTGCACAACGAATATTTATATAGTAAACAAAAAAATGTGGAAAATTGGTTCCGGTGGGTGTGTGTTCACAAAGGGTTCCCTTACTACTGACGATGAAATTACTTCAGTTAAAAAATTTGAAGATCGCAATCATAAAGATAATACTGACCTAATAAATGCTGAAAAAAAACTAAATGTGTTATGAAGAACCCAACTAAACAAAATTACGATACATCGTCTCGAATTTTTGCACTTAATGTAATCCCACTATCCAATGAAAGCAGACAATTCCAAAAGAAAAAGCGATGGAAAGGAGTTTACGGTGTGTTTTTATCAACTTATCCTAAAATAAAGTTTGAGTAATATAATAATTATAAATATATAATAATTGAGTAGTATCAGTGCAGATATACTTTTATAATTTAAACTAATTCATCACGTGAAAAGTTCAGGAGTTGGCTATAAAATATAAAGAAGACAAAAACTTCAGATCGATTGTAAAAATGATTTCTGCATTAGCATTTCTTCCGACCAATATTGTAAAAAGAGGTAATTTATAATTTTTTTAAATAATATTTTAGTTATGTATACACGCACTTCAGTATTTGAAATTTGTAGTAACGATGTCAAAACTATTCGATTCATTGAAGACTTTTAAAGAATCAGAGGACATTTTAGTGTACTTTGATTCTACATACGTTTTATTATACAAATTTATTCCAACAGAGAACAGTACGATTCGCATAGTATGACTTCCGCCAATATTTTTACCATATATGTGGAACGTGTATAATGCCATAAAAGAAGGTTATGGTCGAACCAACAAGATATGATGATAAAATTATAATTTATTTTCAAATTACATAAAATTATTTAACCACAATTGAAACAAGATTATTTATGATTTGTATGATTCCCATTTTATGTTAACAGTGAAAACCCAAGATAGCAGATTGAAAAAATATACAAACTATTACAATGCTATTTGTTATTATAAATATTTACCAATAGAAATAGTTTATGAATAATTTCTGAATAAATTTAATTATTGTGTTGCTCCTTGCATCGGTTAAGTATTATATGTCATTTATATCTTGATGGTTGTTACATGATTTTAACAATATACATAATTACAAAAAAAGATTGTTCTATATTAACTGATAATACTGTTTTAATGAAAAACACCATTATTGATAGTAGGATTCTAATGATTGATGTTACCTAACAGTATTCTATAACAAACGGAGAACAATTATAGTCTGGTGCTTGATATATATATATTTCAAAGTAATTGTAATGGTAGTTCTGAGCCACTGACAATCAGTGTTATATTATGGACAGATAAACATTTTCATAAAATTAGTAAATGCTGAAAAATAATGAATAACTTGTACGAATGTTATGATGTCTGCAGTATTACTGGCACTGGAATACTAGATTTGGTAAATGGTGATCCAACAGCAATTAACAGCAACTATACACAACGATGGCAGATCTTACGCGCGTAGAAGGTCGACCACACATAACGTCATTGGAAGTCCTCAACAAGTGGAACATACATGCAACACATTTCACAACCGTGTAACAACGGATAATTCAGTTCAGTTTATTGAATCGATACTTCAAGAAAAAAAAATAGTCTTATAGTTAATTTTAATAGTCTTGTAAAAAAATATCATAAAAATACTGCACTAATTTTGGAAAGAAAATAAGTACAAATATAACGATAAGATTTTCACATTAACTAAAAACTGGTTACTGATAACCAAGATTTAAAATAGTATTATCACAGAATATATGAAACGTGTGATTGTAATTAATACTAAATAATATTGTATTTAATTTTGTTTATATTTCAAAAAATAATGATGTAAATAAAAATAACCGTTATTAAATCATAGATTGTATTATATTATTATTTTACATAATTCATAGAAAAAAAATAATTTTTATTAATATTGAACACAATTACAAATAGGTTAATTTTAAACTGCTAATATGTAATACTGAAAATATATTTATTATTTGATGTAATTTAATAATTATAAATTTAATACTACTTACCTTATAGTAATATTTAAGAAATTTTTATATATATATATATATATATATATATCGTGTTTGTAACTGTCAACATGGATATATATAATATATAATATTTATATATAATCAATGCTGTAAATAATAAAGTTTTTTGAAAACAAAGAAATGTGTACAATATTTTTGTTTTTCTTTATCTGACGGTAACACTGGGTGTGGTTTAGCTCAAATTACCGTACTCCCATAAGAGCCAATGTCATTTTTTTATCAGTGTCCATTCTGATTTAGTCTATTCTGTGGTATTATCACAGAACAACCAGAAGGCTCACTTAATGAGAACTCGAAAATTTGTGCAAAATGTTTGGGATATCAGTGTAGCCAGGAATTGAAAATAATTAAAAATTCTCTCTTGCTGCTGAAACTGAATCTACATATTTTTGATGTTATCACATCGAGATAAAGAATACACTGGAGCGCGCGCTCGTATACCCGCACAAATAAATAAAACGAGCAGTCGGGCGGCGTCGATTCAAACGCTATCCCCACCACCGTACGGCAAGAAAAATATTATTACGTATGCCGTACACAGGAAACATTCGAAGAATTCACTTTTTTTGTTGTTGCTATAAATGCAATTTTAACCTAGTACTTATTGGACATCACCTACTTAATCGACATTTAAATAATAAAAATAATAATTCATATATTTATAATATTATTAAAAACAACAAAGTATATCACAGAAATGGTACGCGACAGTTCACTTCTTATTTTGTGCACCTTCACATTATAGTATTATGGCTAGTCGCTAGTTAGATTATTAAAACATTGTTATGTATAATATGAACCATGTCAAAAAAAAAAAATAATGTATTATATACAAATAGTATAACAGAGAACAATAATTTATACTTATAGATTTTTAAACAAAATAACTTTTGTAAGTTTATGTCTGAGGGAAGAATGATTTTTGAAAACTTCACACATATTAAATTGCTTTTCATAATGTTTCATTCGAATATTGATAAATTTTTGACAAATTAATGTAAATAACTATGTGATAGTAAACTCATGACTATGTGAGCCAAATTCAACATCAATAGGATGCGAGTTCGCAAAAAAAAAATAAACTATTTTTATTCAATATACTATATTTATACTATATTTCTTTGGAGATTTTTTTCCCTTATAACCACAGATTGAAAAGATTTTTCAAGTTGTTGTACAATTAATGAAACAGCCTTAGAAGTTATTATTAATTTACCTCTATTTACTGAAGTTATAAAAAATGAATTTTTACTGTATTCGTGGTCTAGACGATTTTCTAAAAGTAGCTGAACACAATTGTTTTAATAATACTTCTCACAATATAACCACCAATATAATCTAATATATCTTTAACATAATAACCCAAATCAACATTATCAAGATGAATCAAATATTTTTCAAGCTCATTATTATCAGGAGTTTTATTTGTATCAGAAAAATTGCGTTTTTCAGATCGGAATTCTATTACATCACCTTCAGAGTAATCAAAATTCGAACAATTTCCAGATTCAACAGTTATATTTTTTGTGAACAATAATTGCCGAAGCGTATTTTTAAATTGGACTGCATTTGGGTTGTTCGAGCCACCTCTTGCTCTTATGCATCTAAAAAAAAGTTCTAAATGATCCTGGGACATTTTATAAGTCAGTACAAATTTTAATGGGATTTGAAGTTTATTTAATAATTGATATGCTACATTTAAGGTACTTTCCATAGTGATAGTAAAACCAAGAACATTTTTCTACCCCCTAATATAATTGGAACGTCTTATATTTTTAAACTTTTAAAGAAACTTGTCGTTTCATCGACACCTTTTTTGGCAGTAAAAATGCTTCGATTTGCTTATGTAGCAACTTTTCTGAAAGGAAAGTGAATCTAGTTGGTACTTTGGGGGGTCAAAAGTAAAAAATTTTCAATATTTTTTAAATGCGACGGAAAAAACCCTAAAAAATTAAGGGAAAAATGGGAGTTTTTACGCAAAACCAGTTTTCGACAAAATCAAATTTTTTATTTTGCTATAACTCAAAAACTAATCGATGTAAATATATGCAATTTTCACCAAATTAGCGTTCTCTATACACCGTTAAAATTTCAAAGTATTTTGACTTTTATTGAGCTATTTATAGACAATTGAAATTTTCAATTTTTTTAAGTATTTTTTTTTAAAATAACGATAAAATTTAATAGAAGATTCCATAGAAATAGTTCTTATTGTCATTCAAAAATTATTAAAATCCATAGGCACAATTTTTTTTTATAAGCGTTTGAACAGCGAATATTGACATAAAATTACATGTAAAATATAATATAATGTATAATATTCTAGACTGACAAATTATATCGGTTTTTTTAAAATGCTCTAACTCAAAAACGAAAAACCGCAACAACTTGAAATATTAACCAAATCTTTATATTGACATTCTCTATACATGGTTAAGTTTTCAAAGTATTTTTACTTATTTATAGACAATTTAAATTTTCGATTTTTGTAAAATTTTTGTTTTTAAACATCTATAAAATTTAATTGGTTGACCGAAAACTCTTGAAAATTTAATACAAGGTTCATAATAAGTTAAAATTATCGTAACTAAAAAATATCGGTGATCGGTTTACTCAAATTTTTTTTATAAGCCCTTAATGCTCAAATTTGTATAAAATGTGTAAAAATCACGAACATTTGCAAGTTATTTGGTAGATAAAAATTCATAAAATTTTTTCTGTTCATATTTAATGTTCAAAATTTTAACACTAGGTTATCTATTAGCTACTCTTCAAAAATCTTTAAAAAAAATTCTACCGGGCTTAAAGGAATACATTTTATGACTGTTTGAAATTTAAATATTTACGAAATTGCATAAAATAACGATTTATTCTCGAATGATTTTAAATATTTGTTAAAATTCAAAAAGTATAAGTCGCAGATTTTTTAAATTTTTACCAGCTGTTAAGATTGGTATTTCCTTTATGACATATTTTTTTCAAAATATTATATTGATTTTTAAGCCACTTATAGGCATTTAAAATATTCGATTTTTTTACATTTTATTTTTATAATCGGTGATAAAAAAAATTTGGCTCCTACAAAATATTTGAAAATTTAATAAAAGATTCCACAGAAGTAGTTCTTATTGTCATTCAAAAATTATTAAAATCCAAAAGCACAATTTTTTTTTATAAGCGTTTGAACAGCGAATATTGACGTAAAATTACATGTAAAATATAATATAATGTAACCATATGCTGTAAATATATACCTGTAATTATAGGTGTGCGTGAATCTGTATTTCAGGGACTGCCTATCATATTTTTGGGCCCTTTCTTAAACGAGTAGATGTATTTAATAAATTATAATTTATTATTAATTAAATAAACATAACTTAATTTTTTATTTAATGTAGTGGTATATTTTTCCTAATGAATACATTTTCCTTGAAACTCGTATATTTTTATAGTGACATTTTTAATAATTGTTAATTTAGAAAATTTAGTTTTATTTTTTCTATTATGAAAGATCATTAATTTTTTACTAAATATTTTAGAATAAATTTAATTTAATTTGAGCAACATAAGTTAAAATATAAGCTCCTTACTCTTAGATTTAAACTGTAGGGCCCCAAATACAACATTTCGGGAGGTTCCCGGGCACATCCAGCATCCCTCGTTAGCACACCTATATCTACATACCAATTTGATGAGTCAAATAAAATCAACGTATTTATAGGGTTCACAAAATATCTAAAAAGTATGTTAAATCATTTAAATGTATCTTAACATTTCTTGTCTTATTCATTTATTAGACTTAAATTGTAAAGCTCCGTTTACAACAATTTAATGGGATTTAATGGGGGCTATCCGGGAACACTTGGCATCCCCGTGCGCATGCCTATGCTTGTAACCTATTAATGTATTAGTCTATAGATAATAAATACTTTTGAAATAATGATAAAAAGTAAAATTCATGGATCCCTTATAACTTAAAGAAACTTTAACTGCGTCTGACCTTTGATTTACTACTTCTTATTACTCTTGTCTTCGATTCTGGTATCATTCCAATACGTTTATATATTTGTGCACTTCTGGCCACCCTGTGATATTTATTCGTTTTTGTTATCTACATGTGTTGTTTTCCATGCGTTCCTGTCACGAACTATGATTATAATCATTGTTCGTGGTTCTTGTTTATGTATTATCGGTTGTATGCACAGATAAGAGCGTTGCTGATTTGCTACTTTCAGTTGCTCTGCTTTCATTTGCTATAAGTCGCGTTATATTTAATCAACATTGTGGGTCTCAATTTTGATACACTGAGTTTGTGATAATCGTAACCATGGGTAAAGTTCGGTCGACAAAGATGGAGCCCCATAAAATATTTTCAAAGGCGGTAATGAAGATGAAGTTTATGAACCCAGATGTAGGCACTAAGGAAGAAAACATTACTATTAAATCTGAACACCGTATTAAAAAGAAGGACTTTGTGAAAATGAATATTTTATGATCTGTTACCTATGTCAAGGCTATCATTTAACGGCATGAACCCAGATGTAGAGAACATGATGAAAAAACTTGGTGTTCTTCAGCGCGATCCTCAGGAACATGGTAAAATGGATGTGGATGTTACTGTTGAAGAAATGATCATAAGAAAAAATAAAATGAGACAGAAGAAAAAGTAAATTGTAATAATTTTAGAATATTTTAGAATGTTTTGTAATTCAATTTATCATTACATTTTTATTGTTTATAAGTTTATGATAAGTTATTATTTTTTTTCCTGTACAAGGTATTGGGATCGACATTAAAAACTATTATTAATAAATTACATATAAACAATGTTATTAACATATAACACCGCTGTTCCCAACATGTATATTTGTATATTGTTTATACCTGTATTATTAAAATTATATATTTAATAATAAATTATCATCTAATTTTTATTTTATAATTGTTTAATATTTTATTTTTATAAAATTATAATCATTAATAATTTGTATATATTTTTAGATATGTTTAAATAAATCAAATGAAATTGATAGTTAACGGTAATTATTAAAAATGCTTTTTAGTGGCAGTAATTTAATTATAGCAAGTTGCAGCAAGTTCATTATTAAAAATTTAAATTTTTATACTTTAAAAGCTATAGAGGATATTTGGGTTTTAGTTGTACAGATTACTTAATAAATCATTAAATTATTTATTTATTAATTAAATATACTCTGATGTATCATTACTAAGGCTCAAATATTTATGCACTTAAAATGGCTGTAGTATGTATGCACCATTGCTTAAAAAATCATCAAATATGTATTCAAAATATTTACATAGAAAAATATAAAATATGTAGAATATAATTAATTTTACCTTCAGTCATAAATATTATTAGATGTTGTTTTATCCTTACAATGATACTTGGTAATTGCAATTGACACAATGAAATTTAAAATGGGAAAATAATGATAGTACCTATCATAGATATAATGATGCAAAAAAAAAAAAAAGATCTTGGTTAATCTAGCAAATTCAGCTGAATAATTTGATTTTTTTTTTTTTTAATCGAACATAGAAAAAAATATGCAAATTCATAAAAAGTCTTATTATGTAATACGGTTATTGAAAATTTTTTATTTAGTAGTTTTAAAGTGAACTTTTAAAAAGCATTTAGAACAAAAACCAAGCATTGAATTATATATATTTTTTAAATATCTTTATTTTCTTAATTTCAAACAAAAATGCTTGGCTATTAGATAAAACGGTAGGTATTTTTCACTGTCTTAAACTACAGGATATCCCAGGTCTATTTGATAATGCAATAACATTTTTTCTATTCAATATTTTAAAGTTTTTTTTTTTTTTTATAATGATTTGTAGAGCCCTGCGCTATAATTTGTATATCTTATATTTTATTTTATTTTTTCACAACAAAAATAAATAATTTAAATTTTGTATTTAACATTTTTCTAATAATCCAAGATAGCCATTTTATAGATAAGTATTTAAACACAATTATGGCGTTTATAATTTTTAATTAGGTTAAGTCATTAATTTTTAAATAATTTTCAAATTATGTTGAAATTCAAATTTATTTCTCGCTAATCAATGTTACTGCCATTGTCGGTTTTCGAATTCTTATCCAAGAAAAAACAAATTTGTTATCATTAAAAGATAGTTGGTAAATACCAAGGTTTATAGATAATAATTATGACAACCAGATATTTCTAAAAAATATAAAAAATATAAAGAATTATGCAAAGAATTACTTTTGGAAAATGAAGAATTAAAACAGGTAATATATTTAGAAAAAAACAATTATTTACAAGTTTATTAAAAAAAAAAACGTAGGAATAACATATATTTTAAACAAATATTTAGTAACTGTAAAAATTATTTTTATACAATGAATGTTATAATTAAAAATAATAATCATGTCATAATAATAATATAATAGTAATAATTTTTTATTTTTGTGTCTGACGACACCTTTTTTGGCAGTAAAAATGCTTCGATTTGCTTATGTAGCAACTTTTCTAAAAGGAAAGTGAATGTAGATGGTACTTTGGCTAGTCTTAAATCCTACTATTAATTACTTTTTAAAAAAAACGATAAAAAAATTACGAAAAAACGGGAAATTTTACGCAAAATCACTTTTCTACAGATTACATTTTTTTTAAATGCTCTAACTCAAAAACCAAAAATCGCAAAAACTTGAAATTTTCACCAAATTTTTATATTGACGTTTTCTATACATGGTTAAGTTTTCAAAGTATTTTGACTTATTTATAGACAATTTAAATTTTCGATTTTTGTAAAATTTTTGTTTTTAAATATCTATAAAATTTAATTGGCAGACCGAAAACTCTTGAAAATTTAATAAAAGGTTTATAATAAGTTAAACTTATCGTAACTAAAAAATATCGGTGATCGGTTTACTTAAATTTTTTTTATAAGCCCTTAATGCTTAAATTTGTATAAAATGTGTAAAAATCACGATAATTTGCAAGTTATTTTGTAGATAAAAATTCATAAAATTTTTTCTGTTCATACTTTTTTTTTTTCTTTTATTACTTTATTTATACTTCCACAATCTGTTACATACATTTTGAACAATAAGTGAAATTGATGAAATAGATAACTATGGCGTGAAGGAAGGATTAAAGATACCTTCCAGTGAAGGCACTTTTACAGTTAAAAAATGAGAAAAAAAAAAAAAGAAAAAAAAGTGTTAATCAACGTTAGAAAATATCATAAGGAAAGATAAGTGGAAATAGCAAAGGTAGATATAGAAAGAAGAACAAAATTAGTTAGATTGGTCTAGACTAATAGGTCCCTACACCACCGCCTTTTCAACCTTTTTTGTGGGTTGCCGGGTATATTTATAGACGCAAGTTCTTCGATTAAAGGATTTTTGTGATTTTGTAGGTTGAATTTAAAATGTCTGTAGAAGGTCTTAGCTACATCGTTGACAGGAGAGATGGTTAGGTCTTTATGTAATGTATAATTTGATACGTAGAAGGGTGCTTTGGTTATAGCGTGGAGGATTTTGGACTGGAAACGCTGGATACGGTTGACATTTGTAGGTTTTGCGGAGCCCCATAATTGGATTTCGTACGTCCAAATTGGTTTTAAGTAGAGTTTATATATTAATAATTTAGTGGATAATTTTATATGATGAGAAGTAAGAAGAGAACGGAAAAGACGAAAACGATCGTTTAGGGTTAAGAGCTTGTTACGTATATGTGGAGCCCAGGTGAGACGTTGATCGATGGTGATGCCTAGGTAGCGAATGCATGGTGCGACAGGTAGAATTTGTTCATTAAGGATGATAGGTGGACATTTTTTCTTCCTAAGTGTGAAGGTGCAAGGAGGGAGAGATGTTCTTGGATGTTGAGGGAGGCAGTGATTGGGTCGATATTGTTGGTTATTATTGCCTTATCATCGGCAAAATCACCAACAAGGGAAGTGGATATTGTTGGTTGGTCGGATATGAAAATGTTGAATAAAAGAGCAGTAGTGACTGCACCTTGAGGGACTCCTGCATTGATTGGTTTCGGTGGGGAGGTGGATGATCCGTAACGTACCGAGAAGAAGCGATCTTCTAGGTAGGATTTCAGAATCAGGTAGTAGCTAGCTGGTAGAATGAGCTTCAATTTGAACAGTAGACCTGCGTGCCAGACGCGGTCAAACGCTTGGGAAACGTCAAGAAAAGCACCTGTACAGTATTGTTTTTCCTCTAAGGAGAAAAATATCTTGTCTACTATTCTATGAATTTGATGGATGGTGGAATGTTTGCTACGAAAACCAAATTGTGAGTCGGGTAAAGCTTTTGTTTCTTCAACGATTTTAATAAGTCTTTTTAGAAGCATTTTTTCAAAAACTTTTGATAGTATTGATAGCAAACTTATTGGTCTGTAGGATGATGGACAGTCTGGAGGTTTTTTTGGTTTCAGGATAAGTATAACAGAGGAATACTTCCATAGTAATGGGAAGTAGGATAATCTGAGCATCGAATTATATATGCAGGTCAAAAGTATGATAACTTTTTTGGGGAGCTGGTTAAGTACTTCTGCTGTTATTAGGTCGTATCCGGGAGACTTTTTTTGGGGGAAATTTCAAAATTGTATATTTTACCTCAGCTGGAGAGAAGTGTTTAGGAGGAAGGGACATTTGTAGCGGTATGTCAAGAAATCGCTCAACTTCATTGATTTTTTCCGGTAGAAGGATGGTATTGTGTGGTTGGAATGTGTCAGCGAGGTGGTTTGCGAATATATTAGCTTTGTCCATATCAGAGTGTACCCAATTGCCACTGGCGTCGCGTAGGATAGCTGGAGGGTTATGCACGAGAAGAAGTTGTTTCGTTGCCTTCCAGAGAGAACCGTCTTTTGTTGTAAGTGATTTTAAGTGTTTAGTGTAAGATTCATTTCGATAATTTGCTAGGATGCGTTTGAGATTTTGCGCGAGTGCATTATAGTGGCATTTATCAGCCGGGTATTTAGTTCTTTGCCATAAACAGCGAGCGCGACGTTTTTCTACTATAAGGGTACGTATATATAAAGGAAGAATTGCGGTGGGTGTGTGTGGTTTCGATGGTAGAGCTGATTCCCATGCTGAGGTTTGTATATTGGACGTTAAGAGATTTACCGCGTCATCAATGTCAGCTGTGGTTTTCAGCCGGACTTTTAGACTAGTTTTTTGTAGGATTGATTTTTGAAAATTTTCCCAGTTGATTTGAGAATGTAACGGTGGTGCATTGTATTGGTTGGGCAAAGGCTGGCAGTCTATTGTGAGTAGAATGGGAGAATGATCTGAGCATGGAACGTGGAGATTTATAATCGAGGAGTGGAGCGTGCTAGGAATATTTGTTATAAATATATCTAAAATATCCGGTCTCTTTCTAGGAGAAGTTGGCCAATAAGTGGGGTTGGGAGGTGAGATGACTCGTATGGTATTGTGAGTGATACTTTGTAAGAGTGAGTTTCCTCTCGGATTTGTAGTGCGGCATCCCCATTGAATATGTTTGGCATTTATATCGCCACCAACTATGAAGTTATGACCAAGTGTATGAAAATAAAGATCGAATTGATTTGAATGTATGGCGTGTTTGGGAGGACAGTATATAGCTGCTATTGAGATGGGAATACTATTAATTGATATGGATACCGCGCAAGACTGGATGTAGTCTGTTTGAAAATTAGTAAGTTGGTGCGATGCAAGTGATGATCTAACATAAATAGGAGCACCTGCATGTGCAGTTCCATCTGGGTGGTTAGTTTGATATGAGCGGAAACCTGGTAGGTTGAGTGAGTAGTTGTTTGTAAAGTGCGTTTCAGATATTAATGCAATATCAATTCTTTTTTCTTCTAGAGTAATTAGGAATTCGTCTTTGTGATTTTTTAGGCCATTTGCGTTCCATGAGAGGATCGTGAGAGAGTTTTTGGTAATTGAGTTGTATGTTGTGTTTGACATTTAAAAGATTGGTCATGACTGTTGTGAGGAGAGAAATAAGTGGGTTTATTATGCATTTGAAGTCTTCTAAAAATTTAGTTAGTACATTGTTATCAATGCTAGATGTTTGTTGGGTGTTGGGGAAGTTTGGCGGTGGTGTGTTACCTGTATTAGTAGCTGCCACTTCTGCGTATGAGTGATGTTGAGTTCCTGGAATTTGTGTCGATGGATGTGGTGTTGGCTGGTTGATGGACTGCGAATGGTGATTGGTTGGTGGTGGTTGTTGCTGCTGGTTGTTATTTCTTGAGTTGTAAGGTTGGCGGCGACGCTGTTGAAGCACTTTGTATACAATACAACCTTTGTAGCTTGCAGGGTGTTCCCCGTTGCAGAGCGCGCATTTTGCCGGTAATTCAGGTGATTTGGTGCAGTTTGCGGTAGGATGAGTCCCACCACATTTAACACAGCGAGGAGAATTAGAACAGTAGCTCCTTGTGTGGCCGTAGGTCTGACAGTTTAGGCATTGGGGAATTTCGCGGCACTTGTGTGGTTCTTCTACTTTGATTTTTGTATTTAGTAGGGAAGTAATATTAAATATTTCCTTACTTATAGTTTCGGGAGCAAGATCAACGAAAAATAATGGTAGTGCTTTTTTGGTTTTTTGGTGTTTTATATTAGTCACTTGCCTTACGGTAAAGCCGATCTCTTCTAGAGCAGAAGTGATTTCAGTGGGTTCAGTTGTATGATGAATATTTTTTATAACTGCTCTGAGTGATTTATCTGACTGAGGTTGAAAGGTATGGCATTCTGCTTTTTCGTCTTTTAGAAAGTGTATAAGTGTTCTGTAGTTATCAGGAGTGTCTGGTTGTATTTTTAGATGCGTGGTAGTTGATTTGCAAGTGAAGGTATCCTGCCCAATTAGATCGCCAATTGCATTTCTAAGATTAGAATAGTTAAGTATTCCTTTTATATATATTGGTGGTGGTTGTTTGTTTGTGTGATAGCGGATTCGTTTTGATTATTAGTGTCATCGTTATCAATTGTATCGGGTTCGTTTTCAGATAATACGGAGAATCGGTTTGGCGAGGAAAAAAATTTTGATTTTTTCTCTTGGATATTGATCGGGCTATTTGGTGAATAGGGGAGACTACGTTTCGAAGGTTTTTGTTGTTGCTGCCATTCGGGGCTTGATAATGGAAGAGCGTTGTTAATCACTCGATTATTAACTATTTAAATTGGTTGTACCGTTTTAGCTTGTTTACTTTTAGGCGGATTAGATTGCATGGTGCGGTTATCTGGTTTGCAGTCCAAAGGTCACCGCGTTAACGGTGCCTGGAGTGACTGATATAGATAATTTTTTCTCACTTGTTATTAGGTAATTAATTAATTAAATATATTACTTTTTTTGATGTAGCGATGATTGAAGGTGTTAAAGTGGTTTGATAGTATGAGTTGAAAGTTTGCTGCGACTTTATATTGAATTTGAAAAAAAATTAGATCGTAAACCGTTAAGATTAACGAATAATGTATAAACATAGCTCGGGAACAATGAACTGCACGTAGCGCTGTACGGTTGCTCCAGCTGAACTAATTCATACTTAAGGTTCAAAATTTTAACACTAGGTTATCTATAAAGTACTGTTCAAAAATCTTTGAAAAAATTTCTACCGTGTTTAGAGGAAAAAATTTTATGACTGTTTTAAATTTAAATATTTATGAAATTGCATAAAATAGCGATTTATTCTCAAACGATTTTAAATATTTGTTATAATTCATAAAGTATAAGTCGCAGATTTTTTAAATTTTTACCAGCTGTTAAGATTGGTATTTTCTTTATGTCATATTTTTTTCAAAATATTATATTGATTTTTAAGCCACTTATAAGCATTTAAAATATTCGATTTTTTTACAATTTTTTTTTATAAGCGTTTGAACAGCGAATATTGACATAAAATTACATGTAAAATATAACATAATGTATAATATTCTAGACTGACAAACTATGTCGCTGTATGCCAGTGGCGTTACGGGGAGGGTGCAAGGGGTTTTCACCCCCCCCCCAGATTTTTTTTTTTATGTATTTAATGTACTTACCAACACATTATAATAAAATTATATTTTAATTTTACTATGATTCAGTATATAACAAAAATTGAGTAACAAAATAATTTTCATTAAAAATGAGATATAATAATAATACCATTATAAATTTAATATCAAGGGTTGGCGGGCTTTTTTAAGGATTTTTCTTCAACAATAATTAAAAATAATAATTATAAAACCAATACTGGTACAATTAGGTACAATCATATAATAATAAATATATAATATAATGATATCTTGATTCGTGGGTATAATAATGCTATATCTTCTTCTTCTTCTTCTTTTGCCTCGCATTCCTCCCAACTATTTGGGGTCGGCCACCCTTGACCTACACCTCTACTTTATTCGGTCAATCACATCTCCTCTGCACACACCGACAGCCCTCATGTTATTCTCCAAAGTCTCCAACCATCGTTTTTTTGGTCTTCCTCTTCCTCTTTTCCCTTCAACGTCCATCTTCATAACCACTCTTACTGCATTCGTTTCCTCTCGCCTCATCACATGCCCAAACCATCTCAGCCTATTTTCTCTCATCTTGTCCACAATTGGCGCTACACTATAATATATATGTCAATACAAAATAAAACAACACACTACTAAAATCATATTAAGGTATCTACGGTATTATTATTATAAGATAAAATAAAAACGGTAATTTGGAATATTTATAGAAAATTTGTTGCGTTTGGCTAAACAATACTAAAAAAAAAAATGTTGGACTGGACCGGGCCGGGCTTAAGAAAAAATGGACCAGACCGGACCGGGCTTAAGGATAAAATTGATGGATCAGATCGAGCCGAAAATATATGGCCCTTACAGGTCTAAGAACGTCGAAAATAAAGGTCTTAACCCCCCCCCCCCCAGAAAAAAAATGTATCTACGCCACTGCTGTATGCAACTGCCAACCCATCCTAATTGAAAAATATATTTATCGTTTCAAAATAAAATATACTTTTTACAATATTTATAAATAGCAATGTATTATATCCTAGACAAACATATTAACTCCGTTCAGAATCGTTATTCGTATACAATGATATCTATCATTGCATTCAAATTTAACAAATCCATTGTAATAATGACCTATCCTATAAACGAGGTGCACTCCACCACCAACTGTACAGCAGAGCGAGGCCCATCCGATTCTTTTTTTTAATTTTAACCTACATAATATTATAAAATTATATCTAATTATAGAAAAATAAAACTCTCAAAATATAAGAAGACAAGTCTTCAGGTACCATTAGTGTATTACTGCAAAATGTGTTTGATTTATAAAATAATATTAAAACTTTAAATTTAAAAAGTACTTTAAGAATAATTATTAATTAACATTAATATCAAAAGTTATTTGTTTTATGATTCAAAATAATAATTTTCTTAGTCTATTTATACATGTTTAAATTGATTGAACAATGATAAATGATGATTTAAAATAAGTAATTGGTTTTACATGATGTTTTACATAATCACATTATGACAATAATTTGTTAATAATTTTGTATCAATAATTATAGGGCAGGTATATCACGTTATGGTCACGTTAAATAATGATAAAATATATGTATTTACTACCTACCTTTTAATGATAACAAATTTGGTTTTTTCTTGGAAAAGAATTCGAAAACCGACAATGGCAGTAACATTGATTAGCAAGAAATAAATTTGAATTTCAACATACTTTGAAAATTATTTAAAAATAATGACTTAACCTAATTAAAAATTGTAAACGCCAAAATGGTTTTAAATACTTATTTATAAAATAGCTATCTTGGATTATTAGAAAAATATTAAATACAAAATTTAAATTATTTATTTTTGTTGTAAAAAAATAAAATGAAATATAAGATATACAAATTATAACGCAGGGCTCTACAAATCATTACAAAAAAAAAAAAAAACTTAAAAATATTCAATAGAAAAAAAGTTATTGCATTAGTCAAATAAACCTGGGACACCCTGTATATATCGGCCCACACTTGTAATTAACTTTCCTAACAATTTCTTAAAATAGTTTTTTTAACGAAATATGAATAAAATAAATATGTATGCACACATCTGTTAAGTATATCAAGAAAGACTGTAGTAAATGATCTGCAATAAATGATATATCTATTTAATGTTGATATCGTATTTACTATGTCATTTCTATGATATCAATTGCTAATTTATTGTATACTTTAGACAGAAGCCATAGTACTAATATACATATGTACAGGTCAAACTTATGAAAAGCCAGTGTAAATTGATATATTCGTATACAGGGTAATTTTTTTAACAATTAGTAATTTTTTGTTTTAAAAGATTATTTGATTTAATTATTTTTATGAAGTAAAAACTATCAATGCTTTTTTTTTGAATAACAATTAAACCTATGTTTTTATAAATTAACAAAAATACTTATATAATGACTTCAGCATAGTAAGTAATGAATAAACTAAGAATCGATCATACAAAATTAAAACATGGACATTTGATGGCTAAAAAAGACTTTCCATCATTACATTTATTAACTGTATATCGTAAATATCATTGTTATTGAACTCTAGTGGGCAACCAACTACAACAGATTTTTTTGTTAAATTAATAAATATCAATTGTAATCATAAATCAATTGATCCCAAATTTAGTTTATTTCATGTAATTTTCTTTGTTTTACGTTTTTTATTTTTTTATTTTATTACTTTGTTTTTCGATGTATGGTTTTTATTTTGTTAAATTATTTTTTTTTTAAATTTATGTTTGATAATTTATAATACGGAGAATTACATGTAATCGGTTATTATGTAAATCATGCAATTTTAAAGAAAACCCATGCATTTATATTATGTAATAAATCGTGAAAATATAACTCAATACTTTCATGTGACTTCCATGTGCAACCTACGAGTGTATTATGTTGCCTCGGACAAGATATTATATTACTTTGATGCTTTTGCTATAAGCCTTACCCCGGTGGGTTTTCGCTACACATTACATATTTAACTGCTAAAACAAGCCAACCTTTAGAAGCCAACTTCTACAAACTAGTAGGTAGAACATCGGTATTTTTATCATTCAGTAAAGAAAGATATAAAAAAGTGTATCAATTATTAATTTATTATATTGCTAATAAGTAATAATTTAGAAAATTTAATTTAAAATGAGTTACATGAATGGTATAGACAGAATCAACGATCAGCAAAATAAGTAAGTGTATATTTTTAACTCTTTCATAACTTATGAAATTTAAAATTTATAAGTATGTTAAATTAAATTATATTGTCTTAGCAGAAGGCGTAAACAAAATAATATATTGTCCAAAGGCTATGCTGATTATTTACAACTTGATAAACTGTTAAGCTCGCAAACCATGTTAAGTTCACAAAATGATAGGGTTTCTTATGATGAGCATCTCTTCATAATAACACATCAAGGTATTTATGCTTAATGCCTTAATTTAAAATGAAATAAACAATGTGTGAAATATAATTAATTTACCTAGTTTGATGATTTAAATAAAAATAAAAGAACATTAATACTTTATAACTTAAATTATTACAAATTATACATTTTTGAGAAGTTTAAAATTAAGTATGTTCTATAAAATAATACTGTTCTTATTTATCATTGTTTTATTTTGTATTACTAATAGTATATTTAGAATTACGTTATTGATCTTAGAAAATATTTTTATTTTTTCAAGCCTTACATTTTTTATTGTAATTTTAAATTTTTAAATTTTTTGCTTTGTATATATACACGGTCTGTATAAACGGTTCAGATTTTTTAAATTCTAGTTGGAAAAATTATCTAACTTATAAATTCAGGTAGAAATTGATGGAATTTATCAACTGTTTTTCAAATAATTGAGAAAAACTGGTGAAACATAACGAAATGAGGGAAAACTTACGATTTACTGGTTTATGACGAAAATAAATCTTAGAGACTTGCATTAGTCACTTATTACTAACATCACTGTTATCTAAAAATGATATTCTAAAAATTAGACTTTTTGTTTTGCTGTTGATGAGTATTTGTAATTTTTAAATTTTCTTGTAAAATATGCATGAAATAATTTTGATTTGATAAAAAATTTCGTAAACATTTCGCAGATCCAAATATGACTTAATTTCTAGAACAGTTTAATTAGATGATAATTACAGATATATTCTAGGTTAATAAATATTTAGATTTTTTGAAAATAGAGTTTATATATTTTTAATTATTATTTAGTAATTGTCTGTTTACAAAAGCTGTAGACTTTATTTTTTATATTTTGTAAAACATTTCATACAAGAATATTATGTACCCAATTTGTATTGCAAAAAATTAAATAACAAATTATTTTTAACTTAGGTATATTAAATATTTTTTGTGACAGATCATAGTTTTAAATGAAAGACAAAGTTAATTGAATACAATTTATCCAAAATATTTCATTATTTAAGATAGAATTAAAACCATACATTGATATCATAAAATGCTTTCAGTTAATTTATTTGAATGTGTTAAAATTTCACTTATTTCAGCTTACGAATTATGGTTCAAACAAATTTTATTTGAAATGGACATTGTTAGTAAATTATTTGTCGCTAATCTTTGGGTATGTATTCGAATAATATTTTTGTTGTATTTTAACAAATAATTTGTAATTTATTTATAGAAAACATAATATTCTAATTAAATGTTTTGTTGGCATTTTTAGAATAACGAGACTGAAATGTGTAACGCTCTAAAACGTCTAGGTAGAATTTCATCAATTATTAAGGTAAATTTATATAAAATGAATACATTTTAACTATTAAATCTGTACAACAATTTTTATGTTGAAAAAACAATAGGAAATATTACTAGAAATCATTTGTATATCACTTATAAGGTTTTTTCGTTAGCAAACGATTATGGTAATTACATGTACATATCAATAATTTATATTTGTATTTTATCAAGTTACTACTAGAACATTTTGGTATTTTGGAGACTATGAGTCCTTCGGATTTCGCTGAATTTCGTGGATATTTGAAACATGCATCAGGCTTCCAGAGTCTCCAATTTCGTATGATTGAAAATAAATTCGGACTGAAAAAGGTATACTACTTATAAATATGATATATAAATACTTCTAGCAGTATATTTAACTAATAATATATTATATAATACTTGTTAAATACTTCATGGAATAATTATTAAATATTTATTTATAATAAAATAATAATAATATAATATAAATTATAAATAATAATAATTATTACTATAAATATTATTATTATTATTATAAATATTTATTATTATAAATAATAATATTTATAATAAAATATTTTATAAATAAATATATAACTAAAGAAAACATATTTGGTCAGACCCTGAATTCTTCCAAAATGATCAATCTAGATTGGTTTTCACAATTAACCATTACGTTTTGTAATTTTGATTGTGATATTGTATTAAATTTACATATTACATCGTATTATTATAACAAATAATTAACAGTAAGAAACCCAATAGAGGTTATAGGATTAATTGTGTTATACGAGCATAACGATCTTAATCTATCAGAAGTCAGAATGTTTGTATCGATGATGACAAATATTTTATTTTTAGAAAATCAATTTTAATTAATGATAGATATTTAAAAAACTTTATATACCTATATATTTATATATGTGTCTCGATTTCAATATTCAAAATTCCACATCAGCGAAGATAGTACGAGTTAACTATACTTTAAAGTAAATAGAAGTTTTTCTTTGAAAGTATGTTGTACAATTTTATAATTGATGTTTTTATTTTGTTGATCGTAAAAAAAAAAAAAATAAATAAATAAATAATAATAAAAAAGAAAATAGTTAATGAGGAGATAAATATTTGTGAACTTTTGATGTAGGTAATTTACGTCAAACATATTAAAATTATATAAAATTATTGCAGTTAATATTAATTCAATGTACATTATTAATTATTTTATTATATGAATATGTTTTAACATAAATCACTTTTGTAACACATTGATTTATTAAAAATTCTAAATTGTATTATTCCTATACTAACTGTATTATTATTGTATTTTCTTTGTTAGGCTACTATTGCCATTTTTAATCTTTGACATTTTTCCCAATCTTTCACAATGTTTCATCTGTTCCTTAATCTTTCTTTTTATAATAGTCTAACCTTATTTTAAAACCTACAAATTAGTAGATATATTACAGTAAGATATTCGAGACTATAGCTGAATCATAAATAGGAACCTATTTCCGTTTCATGGAATCAATCTATCTGCGACTATTCTAGCTGAACTGTGTCATTGCAGTAACAGTGCTGAGATATTTTTCGTATATTTTTGGAACGCCTTGCGGGAGCAGATTTAAGTATTAAGATGAGTCCTAAGAAAAAATTAAAAATGTGGCCCCTTGTCAACAGTAGCATATAAATGCAACCCTCTTTGCATACGTGTTGTACAAATGAAATTAGTAATTATAATTCACTTTTGAATTTTCATAAACGAAATTACAATGTTATAAATACATATTTTATCCCTGTAGATTTCTGTATTTCTCTAAAATATTATATTTTGATGATATTTATTTTATATACAATCAGAGTCGTATAAAAAAAAAAACAAATGTAAGTACATACAAATCCGAGACCTCCTTATAATGGAAGCAATATGTAGTTGCCTATCATGCCTAATGGTAAATATAATACCTCCCTAAACGGGAGTATTTACTGCCATATTTTAGGTATAAAAACTATTGAATACGATTTTTAAAAATAAAGAAATATTGATTTAATCAAAACAATTATTATGTCAACAATACTTAGAGAGGTATTTGTATATGTTACGGCAATATGGATAATTCAAGTATTCAAGGATTTTCAATATTATTTTACATATAACCTAGGCATTATGTAAAATGCCAATTATTTTTAGGCAAAGTAAAAAACAAATTATTTAATGTTATTATATATTTATTATTATTATTTATTAATATTGATATTATTATTATTATAACTATTTGATCTGTGTCTATTTAATTTTCTACATTCGAATTAATTTTTTTAGTTGTTCTGTAATTGATACATAATTTTCAACATTTGAATTAATTTGTTCTGTGATTAACTCAGGTTACTGTTCTTCATTTTCTATAATACTTATTACACCGTATGGTAAATTTGAAGTGTTTAGACCAATTTTTATTTTGCAACCAAATAAAGCTTCATACGGAGACATTTCAATACCAGTATGATAAGCTTTGTTTTTCATTAGCTGGATGAATCGAAATCCTTGGCTCCAGTATTGGATTTTTTCATCTTGCTTCCACGTTGTCAACATATTCTCAACATCCTGATTCGCTCGTTTTACACTACCTAGAGATTGGCTGTGCCTTGGTTTTTACCATTTTTACTGTTCCTCAGAATTATTATTATAGTAGGATAAGAATCATAATTGCGTTAAATCGTGCACACATAGTACGCGCATTTGTGATAAACGATAAGTAAAATTGTAGGTAATAGATGGTACCCAATTTTTTTATTTTTATTATATTTCCTAATTGACGTTTGGCATTATACATAATGCCTAGGCAAAGCTCATATTATATATATTGCAGAGTGATTTTTGGCATTTTACATAATGCCTAGGCATTTTGCAAAATACCGGATTATCTATATTACCGGTAACATATATAACGTATTACAATACATTACAATATTTGATATATAATATGATTTAATTTTTACAATAAATTGTAAAATCCAATAGTCGAAATATATTAGTTGAAAGTTAAAATTTTAAATAAAAAATAAACTGAATTGTTTTTTTTTTTTTAAAAATGTGTAAGGAAAATCGCGTCGATTGTTGTAAATCATATACAGATTGTTTTAATGGTAAAAAATCAAATGAATTCGAACGAACTTCAACCGAACCAAATTTACTAATTTTGGTCTGTCGCTGGCTAGAATCTATGCCTGTTCTACAAGATAATACCATATGGGACCAATATCGAAGAGCTGCCGATCATTGGTTAGAAGAATCTACAGAGGTAATTTTAGTAATAATTTTAAACTTTCTATTATATATTATAAATTAAAATTTATAGTAGATTACAATTAAAATGTAAGTAATCAATCATTCAATCTTTATTATATTATATAGTTTAAATGAGATTTGATTTAATTTAAGTTAGAACAGCATTTTTATTGAAAAAACTAGTGAAACTCCAAGTTCAGGTAAAATTTCACGGTATAGATTACAATGATGGGTGGATGGTATTACTGTATTGGTTTTTTAAACTTGAAAAAAATTTATCGTTGCTCTAGAAGAAACAAATTAAAGTGAAACAGGTCGAGTTAACCAATTTATAGTTCTTAATGTGGTTGATATAACAGAAGAACCAAATTTTGAAATAAAGTAGGTTGAAACTTTAATTTCTAACATTCATTAGAAAAAGACATCTACAAAATTATTTAGTAAAATCGAAAATAGTGTAATAATAAGTGACTATAAACAGCACAAAATATATTAAAATATTTCGAAACTAAAAAATGTCTTCATCTAAATAACTAATAATGTTTAATGGAAATTAATTGAAATACCCGATTTTGTCAAAATTTAATTTTGTAACGTTTATAAATAATTTTTGTGACTATCTAGTAAAATATTTTTATTTTTTTTTGCTACAAATAAAATCTTATAAAAAATCTTGTATTACTTTAAGTTTAAAAATGGAATATTTTATGACATTTTGATTACAAAAATGTAGTAGATTATCGTTGTTTGTATTGTTTTGTCAAAATGTAATCAAACGCTAGAAAATTTCATAAATTACCAATATCCGATGTTTGTGGTTTATGATTACTTGTAATTTTTATTAACATTATCTTTAGTACACCAAATTCAAACTACACAAAGGTTAGTACTACACTATAAACTAGATAAACCTAGGTTTATAGAATGGAGTTTAATAACTTATTATTAAATTTAAAGTTAGCAGTTGATGAGTGATTTTAGAGTTTATTTAAGCTATTCATCATAAGACAAGTTTTCAGTTTAAATCCTAACGATTAACCTTGGCTAACATTGAATAATTGTAATTAATAAACAATCCATATGTGTGTGTGTGAGAGCAATAAAAATTAAATCAATTTAAAATGTAACATAATTAATCTTAAGCCTATGGATTTTGGATTGATTGTATGATTTCATCATATTGCGTAAATGATAAAACGCTTAAATAAATGTCGAATGTCACAGTAGGTATTATAGTTTGATGTAGTGAATAAATGATATAATTACCTACTATTAGTTAAAGTCTAGTGAGTAAGTATTCTGAAATTGAACAATCGATGATCTGAAAAATGTTCATCTCTTTAATTTAAAGACGTTTTTATAATAAAATTAAAGACATTATCATTAGTAAAGAACAGTTATGATTAGTAACTACTGGATTAGGGTAGGGTGGCCATGATAAAAAAATAAATAAATAAATAACAGGACAAAAATATTAACCATAACATTTTTAAACTAATATTAATTAAATTTTTCTTATTGATTTTTAAATGCGAAAAAATATAATTTTCCGACTATTAAGGATTAAAATTAAACACATAAAAACATAAAATAACATAGTTAAATTAAATGAATATTTTTTTTAATTTATTCAAATCCTTTATTTATGAATTTTAATTTATTAAAAAAAACTTGTTAATTCACTTTGATGGCGATTGATCAAATTGATTCTGATATAGCTTCACTATTTAATGTTTTATATTTTTCTAAAAAATTAGTTATTCTTAATAATTTGGGGTGTTCTAAAAGAAATGTATGAAATTCTATACATGAAACCTTTTTTAAATGTTGTTTTACTATTCTGTTTAACTACTTCTGTGGAATCTTCTATTAAATTTTCAAGTATTTTGTACGAGCCAAATTTTTTTTATCACCGATTATAAAAATAAAATGTAAAAAAATCGAATATTTTAAATGCCTATAAGTGGCGTAAAAATCAATATAATATTTTGAAAAAATATAACGTAAAGGAAATACCAATCTTAACAGCTGGTAGAAATTTCAAAAATCTGCGACTTATACTTTATGAATTATAACAAATATTTAAAATCGTTTGAGAATAAATCGCTATTTTATGCAATTCCATAAATATTTAAATTTCAAACAGTCATAAAATTTTTTTCTCTAAGTCCGGTAGAAATTTTTTTAAAGATTTTTGAAGAGTAGCTTATAGATAAACTAGTGTTAAAATTTTGAACCTTAAGTATGAACAGAAAATTTTTTATGAATTTTCAACCACAAAATTATTTGCAAATTTTCGCAATTTTTACATATTTCGTATAAATTGGAACTTTGAGCACTTATAAAAAAAAATTCTGACATATGATTTTAGATTTTTTTTTATCAGTTAAGGAACAACTTATAAGAAACCTTGTATTAAATTTTCAAGATTTTCTGCCCGGCCAAAAAAATTTAATCGTTATTTTAAAAAAAATATTGAATATTTCAATTGTCTATTAATAGCTCAATAAAAGTCAAAACACTTTGAAAATTTAACGGTGTATAGAGAACGCTAATCTAAATATTTGGTGAAAATTTCAAGTATTTACATCGATTAGTTTTTGAGTTATAGAAAAATGAAAAATTTGATTATGTCGAAAACTGGTTTTGCGTAAAAACTCCCGTTTTTCCCTTAATTTTTTAGGGTTTTTCCCGTCGCATTTAAAAAATATTGAAAATTTTTTACTTTTGACCCTCCAAAGTACCAACTAGATTCACTTTCCTTTCAGAAAAGTTGCTTCATAAGCAAATCGAAGCATTTTTACTGCTAAAAAAGGTGTCGTCAGACACAAAAATAAAAAAAAAAACACACATCATTGTAAAACCAATACATTCTTCACTCCGTTCAGAATCTAAAATTACAGACCAATAACTAAACTAAAAAGTTAAACTTTTATTGTATTGTTCTTTAGTTAGATTGTCTCTAGAATTTGGTTCTCTGGTTTGGTCCCAAAATCTCTCTACTTTTAATAAAGACTTGGAAAACGTACAGCATACATTTTTAAAAAGACTCGCTTTTGTTACTAATTTTCCTTTAACTAATGAATCCTACAAATCTATCCAGGAATCTATTGGCTAAAACTAACTTCAGCTTAGATAACAAGTTGCTGACATTACTTTTATATTCGATTTATTCATTACTATAGTATATATATATACAATTACTATTAGCCTTAATCAATATCAGAGTTCCCTCATTTCACTCAGGAAATAAAGAATTATTCATCATTAATTTTTATAAGAAAAATCGTGGTAAAAACTCATTTTTCCCTCGAGCTCTTGAATTAGCTAATAAGGTCTCCATCCATCTTGATTTCTTTTTATCTAATCGTCATCATATTAGAGGTAATGTTTTTTATGTATTAAATAATTTAATTTAGTCATTCTCCTTTTCTCTCATTTATGTTATAATAATATTATGTTTAATAATGTTTACTTTGTTTTCTTATTTTTTATTTCGCCTGTTATAATGTCAATTTTATGTCACTCTTTTTTCTTTTGATTATACTATGTAAAGGACTTCGGTCCGTTAAATTAAGCAAATTAATGTATATCGATTGTTGCTTTAAATAAAATAAAATAATCTTGAACTGTATTACATGAAATATTATTCCTATAAGTTTTTCTTTCTGCGATTCTAGGTATTTTTAATTTTATTTCATTTGATTTTCGCTAAAGTTTTTTCAAAACATTGAAAAATGTTCGTCGACATTATTCCTAACTGAATTTAACTGACGTACAACATTATCAACGTACTTGGGAACTTGAATTAGATCTATGTTATGTTTTATGTATGTATATTCATAAAAAGACCGTATACTGAAATATATTTTGTAAAATAATAAGATCAACATTAAACTCACATTCTTTTAGAGACTATAATAACAAATAAACTTTAATAGTTGTTTCGTTATCTACTAGAGCTCTCGAATTTGAACGTGAATTAAGTTTCACGTGATCATGTGAACTTAAATTTAAAAATCCGTGTATTTAATTCACGTGTAATTAATTAGTAAATCACGGATATTTATTTCACGTGTGCTTAAAACATGATATTTACTGAATTCATTAAATGTTAATAATATATTTAAAAATATATATTAATAATTTCCGTAAAAACTAAAAACTAAAAGAATTTATACCTACTATTCTAAAAATAAATGTTTCATAAACAATACTATCGTAAAATGACGGGACGGGTAGATTAATGAATATACTAGTGCTCTTGATTTGATGTGGGTAATACCCAGGTACCCGTTTATCCGGGTAATACCCGATTTTGTGGGTAGTCAATGCTTTCGGGTAGTGGGTACCATTACCCAAAATGTTCGGGTACCCGATGGTTTTTGACGTATGTAACCGGTTTAGCTAAGTCTTAACTCCTAAGAGATAATCAGTATTCAATTATACATTACACAATTATTTGAATAAAAAATATCTAAGAAAATATATAAATTATCTTTAAAAATATAATCTAAAATATACATATCTTAACATATCTAAAGCTAGGCATACACGGTCCGGTTTGCCGGAGAGGTCGGCCTGCGCAGTCGGACTGCACAGTTTTTCCGGAACGTGTGTGTGACAAGTTTGCGCAGTTTTCGGGGACTGTACAGGCTGTCGGAAAAGAATCGAAATTTGATTCTTTTGGCCTGTACATTCATGACTGTACAGGCATACTGGAGCGTGTGTGCCATCGTGCGACCAGTTGGTTAGTTTGTTCACAACCACGTGGTCGTATTTCATTGTTTTATAATATTTGTATATATTGTTTTATAAAAATAACAGCGATTGAATTATAATAAAAAGTGGCGAGGGTGTTTAAAACCTACGATTTGCTTGTGATGTGAATATTCGTTTATCTGTTGGCCGGAAAGTAAGGGACTGCGCAGTCCGAAGTTTCCGGCAAACCGTAGCGTGTGTATCGTCGTCGGAAATCGGGTAAAACTGGACAGGTTAAACTGCGCAGTTTGACCTCTCCGGCAAACCGGACCGTGTATGCCTATCTTAAGATCATTAAACTATGGTTATCGAACAGAAACAGATAAGATAAACTAAAATCTAGTTATTAATACTTTCATATTCTTATATACACTTTTACGATTATCGAATTATAAATACATATTGGAATTGTTGTCAAAATTTACGGAAGATGTAAAAATATGTAAAATTAAATATTTCTTGATTTATTGTAAATCATGTGAAATGAATTTATTATTTACAATAGTTAATTAATTTATCATGTTTAAAAAAAATATGTATTTACATACAAATCCCATAATGAATATACAAATCATAACGGGTACCCGATCCATAACGGGTATCCAATCCATACCGGGTACCCGAAATTTTGTAAATCGGATAATACCCGTAAAACCCGGTTACTCGGGTACCCGGGTATCAAAATCACTAGAATATACTACGCAGTACGTACACGACAGCGATTTGGAAATTTCTACGAATCGTTAAAGCCTACGGTTTTACTAGTTTATAATAGTAATGTTTTAGGAATTAGGAAGCCATTGGAAGATATTTAATGTATAGAAAATAAAATGTTAAATGTAATAATAAACACGTGATTTAATATCAAAATTCACGGACTCACGTGAAGTTAAATTCACGGATCACGTGTATTTAAATTCATAAATTCACATGATTACGTAAGTGAATTTTAAATTCACGTGTATCCGTGAATTTAATAAACGTGAAATAGAGACCTCTATTATCTACCCAATTAGTTATCTCTTTAAACATTTATAGCCGGAAGAAGTTGTTCAAACACTGCTATCAAGTCCGGTTGCGTCATTTGAGGGGGGCATTTGCCCCTATCTGATTTTAAAAGCAGTCCGATAGACTGATGCTGGGTTGTTGCAATTTAATAATTATTATATTTTAATAGCATAAAAACATGCCAATTTTTTTTTACTTATTTGGGCTGGTCAAACCATTGCCCTTTTCTATTGATAACTTAAATAACGCCACTGACCGAGTCGTACCTTTCAATCTATCTTGTCGGATATAATTTCTGTATTTTTTTTATTACAAGTCGTTGCTTGATTCTGTTCTTTGACATGTTTTGAAAATTCTGTTTGCTCTTTAAAGTATTAAAAAATACGAAAATCTTTTCGATTGTGTTTATAGTATTTTAAATACCTTGCATAATCCATAAGCATAAGATAAGGCCAAATTTAAACTGTGTGATCTACAATGACATATAGTTGTTGTTTATTTTTTTTTTATGCATACCAGAACACCATTGAATCGTCCACACATCGATGCAGCTCCGTCGTAATATTTATCCGTCTGCTATAACCTAAGAGCATTTACTTATTATATATAATATTATATAAAATACTCATTTACAATTTCAGATAAAATAATTTCATGATTAAAACTGATAATTTAGTTTTGAATCTTCCGACTTGTATACCATACATTTTTCGTATAATTAGTTCTCTCTAACATTTATAACACTAACACATTTTCATTTTGTTTTATTAGTATTTTAAACAATACTTTCTCATGATATCTACTTAAAAATAAATTATGACGGTAGTTGAACGTTTTAAATTTAAGAAAAAGATTGAACATTTTTTTGCAATGGTTATGAAATTTAATTCCCATCAATACAGTTCAAGGGGGGTGTCTAGACATCCAAAATACTCCTTGGTTGCGTCACAGAATGTAACATAAACATTTCAAAATAATGTGTGTGATTACCGATAAAATAACGTTTGTGCTCGACATAAGCTGTTATTAGAGTTATATTTTTAGTAATAAAATAGTTATTTATAAATAATAATATAATAGCAACAATAATAATAAATATTTGATAACGAACTAGCCGCGGCCGGTCGATAAATATAATACCATTGATTATAAATACTACTAAAATACTACTGAATACCATATACTAGTATTTATTATCAATGGTAATACGTACGGTTTACGTTACCGATAACAATGTGATGCAGTAATAATTATGGTTAAAACTACATTCTAAAAATACAACTGAAAAAATAGATTCTTATAATCTTGTCAATAATGACGTAAAAAAATTTAAGTACAAGTACTACTCGTACTTTATATTTGAACGCATTATCTTTAAATTACTTATGGCTTACTAATTTATTCATTTAAATTGTACTTAGACTGATAAATCATGCCTGGAGAAACGTCGTAATCTTATGGACTCAATATTTAAATATGACCACCATAAACGTTTGGTAGACCAGGGAAATCGAAAGTTTACTTATCAGGCACTAAAGGGTGCTATAATTCTTCGTACTTACCGACATGAAAAAGGATATGCTTTAGCCAACAGAATTTTAGACTCATTGGTGGATATTGATACCATGTTATCCAAGTGGAGATGTAAATATTCTATTAACTATTAATTACAATTAACGAATAATTAATGCTATATAGTATATTAAGTAGTAAACAATAATTAATTAAATCTAATAAAATTTTTTTTTACACGTTTTATTCTGCAATTGTATACAGAATACACCTAAATTGGAATTTTTACCAATTTCAACAACTATTTTCGTAAATTATATTCGCTTAGAATGTAAAAGGTTTCAAATGATTTATTGAACATTCGTATATTCAATATATTGAAATTAATATGTTTTCTTTCAAATGAATCATTGAGTGTATCCTGAAGTCTTTATCAATAATTATTATCACGAGGTAAATCTGTGATTAACACTTTTCTCCGCGTGGAGACACGTGTACAGACGTTAATCCAAGTGGAGTATAATCCTGGATTATATTATAAATATATAACTATAGCCTTTAGCGTATCTATATTTTCATTTATTTTATTTAATTTTCATTAATTGCGTTCTTAAATAATATTGATAAATAATTGATAAACACAAGGTCTTCTTACAAAATTATTTTTGTTCTATAATTTATATAAAAATATTAATTATTTTTTATACTCCCTGTAGACAACGAATAATTTTATTAATTTTATTTTTAGATTACAATGTAATGTTTTGATTAATCATCAATCTTATATAATTGAAATAAATATATATTGGTTAAAACATATATAATAAATATACATATGATACTTTATGATTATTAACTTCAAGTTATTTAACAGTCTGTCATTTCGTTATGGTACATAAAATGATTGGATCGCATAGTTCTGGTACGGGAGGCACTAGTGGCTCTGAATATCTAAGATCGACTTTAAGGTAATTATTTATTTGAGTATAATATATAGGGCAATATTTATGGCTTTAAAGGATTATAAAAAAATATATTATTAATCTAAGATTATTTAAATTTAGTCATAAAATTCAAATGACATAGAATTAAAAATTATGCGAGATTCGAATTTTCTATTAACATTTCAAAATTATAAGATAAAATTATTATTATAATTATATGTATTAAAGCATTCAAAATTATTTATTATTAATGTTAGTTATAAATATTATAAAATTATATATTTATTGAATACATTTTAATTCTAGTGATTCATACCGGATATTTATCGATTTGATCAATCTACCAGCCCTTATGGTACCGGATACACATGTTCCACCACTAATAATATCACAAAGTTTATAAAATTAAACTATAAATATTTTTTTAAACAAAAGTATTATTATTTATCTTGTGAATTAAAATTCAAAATTATAAAAAAAAAATTTAGACAAATGCATTTTTTAGTCTATATCATTGTTTATCCAAAATGTTTTTTATTTTGTAATTATACATTAAATTATTTGAATATATTTAATCAAAGCACGTATAATAAATGTTTATTTCAACAAGGATTATTTTGTATGTATTTTTAAAATTAGTATTACTTAATAACTAAATATCTACTTAATAGTATAAATGTATTTAATTATACATTATTCTTTAATTAATGTATTATCTTAATAATTTGTTTAGTTTGAACAAGTATAGGTTCAATGTAATATTCTTCAAAGTTGTTGAGAATAAAATGAATAGGCTCTATGTATAGTAGGTAAGTACTTCATATTAGTGTTAATGTATTTTTTTTTTTTTTTTTTTATTTAAAAATACGCCTCAACTGCCAGGGTTATTGGCGTTTAAGATATACATGTTACAGTTTAATTATAATTTACTTAATGATACTAGAGCGTAAAGAAGAAAACAAAAAAAAAGAAAAAAAAAAGTATATAAGATAATTAATATGGTACAAATAAATAAATAATAATATGAATTGTATGTGGTATGTTAGAATTTATGTTATATTTTTTGCAGTAGGTTTGTTTTTTTGAGAAGTTCTAGGAGTGAAGATGTTCTTTCCGTGTTTGGTGCTAGTATTTCACAAAGGTTGTTGGGGAGCATGAGTTTGTCTCTGGCATCTTTTGTGAGGAGGCATTCTGTTAGAAGGTGTTTGACAGTAGTCACGGAGTTGCATGAGGTACATATAGGTTGTTCTTTTTTGCTCATTAGATGTTCATGAGTGTAAAGTGTATGGCCAATTCGTAATCTGTTGAGTACGATTTGATGTCTACGAGGGAGTGATGTGTCAGGCAACCAAGGGAGGGTGGATGATTTTATTTCTCTTAGCTTGTTGTTTCATACTGATCTCCATTCTTGATGGCAGGTTTGGTCAAGGTTAGTGTTTATAAGGAGTTTTGTATCTAAATGTGTTGTTATATTCCAGAAATCAGTTGGTTCTTTCGTTGCCCTTTTGGCTATTTCGTCTGCAATTTCGTTACCAGGTATGTTGTTGTGTCCAGGTACCCATAGAAATCTGATATCTTTTTTGGATAAGAATATAATATTTAATATTAGGTTGCCTATTGGGTTGTTTTTTTGCGGATTTGCTAAGTTTGTGAGGGCGCTGAGAGAGTCTGTGTATATGGTTGAAGATTGGATATCCGAGGAGGCAGCTAATTCTGTGGCTTTTAAAAGAGCTAGATATTCTGCTGTATAGATTGAGTTGTATGATGGGATTTGAAATGTTGTTTGAGAGTTTGGCTGGATTATTGCGATTGCAGTTCCTTCCGTGTTTTTGGATGCGTCAATATATATTTTTTGATGTGGTGGAAGACTGTTTTTTAGATCGAAGAAGTTTGATTTGTAAATGTAGGAATCGGTTTCTTTTTTTTTGTGTGCAGTTAGGTTGAAATAGATGAGAAGATTTGAGGTAATCCATGGTGGTTGTTCAGAAACTTGAGGAATAAGTTGGTTTGTAAAAATAATATTGAGGCCTGAGGCATAGGTGGCTGTACGAGTGCCAAGATTGTTTATATCGTTATTTTGGAATTGGTTGATTGAGTTTCTTAATATTGCGCTGATGGGATTTTTTGTTGCTATTAATGTTTTTGAAGCGTATTCCAATGTATGTTTTCTTCTCCTTTTTTCAAGTGATTTAGAGCCTGTGATGTTTATGATGCTGAGAACTGGGCTGCTTTTGAAAGCACCAATTGACAATCTTAGGGCTGTATTGTGAATAGGATCTAAAGTTTTGATTGTAACAGCAGATGCTCCTGCAAATAGTATAGAGCCATATTCTAGTGTTGAGAGGATTATTGAGTTGTGTATTATCTGTAATGTTTTGCTTTCTGCACCCCATTCGAGGTTACTTAGTGTTTTTATTATATTCAGTTTAGTTTTTGCTTCATTTTTTATATTGTTTATGTGGGTTCGCCATGTTAATTTTGAATCAAAGGTTAAGCCTAGTATTTTTATGTTGAATACTCGAGGAATGTTCGTGTTTTCCATTTTAAGAGATGGGTTGTATGGGATGTTTTTCTTTGAGAAAATAATGAATTGTGATTTGATTGGGGAGAAAGTAAAACCTGAAGTTTTACTCCATAGTAGTAGATAGTTTATACAATTTTGTATCTGTTGAATTAATGTTGGTAGATTATTGCCCCTGCAAAATATGTTACTATCATCTGCGTACATTGTGATTTTGTTTGGGGGTTTTATGATAGATGGGAGGTCATTGATAGCCAGCAGAAAGAGAGTTGAGCTTAGAGGAGAACCTTGAGGACTGCCATTATGAAGAATGAATGGGGAAGATAGTGCACCATTATTAGATACTTGTATTGTTCTATTTGAGAGGTAATTTATGATGAAGTTAATTATGTTACCCTTAAGATTCAACTGTACCATGTATTTAATAAGACGGTGGCACCATATAGTGTCGAAAGCTTTTTGTAAGTCAAGGCTGAGTAATACCAAGTATTGATTTTGATTGAAAGTTTCTTTAATTTCATTTTCAATAATTGCTAAAGAGTCCAAAGTAGAATTATTTTTGCGGAAACCATGTTGAAGATTGGATAATAGACTGTTAGATTCTAGGTACCACATTAGTCTTGAGTTAATAATTTTTTCTAGTAGTTTTGTCATGGAACATATAATGGATATAGGACGGTAACTAGATACGTGGTTTTTAGGTTTGTTGGGTTTATGGATCGGTTTGATTATAGCGGTTAGCCATGTTGTTGGGTACTGGTTTTTTGTCCAAATATGATTAAAGATCTTGAGTAGGTAGAGTTTTCCGTTTTTTGGAAGATTAGAAAGAAAAATCGTAGGTATATTGTCTATTCCGCAAGCGTTGCTTTTCTTGGAACTGAGGGCTGTTTCCATTTCTTGGATAGTGAGAGGACTATTAATATGAGTATTATCATGATTTTGTCAGAGATTGATAGGTACAATTTCTTGAGCGCATTTGTATCTTTGAAAATCAAGGGGATAGCTTTCAGTACTACTAGCTTTTGAAAAGAAGGAGCCAAGTTCGTTTGCGATTTCTGAAGGTTCTGAGTATATTGTGTCATTTTCGTTTTTGAGGATTTGTATATTGTCGTATTTGTTGATGCATTTAAAAGCCTTAATTTTATTCCATATTTGTTTTGGGTTTGCTTTAGAATTGATTGAACTTGTATAGGCGCGCCAACTCGTTGTTTTGCTGTCTTTAATTGTACGTCTGGCTTGAGCTCTGCGTTTTTTGAATTCTATAAAATCATCTTGGGATTTAGTGCGTTTAAATTTGTTGAAGGCCGTCTTTTTTGATTTGATAGATTCATTACAATGAGAGTTCCACCAAGGAACTGGGGGCTTTCTACCCGAGAATATAGTTTGTCCTATTGTGAGGTTGGTTATTTCTAGAATAGCATTTGTGAACTTTTGTGTAACTTCATTTAAATTGTTAATTTTTGGTTTTTCAAATTCAATTGAACCAATTTTTTGTTCTAAGAGGGATGTGAATAGATTCCAGTCAGCGGTGTTTAGTTTCCATTTTGGTTTGCCTACTTGAATGTCTTCTGTATTTCTGTACGTTAATTTCGTGATTATGGGCAAATGGTCGCTTCCATATGGATGAGATAATGTGTCCCATGTAAGGTGTGGAGCAAAAGAAGGTGTTGTGAATGTTAAGTCAATAACTGATTGCGTACCGGATGCTGTGCCAAAATGAGTTGGTTTACAGTTGTTCAGTGTAATTAGGTTTTCAGAATCTATGACCGATTCGATTATTTTCCCTCTAGTGTTTGTAGTAATGCAGCCCCATAATTTGTTGTGACTGTTGAAGTCACCTAGGAGAATGAACGGCGGAGGGAGTTGTTGAATGATGTTTTTTAAGTCTGCTTCGGTGAAAGGTGATTGGTTAGGAAGATAAAGGTTGCAAATTGTAATCTTTTGTTTGAGTTGAACAGAAATGGTTACGGATTCAAGTGGAGTATTTACTAGTATTTCTTCGGAAGAATATGAGTCTTTTATGAATATTGAGATACCTCCGCTAGCTCTGATTGCGTTAGTTCTTATTTTGGTATAATTTGTATATCCTTTTAGTGTGTTTTTTTTATAGTTTGTAAAATTTGTTTCTTGTAGACAAATGATTTCAGGGCAGTATTTGTTTATTATTATTTGTAAATCACTGATTCTTTTGTAGAAACCATTTAGGTTCCATTGTAGTATGTTATATTTTGTATTATTGTGCTGCATTGTAGGTTTTATTTTTATATGTTAGATTTACGGTCTTGTGAAGGATTGATATGTGTCGTTGTTTAATTTATTGAAATATGAATTAAGCTTCTGATTCGTTAGAATCATAGGGTTCTTTGTTTAACGTTTTCGTGAAATGGGTTAATCTGTTTTTGATGCTACCATTTTGTAGGGTCGGTTTGATAGACATAATACTGTCCAATAAATCTTCTTTTTATATATTGTATTCATTATAAATTGTAGGTGGTTTGAAGTGGCCTTGATTATTTTCAAAAATGTGTTTAAAGGTAATAAAGTCGATTTTAAAATTGTTTTGATCGGTGAAGAGTTTTTTTGCTGGTTTTAGATATGCATCGATATTTTCTAAAAATGTTGTTAGTGCTGCTGATTTTGATTTTTTGTTCTTTTTCTTTTTTTTTTCGATGATTTCGTTTTGGGGGTCACTGGGTTTTGTGGAGCAGGCATCGCATTTGAGTTTCCATTCGGTTCTAATGGAGATGGAGTTGGAGAGTGAGTTAGAAATGAGTCAGGTTAGAGTCAGATCTTTTATTGCCTGTTAGTTGATCGATATCCATATGGATAACGTCAGAGTTTGGAATCGCATCTAAATTTTGAAGTGTTGGTTTAGATGTGATCGATGATGTTGGTGGAAGATTTGATGGTGATGTAGGCTCAGAAGCGATATTGGGTGTTTCAAGTGGAGATGTGTCGGTGTCCGATGTGGAGGTAGGTACTATAGGGGTATTATATGTATTTGACGAAGTATCTAATTTAGACGGTGTGTTTGCAATGGGTTGATCGTTGTTTACCTGTGACTTTATGTTGTGTGAATTAATCGGGTTTGAGCAATGAGACGCAATGTGACCTTGGGCCTTACACAAGTAGCAGGTTAGGGAGTCATCAGATAAAAAGATCTTGTAGTTGGTGTCTTCGTAATTTATAAGTATGGTAGGTGGGAGTTTGATAAGATCGTCATGTTGGATAAAAGTTTGAAAACTTAAAATATGCGTGAAATCTTCAACCTGAATTCCGGCCCTTAACGGTGTTATAGGGCTACAAAGAGGTATTTTTAATTTGATAAATTCGTTTGCGATTATGTCAGGCGGTATATTAGGATATACGTTAGATAATATTATTCTTTTATTCGGATTGAAAAATTTTCGTAATTTGAATTGTTGGTGTTGTATTGTGATAAATGGGTTATTATCAATTAGATTATTTATTAATGAGCTGCTTGATATGAATATACATAAGCGACCTTTAGATATACGGGACGCAAATAGAATATTAGACGGTTGGACTAAGTTGCCGATAGCGATGATGTAATCTTTGTGTGGGATGTTGTCGTCTATATCGATTACAGTTGAGGCGAATGATTGTTTATTGATATCCGTGTTGATAGAACTGGTTGAAGTGTTGACGTTGGGTGAATTTTTTGGTGACATTTGATGTAGTGGTTTAGGATTTGATGTGATTTTTAAAGAATTTGGTTTGGGTATGTTTTTGGGTGTAGTTGGTGACGTTTTATTTTTTTGTTTTTGTACATCTTTTGAATAAGGTGGTTGATGAATGGAGGGGCTTTTTGAAGCTGGTGGTTTTGTAAACATTTTATAGTGTTATGGGCTTGCGCCCGCTGGGTGTATTGTATATTAGCTAGTAGTATTAATAACGAGCATATTACCTGCGATATGGTGCGTGTATAGTATACTGCTATCGAGAGCTATTAAAATCGGTACTCGTGAAACGCGATAAGTAACGTGTAGTCTGTACGGAGTATAACAACGAACTTAGTGTTAATGTATGTATATACAAATAATTAATAATAAAAAAAAAATGCTAATGCCACGGTTGTATTAGGTATACTATGTCATTTATGTAAATGTAAATTGTTCAAGTACTCGTGACTTATTCAAACACTTAAAACATAAGATGAGTACATACTATAATTAAACGTTCTTAGTAAAAAAAATAATCAAACAATTAAACGCTCACCAAGATTTGTGATTTTATTTTAAAAATGATCATCTATTTATTTTTACGTTTACGTTTGTCCGACGTTTGGTAAGTATTTTTGTCTATAATTTACAAAACAGTTCTTACTTTAAACTAGCTATGTTGTTCTAAATTATATGCAAAAGAGAAAATCAATGAAATATAATATTCGTATTTTGTCATGCGTTATGTATGAGTTAGAACTATTCAGTATTTAGTATTTCTTTTGTACAGCTCATTTAAACTAAACTTTAGGAAACAAAGATTATAGTATTGTATGCTAAATTTAAATTATCTCTAGACAGTTATTTCATACCGTACTCTATTGTTTATATTTCTTTAATAATAAATGACTTAATTTAATTTTTTATACCAAACATGTAAATTTGATGCTCAAATGGCATTGTATGGGAGTTAAATATTTCTTTGTTTGTGGATATTTTATGATACTGATTATGCATGACTATATTAATAATTTGGTATGGTCTAATGACTGAACTAATAACAAAATAGGTATAATGAAAAATAAAAATTCACAATGTGATTAGTTATTTTAACTATAAAGTATAATTCAATGTTTTTGATGATTTTAATGATAGATTCAATTTGAGCGTGAGTGAATGTTTTATATAATACGTCAAATATGTCAAATTAGCTATTTTTTGTTTCACAAATGTAGTGAATCTTCCTTGGTTCTTATAAGGGCCACTTTATCTATTTATATAAAAATGGAGACAAAAAATTCGAAATTGCATTAGTTGAGAACGGCTGGGCCGATTATCTTGATTTTTTTTTTAAATGATAGAGAATGTCGTGGAGCGGGTTTATAGGGTTTATATATGGACCTAATTCCACCCCCGGGAGGTGGTCAAACAGGAATTTTAAGATTTACGATAGAAATTTTTGTTTTTGTTTATAAATGGTTGCTATGGGGGTTATAAGATTTGAGAATAATATTTATTTATTAGTGGTTAATATAATGAATTACCCGACATTGCAAGGTAACCAAAAAAAAAAAAACATAAATAAGTACTTTGAATATTTTCTATTTGTTTGTGTCATTAAAAATGCCAAGAAGACGCCAGAATGCCAATTTTTGTCGTACAACAAATGCAGCTACAAACATGAGAAATAGAAGAGCGCAAAGAACAGACGAACAATGCCAATCCGATAGTGCGAATGATTCGTAGTTGACTCACGCAGAGCAAATGACCAATTACGCCAACAGGTACATCGAACATTTATATCTGATTCATTCCTGCGTCTAGCATTCCAGTATGAGCCCGATATTGAATATTATGCTCATTCAAAAGTAGTAATTTGTGCTATGGACAAGGAATGGCCGCACTGCTATGCTCTCAAATTCAAAAATGAGCCAGTCTGGATGTGTTGTGCGTCAGGAAAGATGCAACTACCTGAAATTGAAACACCACCTGAACCATTGAACGGTTTACTTATCGGTACAGATCCAGATTCTAACGTGTTCCTGAAGTCAATTAGAACATTCAATTCATGTTTTTAAATGACATCGTTCGGAGCAACAGAAATAGTTCGTAATACTAATGCAAATGGTCAACAATACAATTCTATACTACGGATTTTAGTACGTTAAGGTTAGGTTAGGATTATGTATTAATTGATTATATTAATCCACTGTATTATGTCAAACTTGGTATAACTTTGATACTTTATTAGATTTAAATCATACACTTAAGTACGTACAAACAGCACTAGGTCCGCGATCTACCGCAGGTAGATTGCCTACCTGATAATATACTGCTGTGAATCAGAATTTTTATTCCGGAGAGAAAACTTAAGATAAATCTAGAACATCATCCACCGAATATTAAATAACGAGTTGAACAAAGTTAGAGTCATATAGAGTTGGTATATTTAACGAGCAACGAAGTACACGGGATCAGCTAGTTTATTATATAATTACAAAATTAAATTATATTTTTGTATAATAAGAAAAATTAAATATGAAGGTATTATTTTGGTACTTATTAGTACATTCGTACTATTAGTGGCCAAAAGTGTGTACGGTAAACAACAAATTTATTTTATTCTTTAAATATAAAATAAAAATTGCACGGGCGCACGGCTATAAAAATATCTGATGGTTGCATCATTTTTGTATGTATTTTGATAATTTTGTAGAATTGAATGGAATAATTATTGTTTAAAATTATTTATAGAATTTTTTTCTAAGTTTTTATCTGTTTTCAAGGCTGGTTTTAGGAAACGGCTACGCGGCATGCGTTATAATACGCCATGCATTATAAAGGTCGATTCACACTATACGGAACGTCACCGTTACGTCACAGACAGGCAACGTCACGTCAAAATATCTTACCATGTATTTATATCACAATGTTCACATACACCGGCACGGGAACGTCGTTATTTGAAAACTTTAATTTGACGTGCCGGTTCTTTCTTGTCCGTTAGAATGGTGTGAATGCATGAACGTTTCATCCACGTCAAATATTTATTATTTATATTTATATTTATTTATTTAGCGTTGTTTGAGCACGTCACATACAATACCTATTATATTAATTTATATTATTATATTATAATTTATTTATATTATTATATATTTTAATCATAATTAATTTTAATTCATAATATCTAATTATGAATGATGAAGTTTTAATTGAAGAAGTTCGCCAATATGATGAAATGTACAACATAATGAAGTAATAATATAATAAATTAAATTTTCATTAAAAATAACAAGATATACAATTAAAAAACACAGAGCAGTGAGCAAGTTTATCACGTCGCGTCGGTAATATTCCCGTGGCGTTTCTGCGTTTTGACGTTTGGGTGTGAATGACTGATATATTTGACGTGACGTTGCCGGTCTGTGACGTGACGGTGACGTTCCGTCTAGTGTGAATCGACCTTAAAACGGTCGGCAGCGTACGCGCTATCAAGTTACCGAGTCAGTTACAGTACCTACCTAGTAAATTTACTATTTAGTGTAAAATTAAATTTAAAATTTGGTTTGTTGCCTTGTGCAATATAAATTATAGGTGATTCTAATGGAAAACGAAAGAAGGGTGGTGCCGAAAAGTTACGAGAAAAAAAGAGAACACTACCCACTGTACAATATTTTGTCCCACCAACGTTTCTAGGATGTTTTTCTGAAACACGGAACATTACAGATTGCGTTCCATATATGTATGAAAAACATCCCGAGAACTGTAACTGCGCCGAAATGATGTCTTCTATGAAACGTCATTTAACTGTTCTTTAAATACATCCTATCAACATCCAATTGTAACACTTAATTGCACGGTCAATGAAAAAAATGCAAAAAATAACTTTCTATACACACGTTTATCACACGAATGATTTGAACCAAGGGCATACACGCATTTAGGGATCCTACGCTTGATCCTACCTACCTACCTCTTCTATTTTTAAAATAGTAGTACAATTAATGTTGTTAAATAATAAAATCAAGAATGTACAAAATTATGATTAACTTACTTTATAATAATATGCTATATATTTGTTTATCCAAATAATTGTTATAATTTTTAAGAACAATTAAATAATTTACAATTTGACTAATATTGCAAAAATATATATTATAAAATATAAAAAATTAACTTTTACGCAATATGCATATTATTTATCTAATATTGATTGATTAACCTGTTATACATGATTATGATAAATATCAACTTCATATTTATTTAATTAAAAGTAGTAAATGTTATGTAATTTAAATCATTTATGTATAAAAAAACCTACTGTAAACATAATTTTAATTTAACAATAAAAATAAAAGTAAATATAAAAAATAAAAATAAAAATTTTAAAACACACTTTTCCATAAAAACATTTAAAAAAATATTTTAAAAATTGCACTAAAAAGACAAAAATAATTCTCTGTACTTAAAAATAATGAAAAATTTAAAAGTGTGTGGTGCATCGTACAAAACATTAAAAGCCGAGCTAAGTCTCACATACACTTCTTTGTTCAATCCTGTTTATAAGATAGTGACTGGCAGTATATGTCGAGTGTAAGAGCAAAATAATGAAAAATTTACTGATGAAAAATTTAAAAGCCAAGGAAAGCCTCACATACACTTCTTGGTTCAATCATGTTTATAAGATAGTGACTGGGAATATATGTCAAGTATAAGAGCACCACACACTTATAAATTTTTCATCAATAAATTTTTCATTATTTTTAAGTACAGAGAATTATTTTTGTCTTTTTAGTGCAATTTTTAAAATATTTTTTTAAATGTTTTTATGGAAAAGTGTGTTTTTAAAATTTTTTTTTTTTATTTTTTATTTTCTACTTTTTAGTTGAAAGTAAATATTTATATTAAACGTTTAAGAAATATGTTTGTGAAACAAAAAGAATCAAACTACTGGTGATTATGATTTATTTATAAATATATAAGTTGGTTACCGATTTGTCGCATAACAGGTGCGACTCTTCTCTCTTCATTGTTTTTTGACCAAGCATAACTTAGCGGGTATTTGACTAAGAGACCCCGGACCGAGGGGGATCTCAGCTTTTTAGGCCCCAGATGAATTTCCACCATTAGGGAACCAAAGCCCCCACCCCCCCACATTTTGAGTTAAGTATAAATCGGCGGGAATTCAAGGGAATTCATCGGGCTAAGGGGGAACGCCTCTTTAAGTTGAAGACTACAGTTTTCCGCTTTAGGGAACGGGGGAACCCCTTCCCCCCATTTTGGAAATTTTTTTTTGCTTGATTTAGGTCCGGGAGGCCACTACGACGTACCGCGTCAAGGGGAAACTCTGGGTTTGAGTTTTTGATAGGATTTAATGGGATTTTCTTAAATGTTGCTTTTTATTGATAAGGAGTTTGATAAGAAATTTAATTTATTTATTTTTCATTTTGGCAGCGGACAGATTGATCTAATCAACTACATCGGTAGAACATGAAGTTACAAACAGTCTGTTGCTCTTATTTTCACTGCTAACTGTAGTGTTTAAAGAATATCGGTATCCGGTGTTTTCGGTATATCAGAATACCGGTATAATGTTATTCGGTAATAATTACCGTTGTTACCATAGATATTATAATAATAGATAGCACACGCCTATACTTGCTTCGTAAGAGAGAAAGTTCAATATCTGCGAGAGATATTACGGCGACGTCGTGGGGACAATCCTTTTTTTTTTTTTTTTTTGGTCGATGTCCCAAAATGACAACGGATTATTGTATTGTCATCCAAGACCAAGGTCTATACCAATTTTCAGAATTTTTCATCTTCAAAAAGTGCCTCAAATCGAGCGCGCAAGATTTGATCACAGACGGACGTGAAACCAAACTTAAGAAAAATGTTAATAATAATTTTTAAAATAGAAAATAGAAAATAATAAATACAATTCAAAATGTTTATGATAATTTCACTGCATATTTTATTCAAAATTATTCAAATTCAATTGATAAATAATATGTTTAAAATAAATGCACATGGACATTTAAGATCCAACGTATTAATATATTTAAAAAAAAAAACATCATTGTAATATATTAATATCTAAATATACACAAATCGGTCACAATAATTTAATAATTATTAGTATATATTTTGTTTGTTACATTCGATACCAGTGGTGCTATAAGAATAACAGTTTTATAAATAATTAAAATATAATAGAATAATAACTACAGTATTTAATACTAAATTTATTTTCTTTCCTAATTAGTTAAGGACTTTATATAATATTAAAATAGTTCATAACGAACCACATATTTTTGTTTCTCAAATTCCCTTAAAAATTTATCAAAATTAAAGATTTAATTTTTTGGTATAAATATACTTTACCGGACACCCTTTTTTTTGTAATTTTTTTTTTTAAATAATGTAGTTTGGTGTACTTATAACGATAGTGAAGACAGAATTTGGCACTTGGACTTAGTTTTTAAGTTACAGTCTTATGAAGTTTAATTGTTACAAAAATAGAATATTTTCTATAAATATTTAAAAGTGTAGTATGATCAAACTTTAAGATCAAGTTAGAACAGGTTAAACTTTTCTGATTAACCCACAACTGGTATAGGTAGTTAAAACGTAAGTATTATATATTTTACTAATTTAAGGATGAAACTAAATTCATTTTGAAATGTAAGTAAAAGTATGCGTTTTTTGGTTAGGGGAAGAGAGGGGGGAGAGTTAAATTTCCGATGAATGGGCCGGTTTGATTCTTATTTCCCGGGCCGAAAAAATTCGCCGATCCGCCCTTGGTGTTATCTATTTAAAAATTGACAGATCACAATGATCTGTTAATTTGTAATAATAAGTAATAAGACAATTCAATTATGAAATAAATCAAAACACAATTTTATTAATTTTAAATTGTAAGTACACATAAGAAAAGTGAATCGATGTTTCAATTGTCAAACTTTATTATATCATGATCAGGGCTCGGAAGTTATAGCACTAAAAAAATTAATCTTTAGCGCTTAATAGCTCCCATAGTATGTATTAATGTGAAAATATTCCCAAAAATAGCACTAAAAACCTTAAATAAGCAAAATAGCGGTAAAAACCGTAAATATGCAAAAAATAGCAAAATAAAATTTCATGTATAACATCAGAGAAGTATGAAACATACTTGTATCTTAATTTGGATGTTCTAGAACGAACCAAGAAAAATATGCATTTGCTAGAACTTTCGAGTCCTGATCATGATTATTGAAATAATTAATATTTTCAAAACCTTAAAGGTAATCCAGTTATTTTTGAATTGCAGTCTCACGTACATCGCACACATTTTGTCCGACAATTTCGATGTCTTGTTTATTTGTTTTTGGAGTATCTAAAACGTTATAAATTATATTTAATTGATAAATGAAAAGTATAATACACATTAATAATTATAAAAAGAACCGGATGGGCCTCGCTCTGCTGTACAGTTGGTGGTGGAGTGCACCTCGTTTATAGGATACCTAGGTCATTATTACAATGGATTTGTTAAATTTGAATGCAATGATAGATATCATTGTATACGAATAACGATTCTGAACGGAGTTAATATGTTTGTCTAGGATATAATACATTGCTATTTATAAATATTGTAAAAAGTATATTTTATTTTGAAACGATAAATATATTTTTCAATTAGGATGGGTTGGCAGTTGCATACAGCAGTGGCGTAGATACATTTTTTTTCTGGGGGGGGGGGGTTAAGACCTTTATTTTCGACGTTCTTAGACCTGCAAGGGCCATATATTTTCGGCTCGATCTGATCCATCAATTTTATCCTTAAGCCCGGTTTGTTATATCTTTAAGATTTAGATTTCAATGAGAACAATTTATAAGATAGAACGTTAAATTACTAAAAAATTAAAAACTATAGTAGTTTTCTTTTACTTATACTTGAAATCAAATACACTTTACCTTGATGAGATGAATTCCATGGCTGAGTTTCAGCTGAACCATATATGATAAAAAACAAATTACATACAAACATCACTACTGCTCCACTGTTGAATACTGTACGCCATTCCTCAATCGAGGTCTAAAATTATTTTTTAGTTATATAAATTTAGTTATTCAATTTAGTAAAAATTCAAAAACAAAAAAATTTATATTTATAATTGAAACGCTATATCATAACTGGGCTTTATTTTAAGGGAAGGGCTACCAGGTTAAACTTTAATATGTTAATTGAAAAATTATTAAGGTAAATTGTAACATTCCATTTTGGAAACTTTTATGTGTTCACAAATAATATAACTTTAAAATATTTAAAACATATAATATTTTGTTAGCTAGGATAATTAATTCAATATTTGCCTAAGAACATAGCTTAAAATAAATATTAAAATGTTATTTAGAAAGCAAAATTATTTATATTATTTATATTTTTAAATATTTACGGGATTGAAAAAAAAAATTAAAATTTATGAAAAATCGATTTATTATTTGATCTAAAAAGTTGTCAATAATTAGTATAAATATTGAAGTACAATAATATTGATCAGAGCTATAAGTAGGTACTTAAGTTATATAACATAGTTTGTTTGTATGAAATTCTTAAAAAACAAATATTAATATTAAAAGTGGTGTTAACAACTCGAAATATATTTTGAAATTTATAATTAGTATAGTTTTATATTTTCTGAAATGCCAATTTTTCAGATAGGCATAATTCAAAGGTGTTTAAAAATCCAGTCTTTACGTCGAATGAATTTACTAAATTAAATATATTTATTGAAATAATTTCAATAAAATAGCTAATGGTAATCGAAAATAAAGTTAATATTTAATGTTTTATCTGGAAAAGTTATTCATATTTATAGTGAAATAAATATTTTTAGAAATTAAAGATCTTACCGGGTTTTCAACAATGATTCCAACGAACAAAGGAGCGATAACTCCTCCAGATGACGCGAGTGTGTTGGTGATTCCCATTAAAAGCCCGGCGTAGTTGGGCGATAGATCCAAGTGGTTTATATTGAACCCAACATTAGACGTACAACCTATAGCTACAATGAACACATACATTACAATGGTATATTTTGCATCTTCTACGAAACCAAGTGTGGCAAGTCCGACAGCGCCTCCCCACATAGATATTGTGTTCCACATCTTCCTAGACACCGTCAACGAGGTTATTTTTCGTTTGTTCAACAAGTCAGATAAAAAAGCAACCGGCAGCTGTAATAGGAACATGAACAAATAAGGCAACGATGATAGAATACCATCTTCCTTAAGATTGAACTTGAGCACTGTATGGATGAAAGTTGGCATCTCCGTGAGCAACAGCCAAAAACCCATGTTGTGGCCAACGTGTGCTGCTGATGTGGCCCATACTGGCATTGATGTGAATATAGATTTCCATGGAATATCTGAAAACTTAATATGTAAAATCAATCTTTAATTCAATGATATTAAAATGTTGAAAGTACAGTAAATTCGCAGTAATTATTGTTATTAAGTTTACTTATTTTGTTCAATAAACTGCGAATCTAGTATACGATAAACATGTAATGGTAAATCATGATTTTATGTTTACTTAAACTTATTGTTTAAAAAAAATTTGTGCTCAAAAGGGACCTTAGAAAGACGGAAATATTTCATTTAGGGATAGTTATAGTAGTTTTTTTTTTCAAGAACTTTTGTTAAAACAATTTAGCTCAATAATTACAGTAATCTACATGAAATATTCATAACACAGATTTGAAAATACAGATAAGTAATTAAATAATTATATAATACGACAATTAAAATTATTGTATTATAGTTAATGAGATAATAGATTATGGACTTTGGAATAAGTTGTTTGTTTAGAACAGCTGTAAGGAGCGTGATTAGAGGATTAATTAATGAGGAAAGTACAGAGATAAATTTAGCCAACGACATATCGCTAGTGTGGCTATTAGGTGATGGGATAGTATGGAATCGGCAATGGAGTTGAAAGAAAATTTGGGAAGGTGTGGAGAGAGAGTTTTAGGATGATAAGACGAGAGTACAGTATTCGGATTTTGCGATTTTGAATGAGACGTCTTGCTGCGTTTGAGAAGTGCTTTAAATGATGGGTTACCTCTGTAGTTGGAGGTATGATCGCCCTTTCAGAGAGCGCATTTGACTGGACTAACTTTGTCCTTATATAAATTGTATGTATTATGGTGATACTATTGATCACCTTCTCATTTCTTATTAATCTTATTGTACTTTTTATAATTTAAATTAATTATTGTGCATAAGCTTGTATACATTTTAATTATACTTTTCAATAAAAAAATTTAAAAAAATTGTGATGATTTGGTTTTGAATTACTATTGTCTAGTAACAACAACAAAGAACAATATATATTATAAGATCTTTTTAATTAAAATTAGTAAAGCTTAAATATAATTTAATCAGATTATTGATTTAAAATTAACTAATTTTTGTTATGTTTAAGGCAGAAAAGGATAATCATATTAATCCAAATTAAAAATGAAAAGTTAATTTATAGCTATAATATTTATTACAAATAATACGATCCACATTTCTCGTCGATTAAAATTATTAATGATTTATACAACTTTTTTAAATTAATCTGAAGGGAAAAATACCTTAGGATAATTTTAAGTAAGTCGATGTTTAATTTCGAATGAATTAATAATATTAACAAGGTTTTATGTTTTTTTCGAGAAATTATAATAAGCAAATAAAACGTGCTAAAAAAAAAAAAAAATCTAAAAGTAACGTATAATTTGTAGTAGGTATACATTTACATATAAGTGTTAAAACATTCGATTAAAAATATAGTAATAAAATACTTATATCAAAGATTTTTATTATGTAAACAAATTATTTACAGAATTAGTTCATATCTCTTTCAATCTGATTTTAAAAAACTTTTAAATAAATTAATATTGAACTTATTATCTTGCAAATTAAAAAAAAAAAAATCTTAAATACAGACCAGTTCTGATATGTTATAACTATTTGAACAATTTAAACGATTATTTATTTTTAAAATTGTCAATCTATTAATTAATAATTGGTGACATAAAATTAAAAAATAAGATAAAACTATTTTCATGATTTAGGAATCTAAGTATTATTATTATTAATCTTAAAAGCAGAATTATATTATTACTAGATGAAACCATTGTTAATTTCTTATTTAAATTGTATATCTCTACTTTAAGTAAATATGTGTAAAATCATTAATGCATAAATCTTTTATAAATCTTTTTATTATACTATACATTATATAGAAATAGATTATAATAATTGTATAGGTTATAATTACTATAATCTATTTTTCGTTACGGTATAAACGTAAAATTGTATTATTGCGATAGTATTGTATACATTGTTCTAATTTGACTAGACTTAAAAAATAAATTATGGTTATTCTTATTTTTGTGACATTAGAATTATATGAGGCAACATAAGTTTAGTTTCGGTTTTCTCTGACAACTCTGTTCTGGACGTTCCTTCGAAGATTACACGTAGCTATTACTGAACCCTAACAAGAAGAAAATTAGGTACTTCAGAGGAAGGAAATTGTATAAATTATAGTGTACTGAATCATTGTGTAACAGTGGCGTATTGGAGTAGGGAGGGGGGAAGAAGATAATGCAGTTCGATCTACTTCCAAGCCCTTTTTTTATTATTATTTTTACGTAAGTACGTACATCATATTTTACAATAATAAAAACTATATTAGCGTATACTAAATACTTATTTTATAATGAATAAAATAATTGTACTATATGTAGTAGTCAACCAATCACTAAATAGTTAACTAAATATGAGTACATATAAAAATCTTAAAATATGCCGTACAAGAGTGTTTAAAGGTTTATTGATGAAGAATTAAGTGAAAAAAACCGGTTAGTGGCAATCGGGGACTGCCGCGGCATGCCGCGATAAAGCTATTGCATATTAAATAAATAAGAAGTTGATATAATTTTAAATTTTTTTATTATTCTAGTTATTCAGGAATTTGTATCATAGAAACTATAGGCCTATGATAACTAAAATATGAAACATAAGTTTGAGATTTAATATTCTCCAAATATCTGGAAAATACGGCGTATATTATGTATATTTATGCCTATGACCTTCGACCACAAATAGCACGGTATGACAATACGGTTCGCTGCGCGGTAGACAGAGAGGGGGATTACGGGATTCCGCAGGTAGTGGTCACGCTTTTTCGTTACGAAAATTTTTTTTTCAGTCACTACACCAGGCCTGCGATAAAAGCTATGCAATAGCTTAAAAAAATTGTTCGTATACCAGCAATATTTTCTTCTTCTTCTTCTTCTTCTTCTTCTTCTTCTTCTTCTTCTGCCTCGCCTTCCTCCCAACTATTTGGGGTCAGCCACCCTTGTCCTACACCTCCACTTCACTCAGTCTGCACACCGACAGCCCTCATGTCATTCTCCAAAGTCTCCAACCATCTCTTTTTTGGTCTTCCTCTTCCTCTTTTCCCTTCAACGTCCATCTTCATAACCACTCTTACTGCATTTGTTTCCTCTCGCCTCATCACATACCCAAACCATCTCAGCCTATTTTCTCTCATCTTGTCCACAATTGGCGCTACAGCAACACTACCTCTCATGTATTCGTTCCTTATTCTATCTTCCCCTGTCACTCCACTCCACTCAACTCTTGTATACCAGCAATATAATTTTTTATAATATTAAATGATTTATTTTAAATTAAATAGAAAACAATTTTGACTGTTGATTATCAGCATATAGCAAGCAAAATTTTTACAATTTTCATCTATTCCTATTACAAATTTATAAATATGCCACTGTTGCGAATATAATTAATATAATTACATATAATATTGTACATACAATTTTCACAAGTATTGGTTAAATATTTGTATTAATTATTATTATAATACTGCTATAATGGTGTATATTTAATACAACACAATATAATTTGATTTTCTACAATTATACTAGAAGCCTAAGAGGGATTAAATTGGTTCTAAATAGTCCGGTCTTAGGTTTTTTGCCACCCTAGAAAATTTTAATTTACGCTGTCCTACTCAAAAGTTATTTTTTTGGAGAGGATGGGGCTGTATAAAATATTAATATTTGTACTGAAGGGGGTATCTATTATGCTATCGCATTAGATTGACTATGGTTCTAATGACCTTGATCATTGTGGAGTATTTTATTGATCAAAATGGTTGTCATGGTCAAATTGATTATAGCACTGTTCGCATTTTATTGTTTACAGTATGTTTTAATTGATCAATGTCAGGAAAAAAACGTTATCAAAATAAATAACAAGTATGAAAAAAAACAGTAGATAAGCACTACAAATAACAATGTAAAATGTCCTAATAATTGTTAATGCGTATTTTTAAAATTTCCAATTTTAATCATGTGAAATTATTAATAATATAAACGTATTGTGTTCGATTACGTATGTCTCATCTAAACTGCAGTAGATACCTAATCTAATAATGCTTTGCTATGTTGTTGAATTGTGTTTTATTATACATGACAACGTTGTTTAACGTTATCGGTAATAAAACATAACATACATACGGAATAGTTATAATTTTAACAATGAACTAACAATGTCAGATGAATAATATTAGTACTCGTAATAACATGCATATATATGACTACTATGGGCGAGTACTATGGGCTATTTTCTAAATAAGCTATGAAAATTAACAAATTGTTGTTGCAATAAAATGGCCTACGGTTAATAAATCAATAAAGTACTTTTATATTTTTAAAATGTACTAAAATGTGTACATGTAATTTATTATTAATTTTTATCGGATAAATATTGTTTCGTTTTAGTCATAACTTGTTGAAGAAACAATTATTTGAATAAATATAACTTGTACAAAGTTAAAATCACTATCAATGGTTAAGCAAATAATGGTCAACAGGTGAGTTGGTGAGTAAGTACTACACGCAAGTTTTAACTTAATTTAAAAACCTACAAAATCATTATTAATTCATAACGATCGCACGTCATATCGTTTTGAATTCGATTTCAGAACCGTTTACAGCTGTACAAACAAAATGGTTTCGCCTCGTAATTATAGATTTTTATTTAAAAACTCTCGAAACGGTAGTGGAGATTTTCGGAAATAAAAACAAATAATGTTTACAACGCGGGACTGTTTAAATAGAAACTCAATTGATCGTTCACAATCCAATGACAACGTGACAGAGATATGTACTCGTAAGCTTAAGTATATTAAGAAGTACTAGTTTGTAAAAAATAAAAAACATTTTTTTGAAAATATCGTGGAATACTAATTTCCCAAATTTTTTTTTGTCGAACCTCTTAGGTGTAGTGAAAATGATCGCGTACTCTCTTAATAAAAATAAAAAATAACAACACTAATTTTATTACTTATTTTTTAAGATCTATGTTAGAAAGTCAAATACGTAAATCTGATTCTATATTAAAAAAATTAAATAGAAACGAAATAAAATAAATTATTAAATTATAAAAAAAGATCTATCGATAAACGATAGGAACTACGAAAACTAATATGTATCATTTATGGCACATTGTGCATGAAGGGGCCCGATTTCTTTTTGAATAACAATAACTATTTCGACAGTGCATTTATCACCATCAGTATTTCCAATGTAATACGATTATCACATCAGTATTTTCGTTTTTATAAACACTATATACATATACGTACGTGTACTACGCTTACTTTCAGATTGTGATCGACGCTGTCGGACAGCGACGCTCGTATGTAGTCCGCCTCGGGTTGGCCGATGAACGGGTGCGTGTCCAGCGATCCGGCGCCCAGCAGTAGCCAGGTGGCGGTCCACGCGAGTCCGATGCCGCCGCTCACGTAGTACACGGCCGGCCAGCCCAAATCGCTGCTGGACAGCACGCCGGAAAGCGCGAGCGTGGTCATGGTACCCAGCTGTATGCCGCTGATGATGAAGCCGACGAGTCGGCTGCGCTCGTGCGGCGGCGACCACTTGGCCATTATGCCGTGTACCATGGGGAACATGAACGCGGAGAACAGGCCCTGCGTGAACCGGATGGCTACCATGGCGGTCGCGCCGAACGCCGTGACAATGGGCGGCGTGACCACGGATAGCAGCGACGAGATAGCCATGCTGTAGGCCAGCAGCCTCTTGTTGTCGAACCGGCACCCCAGCACGGACGCGGGCATGTTGGCCAGCAGGTAACCGACGAAGAACGAGCTGAGCAGCACCGACCGCGTGGACGTGCGCCACCCGAATATCGGCACGTGGTGTTTCATTTCCGTGTAGTAATCCGTCGAATTTACCTCGGGGTTCATGGCCACAATGGTCACGGAAAGGTTCACTCTGAGCAGGTAGCCGCTGAACACGCACAGGAACAGCAGTAAGCTCTGCAGGTGACGGACGCCGATGATCGGTGCACCTGCGACACAAGACGGTATTCCGTCGTTTACTCATCGTACTCGCGGGTAAACGATCAATTAAGACCACGCGAACGATCGAATTAATCATTCGTTTCTACCATTTTAGAAAGGTTCCCTTTTCTTTGTTTTCTTTCGTCTATGGGTATAGGCGTGACTAGACCTTAAAGTTAGGGAGGGGGGGCTCTGCCCCATTAGTCATTATCTCCATTTTATACATTAATATTACGAAAATAAATTCTGTACATTTATTCTTATGAGTGACGAATATTTTTCTATTTAATTTTACTTTATCAGTACTGCACGACAAGATACTTTACATACTAAATAACATACGAAGTATAATAGTTTGCCAGTAATAAAGAAAAACAAACAATTTTTCAATATGTTAATAAAAATAAAATGATAATTTTAATTTAAATTTAAATTCAAAAATGTAATTACCGTTGATGGGATCGTAATATTATTTATTAGGCCGGGTCGGTCAAAAATAAAACTAATTAATTTAATTGATAACACTATATGATCAATATTCGCCAAAATTAATCTAAATTCTATAAATATCTTTTTATACCTCTACTGACTCAGCGATAAAAATTAATAGTCATTGTAAATATAAACAGTAATTTTTTTTTTACAACTTTATTTTATTTTAACATACATTTACAATATTAGGCGTTAGATACGAGCATGCTCCCAAACTGGTGGCATAGGTATTTCACAAATAACAATACAAAATATGTATACTGTATATATTACTAGACTGTATGCTATTTATAAATATATCACTGACAAAGTCTAATACCACTGTTATGTTTGCGGATGATATAGTTCTGGTAGGAGAAAACCTGGAAGTTGTCAATAATAGGGTAAATGAGTGGAGGTTAGCCCTCGAAGAAAAGGGATTGAGAATTAGTAGAAATAAAACAGAGTATATAGAGTATGATTTTGGACAAAGAGACCAAGAAGTTGAAGGAATGAGGAGACCAATGACAATAGATGGTGATGTGATAGGTGAAATTGAGAGCTTTAAATATTTAGGATCTTTTGTTCAAAAGGACGGGGGCTTTGACAAGGATGTAAAACATAGGATTAAGTGCGGTTGGATGAAATGGAGAGAAACATCGGGCGTGTTATACGATAAGAGAATTCCAATGAGGCTGAAAGGTAAATTTTATAAAAGTGTAGTGAGACCAACTATGCTGTATGGTTCAGAGTGTTGGGCGGTTAACAGGAGAATAGAACAAAGTATGAGTGTCGCGGAAATGAGAATGCTTAGATGGTTGAGTGGAGTGACAAAAGAAGATAGAATAAGGAATGAATACGTGAGAGGTAGTGTTGGTGTAGCGCCAATTGTGGACAAGATGAGAGAAAATAGGCTGAGATGGTTTGGGCATGTGATGAGGCTAGAGAAAACGAATGCAGTAAGAGTGGTTATGAAGATGGTAGTTGAAGGGAAAAGAGGAAGAGGAAGACCAAAAAAGAGATGGTTGGAGGCTTTGGAGAATGACATGAGGGCTGTCGGTGTGTGCAGACCGAGTGAAGTGGAGGTGTAGGACAAGGGTGGCCGACCCCAAATAGTTGGGAGGAAGGCGAGGCAGAGGAAGAAGAAGAAGAAGGAGACTGACAAAGTCAAATACCACTGTACTTTGGACCGCGGCCCGTTTTGTGTATAAAAAAAAAAAAAATAAAAAAAAATAAAACCAATAATACTATTTCAACATGGTCACTGGACAGTGGACAGTGGTAGTAATGTATTTCGAAAATTGATATTTCACAGTTTTGTCTTTATTATTGTGCGATTATGTTTTTCATTTAGTCATTTTAAGCTTAATTGTTTTCTATTATTATATTAGTTAGTAGTAAACGTGAGAAATTGGCAGGTTTAAAAGTATATTTAAATTTTAATAAAATATAGTATATTTTTCTTTGTAAGATATTTGTTTTTATGAAATGTTTTTGTCTACTTTTCAATACTGAAAAGAAATAAAGTTGATGTATATTTTTATTTACAAGCGGTCATGGTCAGGTTGAACTTTGAAAAAAACTACAAACGGGCCTAATCAGGTTATAATTAAAGGAAGTAAAATACGGACCGGCCTGGACGGCAACAGTTTTTTTAAGTTTAATTTTTGGGACAGATCGGGCTGAAAAAAAATGGCTGATCTCTAGTATCTACTACCCGAAAACGTTGGTCACCCAAAAAAATCGAATATTAGCTGGATACACTGGTATCCGGATACTCGGGTTTTTTTAGGTAACTGGGTATTACCCACATCAAAACAAGAACACTGTTATATACTTGTTATACCCAACATATAACATAAGCGCTAAAGGTACAAAAATTACAAATCATTTACATCAAAATTAAAATATAGGTACATACAAATAAATATTTTTTTTTTTTTTTTTTTTTTTTAAATGCGATCTACGATCTGTACCACGTGGCACAATAAGTAGATGTGAATAAGATTAGTTATACATACAGATAGTTAAAAAAAATACATCGTACCTTAATAATAATTTGTACATAACACGTGAAAATTTTGAGAAAAGCAGCCACCCATTAGTAACACTTTAATTTGCCTTAAATTTTTTTATATTATTATTTTTTTTTTATTTTTTTTTTTTTTTTATATTTCTCTTTTTTTCAATTAATATTCATATTAATATTAGGCAACAATAGATCACGACACCATTTCCGTTTTAACCGTCTCGGCGGGTTACCAGGGATAGTAGGATTGGCAAGATTTCTGACAAGAGGATTGGGATGGGTTAAAGTGCGGAAGTGGAAACGTTTATAATATGCTTTAGCTTCTTCTGAGACTGTAGGCATTTTAAGGTCTGTATGTATAGTGTGATTAGAGACATAGGGAGGTGCATTTACTAATTTGCGGAGTGCAATGTTTTGAGATGTTTGGATTTTGTTTATGTTAGTTTTTTTTGCGTTTCCCCAAAGCTGTAGGCCATATGTCCAAGCAGGCTTTAGTAGTGATTTGTAAATTAGTAATTTGGTATTGATGTGAGTATATTTATTATTGTTGATGAGGTTTTTAAGGAGTCGTAGGCGTAAGTTTAGATTAATTTTTTTGGACTTAATATGCTGTGCCCAGGTCAGTATTTTATCAATGGTTAAGCCAAGATATTTAACATTCGAAGCACTGGGAATCAGAGTATTATAAATAAAGACATCAGGGCAAGGGGTGAGTTTAAGGGTGAACGTCGCATGGACCGATTTAGTTTGACTTATTTTGAATCTCCAGTCAGTGTACCACTTCTCCATGAGATTGAGGTGAGATTGGAGATTTTGAGAAGCTATGACGGGATCAGAGTGTATCGATAAGATTGCCTTATCATCTGCATAATCGGCGACTAGTGTATTAGGTGTCATTGGTTGGTCTGAGGCAAATATATTGTAGAGGGTAGGGGAGAGGATACCACCTTGCGGGACACCGGCTGATATTTTACCTATGGAAGAAAATTCGTCACCGACACGAACTTGAAAGTGGCGATCGGAGAGATACGACTTAATAATAGCGAAGTAAATAGGATGAAGAAATTTTTTTAATTTATACAGGAGGCCATCATGCCATACCCTATCAAAGGCCTGAGCGATATCCAGAAAAGCGCTTGTACAGTAAAGTTTTTTCTCTAGTGAATAGGAAATGGCGTCGACAACTCTGTGAACCTGTTGGACGGTAGAATGAGAAGAGCGAAAACCGAATTGAGTATCAGGAAGGATGGTATTTTCAGTAATAGATGGAAGGATACGTTTTAATATAAGTTTCTCTAGAACTTTAGCGAAAAAAGGGAGTAAACTTATAGATCGAAAAGAGGTTATTGAGTCAGGTGGCTTATTAGGCTTGGGCACTAGGATGATGATAGAGAATTTCCACAGCATGAGGAAGTATGATAGTCTAATAATGGAATTAAAAATATGTGAAAGATGGATAAATGCTTTATTAGGTAGACACCTAGCTACTTCGGCAGTAACCAGGTCAAAGCCTGGAGATTTCTTAAGGGAATATTTATTTATGGCAAATTTTATATCGTTGGGTGTGAAATGTTTAATAGGATTAGATGGCAAGTACGGTGGGGAGTTAAGAAAATCTTCCACAATATTAGTATTAGTTTGAGAGTAAATATCAGGGTGAGGTTGAAAAATATCAGATAAATGTACTTTAAAAAGTCCAGCTTTATCAGTGTCAGAGGTGACATAGCTTCCGTCCGGATTTTTAATTGGCAAATTGGAGGTTTTGAATTTACAAATGTTTTTAGTCGCTCTCCAAAGACTGCCATCTTTTGGTGAGAGATTGGAAAGAAAATTATTGAAGGTTTCAGATTTATGTTTTGCCAGAACTTTTTTAAGATGATTTGATAATTTATTGTATTTGTGCTTATGAGAAGGAAGACGAGTTCGTTGAAAAATAGCTCTAGCTCTGCGTTTTTCTACTATTATACAGCGAGTATATTCTGGAAGAAGAGAGTTATGAGATGAAGTTAGAGTTTCTGAGGTAGCAGACCATGCCGCAGATTGAATAAGTTTTGTAAAATTATTTACAGCATGATCGATGTCATTAGTTGATTTTAGTTTTACATTTAATTTTATTTGTTGGTTAACAAGATCATGAAATTTGTTTTTATCGGTAGAGGGCTTAAATAATTTAGGAGATTCAAGACGTATTAGAGGGGCAGCACTTATAGTTAACAGGATTGAGGAGTGGTCAGAATTTAATTCAAGGAGATTTTCGGTGTAGCAGTTTAAGTTACTAGGTATCTTGGTCACAAAGATATCTAAGATATTGGAGTTTTTGCGTGTTGAAGTCGGCCAATAGGTTGGGCCAGGAGGAGCAAGAATTTTGTAATTTTTAGTTGATATGAAATTTTGGAGGACTATTCCACGTGGATTATTAACACGACATCCCCAGGCCAGGTGTTTCGCATTATAGTCACCTCCAGCTATAAAATTGTTGTTAATTGAGTTAAAGTAGTCTGTAAAAATTTGATTAGTAATTTTGTGCTTTGGGGGAGAGTAGACAGCTGCTATGGTAACAGGGACATTATTAATTTTTGTAACTAAAGCACAAGATTGTAGATATTCTTGACAAAAATTTGGAAGAGGTTGATAGACAATAGAAGATTTAATTATTATGGCAACTCCACCATGCGCTGTGTTATCGGGATGATTTGTTTTTAATACTTTGTAACCAGGAATGTTAATGTGCGAATATTTGGTGAAATGTGTTTCGGTTATAAGAGCAATATATATGCGTTTATTGTATAATACAGTTTCAAGAACGTTAATATGATTTTTTAGGCCATTTGCATTGAATTGAAGAATAAGGGTAGATTTGTTAGTGATATTATTAGCAGACATTTATATTTTATCGAGTAATTTTGTGATTAATTTATTGAGAAGAGTGATAAGAGGTTCAATAAGTGATTTGAACTCACCAATGAAATTTTTGAGCTCGGAAGTGGAGTTAGGATCTGTATTGGTAGATTCACCAGAGGTGGCTTGAGCGTATGTGGGTACGTGGTTAAAGGGTTGATTTATTGAAGTTTTAGTTAGTGGGTGGCCGTCTTTAACATTTGTATTCTGATTTCTAATATTATCTGCTAAAAAGTTACTCTTGGTGGTAGGTTTCCTGCCGCGTTGAAGCTCCCTATACACTGAGCATCCCTTTTTAGCTGGCAGGATGATCTCCAGAGCAGAGTGCACATTTTGGTGGGTCTGAGCGTGAGGTTGGACATGAAGAAGACTGATGATGATCACCACATCGGACGCAGCGTGAGTGGTAGCCACAGTATGTTTTAGTGTGACCATATTCCTGGCAGTTAGTGCATTGACTGATCACTTTAGGTTTGTAGGGCTCTTCAACTTTTATTTTGGTGTGAAGGAGAGAGGTGAGCTTATAGATATCGTTTGAGTGATCAGTCGGTTCTAAGTCAACGAAGAATAGAGGGAGTGGACATTTGGTGGTTTTATGTAGCACCTTCGAGAATAGTCTGACCTCAAAACAACGAATCTCGAGTTCAGTTTTTATTAGTTGTGTAGGTGTAGACTGATGAATGTTACGAATAACTACACGTAAAGGTTTATCTTCTCGTAGCTGATATGTATGGTATTCAGCATTGATTTCTTTAAGATAGCGAATAAGTATTCTGTAGGAATCCGGGTTTACGGTTTGAATTTTTAGGCGGTCACCAGAAGACTTGCAAAAGAAGTTATCGACACCAATTAGTTCGATTAGTACAGAGCAGAAGTTCGGAAAGTCTAAGATACCTTTCATGAATATCGGGGGAGGTGGTTTGATGTGTATAACTTCATTTGGTTCTTCTTCAACATCGGGTGAGTCGGTAACAGCGGTTGGACCGGTATCCATGACTGTCGGTTCATTTTGAGTTAGAAGTTCGTAACGGTTGCGTGTAGTAAAAAGTTTTTTGTTTTGTGAACCTACGAGTTTAGGCGAAGTTTTGGTGGAAGAAGTGTCCGATGAGGAACTAGATAAATTTCTTTTGGATTTGGGTGTTTGCGTTTGCCAGCCATCGTTTGCTTGGCTGTTCATATTACTACTTTGAGTACTGCGGCTAGAGTTAATGGAATTACTAGAAATTGCAGGAGTTGATAAGCGAGCAGGCTGTATAGTGCTGTTTACTTTATTGGTATTACAATTAATTGTTTTATTTTGTGCACGATTTGATTTTGGAGTGGTCGGCATATCTTACGTGAGCAAGGTCACGAACCGCTGCGCAACGCACGCGATGCCGCGATAACGCGAACGCGTTATCTAAAGACGGCGCGACGACTGTTAGATAATCGCACTTTTAGTAATATGTTAAAATAAAATTAAAATTACATTTTGTAAAGCACACGAAACGGCGTACTTATAAGTTAAAATTAAACTAATAATTTGGATTGAAATTAACGTTAGCAATTTTTACATATCACTTTGGACATAAACGGTTGCGATGAGTAAGAACGAAAACGAGATTTAACGGAGTTAAATAAATACGTGTGCGTCGGGCGCAGCGCGAACCGGGACTGATTTTCCATTTAATATCCAAATATAATAAATTGGTTGATCGCGATTTTATAAATAAATGTCAATAATAAATTAAAATAAGACGTTATATGTAATATCATTAAATTAAAATATACACATTACCACTGACCATTTCTCTCAAAATCTATATTATTTCTCTTTAAATAAAATACACACAACATATTTATTCGTAATAGTTATTGTAAAATTAATTTTAAAGATGACGCTTACACTAATACTTATGAAGTGGATATTAGAGATCAGCACGGGCTGTTTTTTTTCGGCCCAATCCGGCCCAAAATGTATACTTATAAACTCTTGTCGTCCAGGCCCAGACCGTATTTTATTTTTTTTAAGTCTAACCCGACCAGGCCTGTTTGTAAATAAAAATTTACAAAATTTTATTTCCTTTCATAATGGACATAGTAGACAAAAACATTTCATAAAGACAATAAATATGTATATTAAAAAGAAAAATATATTAAATTATTTAATAATAATGAAATATAATTAAAATACTGAAATAAACTTATTATAATTACATTTTCTTTTTGTAAAAATCATTTAAAACAAAAGGGAGCCTAAAAATACTTGATTTAAGTTTAGCCATTAGCCACAGCCGTCACTGTGTTCCTTTCACCATTGTAAAATATCTTGATTTTGATTATATGATTCCATTTGATAAATGTTCAGTTCATTGTTAAAATCATTATAAGAATCTGTTGGCAAACAATCATCCTTCCATTCTGAGAAAATATTATTCTCTTCTGATTGAATCGTTTCTTCAATTGGTATACTTTTAGACTGACTGCAATTTTGATAACTCAATTTTAATTTCTTCAATAATACCTTGTCTTTCATCTATATTTTCGAACATCCTCAGCTTTTTGAACAGTGGTCATAAAATTAAAGCTATACGATGACAAATATTAAATTTCTCTTTGAAAATAATTTGAGTTCGATGTGCTAAATGTTTAATTATATCATCTCAGAGACTATACTATTAAGATGTTTTATTAGTTTAGCCCGATGAAGTAGCACAAGTTGTATAGTTAGATTTATTGTACCTTCAAACTGATCAGATGCTTTTTTAAATGGAGCTAGAAAGAAGATTAATTTGGTTAATAATGATTTGCTAATGTCAGCCATTTTTCTATTTTCTGCACCATATATTTTTATAAGTTCATCATACATATCATGTATAGCACGCAACATAGCTAAATTGGAATTTCATCTGGTTTCTACATGTTGAACTAAAGGTCTAAATAGCAACATAGATTGTTTAGTAATAAAATTATTTATAGTTATAGAATCTAGATTAATTTTGGCGAATATCGATCATATAGTGTTACCAATTAAATAAATTAGTACGTGCATGTTGCCAGCCCCCCCCCCAGTAAAAAATCTAAAAAAAAATTATGCAAATAATTAGCATGCAATTCGCATGAATTTGCACGACCAATCCCGAAATTCACACGACACCCCTTCCCCTTCAAAATCGAAAATCCATGGGGGAGGGGCTGGCAACACGTCTCACCAGCCCCCCCCCCCCTGGTAAATATTAATATATTCAAAATTTTTTTTTTACGAAAAATTAGCATGGAATTCGCATGAATTTGCAAGACCGATTTCGAAATTCGCATGACACTCCTTCCCCTCTAAAATCGAAGATCCAGTGCGGATCGGCAACACACTTGCCTTCCCCTCCGTCTGGTAAAAATTAACATATTGAACATTTTTTTTTTTACAAATATTTAGCACGCAATTCACATTAATTTGCACGACCAATCCCGAAATTCGCACGACACCCCTTCCCCTTCAAAATCGAAAATCCATGAGAGCGGGGCTGGCAACACGTCTCACCAGCCTCCCCCCTTGATAAATATTAATATATTCAAAACTTTTTTTTTACGAAAAATTAGCATGGAATTCGCATGAATTTGCAAGACCGATTTCGAAATTCGCATGACAATCCTTCCCCTCTAAAATCGAAGATCCAGTGCGGATCGGCAACACATCTTGCCTTCCCTTTTGTCTGGTAAAAATTAACATATTGAACATTTTTTTTTTTTACAAATATTTAGCACGCAATTCACATGAATTAATATAATATTATAAAATTATTATTATTATAAACTATTAAATATTTTAAATATTTAAATGTTATGTACATTTTTTGATTTAATATGAAATTAAACAATATATTTTTTTTTTTTTATATTTTTTTTAATACTTTTGTGCATGAATAATAAAAAATATTGATATTTGTAAATTAAGAAATGTTTTATGACTTCAGTCAACAATGTACTTTTTTCAGTTCATAAAATGTTATATTTAAATTAATATTAAATAAATACATATGAACATTGCCGTTATGTAAAAAGAGCCAAAAGAAAATGTAAATCATTTTATTTTTAAATTTTAAATTTTTATAACTTCATAATTTTACTATTTTACACTTGTATAGTACAATTACAATGTATTTGTACAAAATGTTTGCTATATAATAATAAACATAACAAATGTATATGAAAAATCTAATTCATAGTATGAATAACTAAGGAGTATCTACACTACATGCATATACATCGGTACATGTATATGTCTTGTTTCTACTGAATACAGTTGACATAAACTGAAAAAACTCATCGCTATAACGTAATTCATTATTGCGTTTACGTTTTGGAACCATTGTATAAACTCAACATGCACACAATTATTCCGTATGAAAGTCGGGCTCACAACTGGTGAACAAAAAAAACAAATACGGCATAGCAGTGGTGGTAATTCCCATCTATCAATATCATCGAACAATCTATATTAACCAATATTAGTTATATTTATGTAATTTATAATGAATTATTTTTATTGTCAATACAATTATTATACAACGGGCTATACTTAATGATACCATATAGATTACACGCCACCGCGATTCCGATAACGTTCGTATAATTGCTAATTTCTGATAACCAATCCTCACCGGTGGACGCATACACCTTCTTCTTTTTTTTTTTCTATTAATAAGTCACAACAACTTTGGTTATTGACTTTTGTTATACATAGTAAAATAGTATAAATATGTGTTTAGATAAAGAATATTACATTTTATACATATAGAGAGGAATCGGAGGGTGAGTTATACAATTCAAGTTTGAGGTGTGAGCGAATATTTAGATTAGTTTATATAATTTGGTAAGTTTTAAGAAGGTGAATATTTTTTGGGTGTTGTCTGGATCAGGTTCTAATGCTTCTTGAAGGTTGTCAGCTAGTATACACGTTCTATTAAACGCTCATGATGTTATGGTAACATTCTTCGGTGTCGCACAAATCAATAAAATTACTTCCAACCATAAGACATGTACATGTCAAAAAATGCTAATTTAAAGAATTTTAAATTTCAAAACTTTTTTCAGAAGTGAATAGTATGTTTTTAAATTAATTGTTATTTTTATGTTCGATATTGGTAACATTAGTACCTGTTCTTTACATTTACAGAGTCCTGAAACCTACACGAAAAAAAAACTTATATATTTTATAAAAAATTAAAAAAAAGACCACTAGATTTTATTAACTTCGTGATATGGAAAATAAATGTCAAATTTGTTGGAGTAAAGTTAACTTAAATAGTATTTAAGTTTGCATTAATATCTCTTCAGCATCAGAATCTCTACAATCATCCAAATCAAATGCTATATTAATTAATATCGGTGATATTTATATTTTAAAATTTACAGGTTACCCTATGCAGACTAATTGGATAAATATAAAAATTTACTAAGTATAAGAAGAACTTTGAATCATGGATAAAAGAGTAACTTAGGAACTTAAAGAGCGTTAGGGCTGTAGACACGGGTGTTTAAGGGTTTAGATACCTTCTTCTACGTTTAAGAACAATTATAAAAGTAGAAATTAATTTTTTTCATGCACAAAAGTATTAAAAAAAATATATAAAAAATATATTGTTTAATTTCATATTAAATCAAAAAATGTACATAACATTTAAATATTTAAAATATTTAATAGTTTATAATAATAATAATTTTATAATATTATATTAATTCATGTGAATTGCGTGATAAATATTGGTAAAAAAAAATGTTGAATAGGTTAATTTTGACCAGACGGAGGGGAAGGCAAGATGTGTTGCCAACCCGCCCTGGATCTTCGATTTTAGAGGGGAAGGAGTGTCATACGAATTTCGGAATAGGTCTTGCAAATTAATGTGAATTGCGTGCTAAATATTTGTAAAAAAAAAATGTTCAATATGTTAATTTTTACCAGACGGAAGGGAAGGCAAGATGTGTTGCCGATCCGCACTGGATCTTCGATTTTAGAGGGGATGGAGTGTCATGCGAATTTCAAAATCGGTCTTGCAAATTCATGCGAATTCCATGCTAATTTTTCGTAAAAAAAAAATTTTGAATATATTAATATTTATCAAGGGGGGGAGGCTGGTGAGACGTGTTGCCAGCCCCTCTCCCATGGATTTTCGATTTTGAAGGGGAAGGGGTGTCGTGCGAATTTCGGGATTGGTCGTGCAAATTAATGTGAATTGCGTGCTAAATATTTGTAAAAAAAAAAAATGTTCAATATGATAATTTTTACCAGACGGAAGGGAAGGCAAGATGTGTTGCCGATCCGCACTGGATCTTCGATTTTAGAGGGGAAGGGGTGTCGTGCGAATTTCGGGATTGGTCGTGCAAATTAATGTGCATTGCGTGCTAAATATTTGTAAAAAAAAAAATGTTCAATATGTTAATTTTTACCAGACGGAGGGGAAGGCAAGTGTGTTGCCGATCCGCACTGGATCTTCGATTTTAGAGGGGAAGGGGTGTCGTGCGAATTTCGGGATTGGTCATGCAAATTAATGTGAATTGCGTGCTAAATATTTGTAAAAAAAAAATGTTCAATATGTTAATTTTGACTAGATGGAGGGGAAGGCAAGATGTGTTGCCGATCCGAACTGGATCTTCGATTTTAGAGGGGAAGGAGTGTCATGCGAATTTCGAAATCGGTCTTGCAAATTCATGCGAATTCCATGCTAATTTTTCGTAAAAAAAAAATTTTGAATATATTAATATTTACCAGGGGGGGGCTGGTGAGACATGTTGCCAGCCCCTCCCCCATGGATTTTCGATTTTGAAGGGGAAGGGGTGTCGTGCGAATTTCGGGATTGGTCGTGCAAATTCATGCGAATTGCATGCTAATTTTTCGTAAAAAAAAAATTTTGAATATATTAATATTTACCAAGGGGGGGGGCTGGCGAGATGTGTTGCCAGCCCCCCCCATGGATTTTCGATTTTGAAGGGGAAGGAGAGTCTTGCAAATTTCGGGATTGGTCGTGCAAATTCATGCGAATTGCATGCTAATTATTTGCATAATTTTTTTTAGATTTTTTACTGGGGGGGGGGGGCTGGCAACATGCACGTTAAATTAGTTTTATTTTTGACCGACCCGGCTCAATGAATAATATAACGATCCCACTTATAACCAACTGAAATATCTAAATAATAGTCCGGCCCAGACCCCGGTATGGGTCTGGCTGGCCCGGCCCGTGCTGATCTTTATTAGATACTAATAATATACAGAATAAAATATTACAATCTATCGTAATCAGATAATACATTTTTCAATTAAGATTAAACGTTTGGAGTTTTGAGCGGTATAGCTCTATATTTAATATCTGTTATTAAATATATATTAATTGTGGTGATTTAATTGTAAAGGTACCTAAGATTTTGGCGATACGACTTTTTTTTTTTCTAATCTCATTTTGGCGCTTATGTTTCCGCCGACGTATGTGTTGGAAAAACTATACATTTTTTGTCCATCAGTCAGTCAATCATCAATCAATAAGGAATGTAAAATCAATATTAACATGAAGTCTACGTGAGGTTAATGTGGCCAATTTTTTAATAACATAACTATTTCGTTTTAAACAAAATGTATTATTTAAAATACTTGAAACCATTTGTAATGATTAAGATTCGATTTATGGAAGTTAAGGATATGAGTCGGAAAAAAATGACATGGTTTTATATTCATTCTAATATCGATTAGGTATTCAAAATACTTATTGCTTTAATACATTAATCGTACTGATGGATAGAATATAGGTAGTGTTACCATGTTGCACGTGTGAAAAACGAAGATATCACATATAGGTTTCAAAACTCTTTAATTATTCGACCTCCCTGCATAGATAAGTCTTTCCTAATAAATTAATATATCTAAAGGAGCTCCGTTGGTATTAATAGCCTACAAATCTCCCCACTGTTATTGTTGATTTTCCCCTGATAACTATATACGGCCTTATGATTTATATATTGTCTAATTACATGTGTAGAAATTCACGTATAATCAGTTTCATATGCGTGTACACGAAATTTTATTTAATTCATTGCATTTTTAACGTTTTGATAAATTAAAATTGACGGTTGTTTTTCGGTTTTAAATTCACTATAAAAATAATTATGATTCGCGGGCAGCTATTAGCTTGTTGTGTACTTTCAAACTATTTAATTTTACTATGAAAAATAAATAAAAACAACTAACAACAAATAAATATTGTTAATTTATTTCCTTAAAAAAAACGTATTATAAAAGGATAAAATAGGATCCCTATAGTATAACTTCTATCATATGAAATAAATAATTAAATATAATTCACCAATTTTTTTTTTTTTTACATTTAATGTACCTATAAATATTTTTTAATCAAAACGGTTTCAAATCGAGTATTTGAATTTTAATATATCTATTAATTTATTTACATTCTACGTTCAAAGTACATTTATATATTGATAAGAATTTACTTACGTTTTTGTAGGGAATCCATGTTTCTTAAAATAATTTGCTCCACTTGTTTTACATCAATAATTGTCAATTATTATAAAATATATTATTTCGTAATAAATTAAAAGCCATCCATAGGCTTATATTATTTTTAAGTTTATAATTTTGATACTCGTATAAAATGCAGAAAAAAATTAATTTTGTTATAATTATTAGGTTTTAGACAGTAAGATTATTGATTATACATTTTGAAAATATTATTAGGTTACACACATACAGTGGTTCATCAGTCTTCACTGTTCGCTATGTACGCGACAAGTAAACAACGTATTAACAATCTAAATACTCTCTGAGCACTTTCATAATTGTAAATTTGTTTGAATAACTTAAAAAGCATAGTTAAATAAATAATGACACTCTGCAATTCATGTTGTACTATTTATGAGTGGGGAATCGGATAAAAACGATTGTAATTACATATATAATGTATTATATTGGTTACATTGTTAAATTAGTCTGTAATCGTATAATACGTTTAGGCCATTAATAGAGGCATCTAAGCTTGGATACTTAATACTTGGACTTAGTATTAAACAAAAGTTATCTTTTAATTTATATAACAAGACAGTGCCTAGTGTAATATTATTTGAAATATTATGTAAGACGAATAATACTTACAATGAAGTCCATCTTACATAGGAATATGTTTAGCTCATTATTTTCAATCGTAAATTAATTTTATATATTTATTTATTTAATAATAAAAACGCCGTAAGACTCAAGTACAGTTTAATAATGACATGGGTGTAATGTTAATAGTTAATGATAATATTACGTTTTATAGTTGTTACCTTATTAATACTTATGTATTAAAATCTATTTCATTAATTTCGTTTTCAGATTGGCATTAATAGATATTACAACAAATACGTATGGCTTATAACATAAATTAAAACATACAAATAAATGGAGTGCCACTTTTCTTAATTGAATAACTTCATTTACCTAAAGAGTTGAGAGATATTATTATATAACCTTGCTTAATTACCATAAAGATTTAAAGATTTGTATAATGTACTTAAAAATAAAGTGAGCGAATAATGATGAGTCCCAAAATAGAATACACACTAATCACGTACAGTCGTCTTTAATTTTTGCTGTATATGATTGAAATATTTTTATCTCTTATATACAAGAATTAGATTAATCAATACGATATAGCGCGTATTGAAGCAATTATTACTAAGGATAAATATAATTTATAAGAGCATATATACGAACTAAATTTTGAGCAAAATTATAGTTTTGATTATGTATTGAATTTTAGTCATGATATGAATTTTAACTTATAATTATTTTCAGGTTTTTCTGTTAGGTTGTACGTAGTAGAAAATCGTAGTACTCATTTTTTAGATTAATTTATTCGTCAAAACTATAGCATATTACTCATAAATATTTTACTTTAGAAGTATATATATATTTACTATTTGAATGTTTGACAAAAGAGAAAAAAATTTTTTTTAGTAAAACAACATTTCATTAAAGATTAATATTATAATATCTAATTAAATTGTCATGTAAACATAAATTTATGATGAAATGTTATAGTAATTTTTCTATTTTATATAATATCTTTGTTCGCTATCAATTTCTAGAATTTTTTTTAGAACCATTTTTATCTACCGCTGCTGCCATCGGGATTATTTAAAAACTCTCCGGCCATCGCGTGTCATCAGTGGCGTATTTTGGGATTTTTTTTGAGGTGTGTCCTGACTCTTGGCAATATATTATTACCAGAAATATTAACATAGTTTGATCACAAATTCATACCTGATTATAATACATCAAATTAATACATTTTATCAGTGCTAATTTTCTTGTATAAAAATCATAGAATTGCTACTTAAAATTTTAATTATAACAAAATTATGACAGGGATACAATATAAACAATTTGACTAAATAAAATAAGACTAACACTTAAATTTACTGAGTATTTTCTCGTATAAGTTTATTTTTGTATAAGTAGGTAATCATATATTATTTTAAATATATTAAGAGAAAAAAAACATTTAAATTGTAAAGCTTTAACCTCACAATATTAAAGGTAGACGTATTTTTATACCGCCAATAAGTCCACTATTTGCTTACTTTCAACACGATATTATGTCATTCATCAACAATATTTTGCGACAGTTGGAGGGGGGGGGGGGGTGACAGTTGGGGGGTGACTCTCAGGACACCCCCCTTAAATACACCACTGCGTATCATAACTGGTTCCGGCCGCTTTCTAGAAGCTTCTCGACGCAGCGCCGGGGGCTGTAGCTTATAAGCGCAAAATATGACCTAAACGCAACCCAAAAGCCCAAAAATAAATAACGTAAAAGCGCAAAAAAAATTAACATTTTAACAACCTATAAGTGCAAATCAATTTTACAAAAATGAAATGTATTTTATTAAAATCATATAGTTACTAAGATTTTAGAGATTATAAAATTAATTAAAAAATTTGAAATTTATATAAAAATATATCTCCGTCTGTTATTATTCACTGTTGCCTATATTTAAAATTGTTATACACGATACATTGCAGATTTTTATTTTTACAGGTTAATTTAAATGACATTTCAATAGTTATAATATATAATTTTTAAATTATAATTTGCAAACTTAAACAATCGTAAAGCACACTAACTGATAATACATAAGTGGATATCTAATAATATACGATTTAAAACATTTTGTTCGAATTTCAATTTTCAATTAAAAATAAATCGAAGTCATATAATAATCTATATAGTTATAATGTATGTCCACTATCAAGTAAAATACCATTTGATATAAGTTTATAGGGTATATAATATATAGTTATATTAAATGATTGTCATCCTTCACTATAATTTGTTATAATAAAATACAATACAATATACTAAACTTCAAATGAATTTGATCACTGTTGATGTAGTTTTGAATCATAAAAATACTATTAAAAATATTAATTTAATTTAATTTTTAATAGTACTAAAATGACACTTATGGTGTAAAATTTATTTTTGCACTTTTATCCAACTACTAAGATGCAAAAGCGCAAAACGAATTTGCGCTTTTAGTCCATCAGAAAAATAGACGATTTGCGCTTTTGGGTTTCACCGGCGCCGGGCCACGCTCCACCTTTCCTCGTACCGACCTACGAGGATATATATACACCATCGTTACCAGACGTTGGTGCTTAGTCCTTCAGGTGTACCACCGGTATTCTTGTGTGTGTGTGTGATTGTGGTGTATCCGGAACGGCCGGTCAATTTTTACCCAGCACACTGACTGGAGCCGTATTATTACTATTTTCAGTCTGTTGATCAACGGTATTCGATAATAATATATAATATTTAAATATTGTTAACATTTAGTGTTGTTTTTATTTTTATTTTATAATATTGTTTATGTTTGTATTGCCAGTTCGACATATTTATTTGTACTTAACTTTGTTATAGTAGCGCCCATATTTTGTTGTTATTATTATCTATATTATAAGTGTTGTATTATAATTAATTTTTAAATATAGTTCATTCATTAATAGTTAAAAACACTCTCATTTGTAGTTTTCTATGTTTTTAGTTACAGAGCGTAACAATTTTAAAATAACGATGTTTCATTGAGACAGTCGCGAAGTTACTTAGGTACTTTTAAGTTGTAAAAATATAAATTAAATTATGAATATAAATATTGTTTCGAAAATATATTTAAAAATTAGTTTCTATTGTTATTGTGAGTAGCATACACTTGCAATTTACATAAAGTTAACTTTTTTGTTAAATACGTAAAAACAACAAAATATGAATACAACAATGATATTACAATGGTAAAGGATCACGCGTATAAAATTTTGATTGGAAATGAACTCATCATTAGCGGCTACGGTGATTTGTATATTGGTACAACGTAACGAGACGCACGTTCCCGAACAAAAAAATTACTTTTATGACAATCCAATTGAACAGTATATTTTTAAATATTTGACAAAACAAGTGTTAAATTCAATACAAGTTTAGTTAAGACGTGGTTTACTTTTTAAAATTTTACATACTTTTAAGTTTTTAAAATCTTTACGGAAGTATGTTGGTTAAATAAGAATCAATTTTAATAATATAAAACAAATGGCATTAAGTATTTTTGATTTTGTTTCTAAAAAGTAAAATACTGAAAAAAATTATTTGTAAGCTATTTCCAGATGAAATGATTCGAATTAAAGAAGAGAAAACTTTATCTGGATAGGAGAAATTTAGAGTAGAAACATTCACATTTATTATGGATAAATTAAATGTATGCCTCCTAAAAAACTTTAGCAATATTATTTAAATCGATGACTGAAAATAAATTGTGAATATGACAAAAAAACTTTGTCAGATAAATCTGAACGACTTTGATAGTGCCATTTTTTCTGAAAAAAATAATATGTTTTCAAGTCTATTGACGATCAGGATGAAGAAGGAAAAATTAAAATGCCATTAAGAACTAACTATTCTCAAATTATACTTGATAATATACTCGATTTAGTTTTTCTTAATGTGAGTGTGGTATATAAATTGTATTTATGTCTTCAAGTTGCCAAATACAGTGCAGGAAAAGCATTTTCGAATTTGAAAAAAGTAAAGAATGAATTGAGGTCTGCTATGAAAAATCCATGCTTAAATGCTTTAGCACAAATTATCAAAAAAAAAATCGCTACTTACAGAAATTAATGTTCATGAAATCATTGTAGAATTTCAAAAAGTGAAAAGATAATAAACAGTGTTTTAAAATATTGTGTTTATATTTATATTTTAGTATTTAATAATAACACAGCATATAATTAAAATATATATTTTGATTTACAGATATCCAACGTATAAAAGACTTTGAAAGATATTATTTTGTATTATTTTTGTAAACAGACAAAATAAAATCATATCAAGAATATAACTTTTCAATCATTTATAAATAAACATCTTCATTTTATCCTTTATATAACATTGAAATAAAAAATAAGAATAAATAAATATTGAATTCAATAAACATTTGTATCATTGTAATGTCAATTCATTCGTTGTTTATAGCGTCTATAAATGTAGCAATTGTAAAATATTTGGTTACGTAAACGTAAAATATTATATAAGTTTTAGTTGAGTTACCCTAAAAAAAACATCACGAGTACTTTGGGGATTATTATAATACGATGCTAAGAGATTATGTTTAGAAGAAATTTATCAAGCTCTTTATTTTCTATTGTATCGGAATTCCTTTTATAGCAGGAGCTTATCACAAGACACAGATACATTTTTGACTTTAGTAATTGCTAATTTGAAAGCTTAAAATTATTTAACTAAAGTATTTGTTGCACTTCATGTGTTTAAATTATTACATGGTGTTATATCATGTCCGGATTTATTACATTCATTAAATGTTAATGTTCCCTAATATAATTCGCGGCACCATCCTACATTTTCAATACCATTTCACCACATTTCTTATGGATATAATAATCCCCTTGATTGCATTGCTCGAGAATGTAATAAGCTAAGAAATGTGGATCTATTTTTTATACAAAAATTATAGTTAATAAACTAAGTCTCCCTAATATCTTGTAATTATCTTTTCCATAGGCAGTGCTATTGATTAAATTATCCTAATTGTTAACTTATCTTCATTATTTAAAATTGTACTTATTTATATTATGTCATGTAATTTTCTATTGTTTTAACTATTATCATCGAAGTGTACTTGAGTCTTTAAAGGCGTTTATATTAATAATAAATATGATATTTATATAATGTGAATTAAGATATACTTTAGTTTTTTAATAAATATTTTATGTTCTTTTTTAATAAATGCCAATGTTGAAAAATTTTTTTCTTAATTATTGCAGATTTTTATTTGTGTTTAATAAACATAACTATAGTAAGTGGGTAATGTTGGCCACTTTTAAGATGTTTTTATCCTTTGTTTAATTGTCGTTGGCTTGCAGTGTCTCAGGTGCATTATGACACCTATTTTATATTATGTACAAGCCATATAGTTGTGCTATTTAGAATACTAAATATTTAAACACACATTTATAGTTCAACTAATTATATAATAAATAATAAATAATAAAAAATCATAATATATGGTATTTGATCATGCAATTTAAATATACTTAATGTAATCGAAGTCAAATTTACACGAGCTACTTACAATAAAACTGATAATAAAATGAAAGTATCAAAGGACGGTTGTCGTTTGGGCGAAGGTAATAATTTTGACCAAAAAAATAATAGTCCGTTTGGGCGACTATCATACGTACCGTTTGAGCAAGTGAAATTATTTTTACCTGTGCGAGGTAAAAACCTGGTGACAGATACGGATGATATTATTGCTAATCATTATTAATCTTAAATTAATCAATTAGAATACATAAAATGTCTAGGTTTAATATATCAGGCCAATAGATTGCTTTAAAAACTACTATTAATTATATTATCTGTAATTTTATTTTATTATTTTAATTTTTTGGCTGTAGATTATTTCCTACTTATAAATAATATTATTAATAACCATATCAATATTTTTTTTAAACAGAACTTATTATTAATTATTTAGATATATGATTTTGTTCAATTAATTATTGAATGTAAATTATGAGCATTTTCATACAAAGCCGATAGATTATTTTAAAATATTCTAGTTAATTATATTATATGTAATTGTATTTATAATTTTTTGACTGTAGATTACTAACTACTTATATAGTTTTATAATGTATATAATTATATTATCAATATTCATATTAATATAATTTTTAATTATAATTTATTGTTAATTATTTATATTTTATATAATTTTGTTTAATTAATTGTTGAATGTAAATTTTTATACCACCCAAACGGTATTTTTAGTTAAATAATCTTCGCCCAAACGGTATATTTCTATCCGCCCAAATGGAAGTATTAGTTGAATAAGCCCTCGTCCAAACGGTGTATATTTATTAGCCCAAAAAGACTATATTTTGGGTCGATTCGCCCAAACGGTATACGACCGTATCAAAATCATACAGTAAAGAGGTACAGGGACCATTCATAAACTTATTTGACGTTATGAAAATTTTTATCGATTAACCATATGAAAAAGTATATGAGGAAATGTATTCTATTTAAAACAATCATAGCTCAACAATTATAATATATTCTAAAACATTTTTTTTTAAACTACATAGTATGCAGCTTAAGTTTATGTTTTAAATTATTTATATTAAGAATTACAATCCGATATATGTATATTGAATAGAAAAACATGTAATTGGGTTTTATAAAAAAATCGTTAATTCTAACTATCCTCTTGAAAATTTCTAATTAAGGAAGTAATTACTATATTTTGCGTGTCCGAAGACCTATAGTACAAATGTTACGACTCACGGCATTATATAAATCAATACAAATGGGTTGTTTTCATGGCGTGAAGTTAGAACAAGTTCTTTACCGTGTAATCAACTGGAAATTGTGTTTGCTTGAAATGTAATAGTTTTAAAATATATGTATGTTATAAATAAAAAATTATGTAATAATTATTTTTAAGTATAGAGATACTGCTTACATTATATTGAAAAAATTAATATTAAAATAAACAACCTAATAAATTAATTATATACGCCTTTTTAATATGAATAAAATGTAAGAAAAAGAAATAAATAGAATTTAAAATATTATTTTAATAATTTTTTAATCAAAGGTTAAGAAACGTGGAGCATAAATTACTCGTATGAAATATTAATGAAATTATATAACTGTATATGTTTAGATTCCTAGTAGGTAAAAGGAATAAGTTTATTGGTTTTAAAGTTTTTTTTTTAGATTTTTTTTTTTTTGTAGTAAAAATGTTTAAAAGTCTTATATGTGTATCATTCGACTAAAACTTGTAACTAAAGTGTAAGTTATACTACATATTTTAAAATTGATACATATTTTTATTTTACACTTTCAGTGAGAAGTTAATATCATATAACCAGGGATGGGCAACTGGTGGTCCACAGTCCATATCTTGCCGCATACATTTTTTATCTGGCCCGTTCTACATTTTCAAATCACTTCATAACATTTTAGTGTTCATCAGTATTTAATTTCATCACGTTAATCGTAAAATGTAGATATTATATTTTTCTATAGCATTGAACTCCAGCTTAATCATTAGATGTTTAAATATAATATAAATCCACATCGGCATAGCTAATCTAGTTATAAGTATTAGGCACTTACATTATTGTATAGGCTCAGTCGTCAAACTAAATTAATTAATATAAATTCTAATTATCAATTTTAATTTCGTTTTTTTTTAATTTTTGCATTCTTAACTATGGCCCACCTGATTTTAAAATTCTAAAAATTGGCCCTCTAGTTACTTAGAGTTGCTCATCCCTAATATAACAGTCACGCGTTTTTCTTACAAATTTATTAGTTATTAATACTTAATTTTTTCTTTTATTTTTATGCATATTACGCATTATAAATTAGTGTATACATTTTAGAGATTTTAATTTACTTTCAATGCCCATCCTGTGTTTAAATATATATATATATATATTTACACGATAAAATATTGTTACTTTAAACTACCCCATTGCGTGTATAATATCGCACGCACAGTTAGTGAGTTAAAAAAAAACTTGCAGGGTAAAAAAACCCTTTAATATATTATGTTTTATTATGTCCCCTCCTTTACTTCAACTCTTCGACGAATCGTAGCGAATTATTCGATGTTATGTGTCCCTATACACGGTGCCTATACATATAACTGGCTGTTCAGAGCGCGCTTAAACAAAACCCCGTGCACAGTGCACACGTAAATATCGTTCGACGTAGTTGCTTAGTATTTTCCTAGTCACAAAACATGACAAGCACGACACCGAACGGTAAGCACGTACGGTCACACAGCCTGAAAAGTTTTCCGGCAGTGGCCGCGGCGGTTATTGATAGCAAAAAACCGGGCGACAGCGGCGTGGCGGCTGTTGTTGCGAACGATATTCAAACGGTCAATTCGACGGCAAAGATGTCATCGACGTGGAAACAGGTGTTTATAATCTTGCAGATATAAATCACGATATTCTAAACAGTTCATTTTGGAATTAAATATGAACGTAGAGAGTTTTCAGTTTTCTAAAAACGATTGATTAAAATTGTTGTCAGCATTATATGTCGCTCGTGTGTTCAATGTACCAAACATTTATATCGATTTTTTAAACTACAATTTCGCTTAACAAATTATTTACGTTTAATATAACACGCAACAGTTTCCATTTCCATTCTTTATTACATCTAATATTATTTAAATATACGCTTATAATGTTTTATTAGAAAAACTAATCAATAATATAAGTACTTAAGTTTGAAAAAACTTGGATAAAACATAGGAAAAATAAAATTTTGTATTTATTCACAATTAAAATTAAATCTATAGCTTTGATTTTTGTAATGATTTTTTTCAGTAGAAATTATTGAGAACTGTATTATAAAAATGCATTGAAAACGTTGGTTATTGAATGTCCGCCATATAATTGCATTGTTTAAAATGATTAATAAATATTTGGTTAAATTAATAATGTCGCATTATCTTATAACTAATATTAAAGATATTATCGTACATTTATATAATAAATTCAATGTTATTAAATACATTTATTTTTATCATATTAAGAACGCATTTGTACCATGTCATTAGGTATAAAAATGAGTATATGAATTATCATAACATAAAAGTGTGTTAATAACCAAGAATATGTGAACTGTGTCAAAAGGGATACAGCAGACTTTTACTCGGATGAAGATTGCCATATGTTGGCACAAAATCGAGATGGATGGGAAATGGACGGGAAACTGGACAGTTATGTTTGAATATGTGATCTGAATAGCCGAAAACAAAAAACAAAATTTATATTTACATGCATCATACGTGTACTATAATAGTGATTTGAGTGTCGTTAGTTTACCATTATACGAATACTTGTATATATATGTATACCTGTATATATATGTTTGAGAATATTTGAAATCATTAAAACCTTATTAACATTTAGAAATGAGTAGACACAAACTCACATTTTTTTATAATCGTGAATAAATGTTAAGTAGGTAGACTGAGTGGACTTGTTGAAAGATCAATATGAGTGTAATGTAGAAAGTTTTATGGTTTGTAGACAACTGTTATATGTTTTGAAGTCATATTCTAATCGATGCTATAATTTGTTCAATATACGAGTGCAAACGTAACAACGACGAAATCATTTTTACAAATTCATCTTCTATAATCTATAATCAATATTTATTAGTAATATACAGTATAATGTAAGTATTTGATTATAATATATTTATATGATCTTTTCAACTCACCTTAACTAGAAGTAGCAAATAAACTAGACGTAAGTAAAAAACTTATAATATAACTTGATTTGTTTCTTCATTTCATCTTTTTAAAAATTATCGGTTACTCGAGTACATTTATTTTAAGTACTGTGCCTACGCAATTCAATAATCATAGTCAACTATTTTCTAACTGTTTGATTTTAATAAATACATTATCAAATTAATATCAAGAAATAGTCATCGTTGGTTTTGTTTGAGGTTTAATTTGTATTAAAAAATTCTTATTCATTGTTGGTTTTATTTATTTTATCCATAGTAAACAAATGTTAAATGTTAAGGCATGTGATCGAACTAGAGATCGAACTAAACAACTGTTACGTAGAACTATGTCGTGGAAAAGTAATACGATCATAGTGCAGCCTGAAGAATCCAAGTTAGACGATACGTCTAGTACGCTGGAAATACATGTATGGGGTATGTTATGTAATAATTATTTATACGAACCAAACTTACGTCATATTTTTTTCAAATAATGATATGTTATTATAATGTTCAGATATTATTTGATACATGTATATAGTAACAATAAAACTGATACAAAAATCGTTAATAATTAATAAGAAATAATTGTTCATTTTCAGAGTTTTATAAAAATTAATTTCTAACAATTATATAAGTATTTAATATTTTTTGTTCATACTTAACTTAGATTTTTTTTCGATCATAGTATAATTTACGACCAATTATTATTATATTGCACAGCAGATTATAAATATATTTTTTCAATTTATTTTAGTATTATATTTTAAAAACAAATATCATTAAAAGAAATAATAGTTGACTTTTTAAAAGCATTTAAGTCAAATTGAAATGCCATATTAACGTTCGTTTTATCTTAACATTATTTTTAAATAATATTAATAAAACACAATTATTTTGCAAATTCTAAAATTGTACGAAATGTCGTTTAAGAACATACAATTTTTCTTACTATAAAATAAGCTTTCCTCTTAACTAAGCTATAATATATAATTACATAAGTATTATTTGAGTTATAAAATTTTAAAAATTATCTAGCATCCTGGATGAAACGTTATGCTAGTGAAGATGAATCGAAATCATTGAAGATTCCATTTAAATTGTCATCATTGCAAGAGGAGAAATTATTGACTTTTTTCAAGTATTATTTAGATGGCGATTGCGATGGTTTTGTATTTGAACATGATTTCCATCAATTTTTTGAGGTAAATTACATTGAATTATTCCTACAGTAAAAATAATAATATAAACATTAGATTTTTTGTACTATATAATACTCGTAAATAATTTATAACAATCAGTTAAATATCTACAAATTAATTTTTCACATTATAAATCCTTAATTATTTCATCCGTATTATAAAAATAAGTAGAAGCTACAGAAAACTAAATTTTATACAGTTAATTCATAATCTTAAACCTACATTTATTATACTTATGATAAGATTAATTTTTTTATTTTTATTATTTTAAACTAATTTCCTATAGGTTCTTTTGAAGTATTTATAAAGTATAGGGAATGCGTTATTTGTATGTGCTTTTAAAACCTGAAAAAAACCTATTGTTATAGTTTGTATCTATTATCTAAAATTGATATTCTTTAAAAATTAGAATGAGATTTCTTATAATTTTAAATCTCTATATTAGAGCTGTGTGGACATTTATAACTATTTAACTTTTTGTTTTCCTGAAAAGGTTATAATTTAAGTTAGTACTATACAATAATATAGGAATCTGATTAAATAATAGAAAATATTAAATTTAATGAGAATAACTTACCCGATAAATTTTACCCAGTTTTAAGCTTAAGACGGTTTGGATTTTTTAACCATTTTACCTTTTACCACTTATTTTATCCAAATTCGTTAAGTTATAAAATGCTGTTAATACGTTAATAATTCGAAAATTTTTAAAAAATATAATGATTTTGTATAAAAGATAAAGTTCTATGCACACCTACATTTATGGTATATTTGTACAATATATATGCAAAAAACCATAGTATTATATGTGTCGTATTTATAATTGTCAAATAATAATAATATCAAATATTAAATACCTATTCTTTATTATTATTTTGATAGATTTTATCAAGAGATTTTAGTAGATATTAGTAAGATTTTAAGAATTTTATTAATATATTAAACATCATTCCATTATTTTAGTTCTGAATTTCAAATTAATTTTAAAAATATGAATCTACTTTTTTCTCTCTAAACTTAAAGGTGATTTGATAAATTTATTATATAGAAATTAAGACGTTTCGCTGATTGGTCACCGGATAGTGATGAATACATCATTTTAAAACAAGTATTAAAAGAAATAATTCAAGTATTCATTCCATGTGAAAGCGGTCAAAGTAAGCACACAAATATATTGTTAATATAAAATCTTTTTTATTTATTATTAGTGAAAAATAAAAATATATATATATTAAAACTTAAATGAATCACTTTTACATTTTTCCTTATAATTAATCAAATATTTAAATCAGTTTTGTTTTGATAGAATAGAGACCAGAGTGGGAACTTGGTAAAGAAATAATCAGTATTGGGATTTATCTAAATAATTATTTATTTATCTTTTATTTTATCTAAATTAATAATTTCATGTTATCTAATTAATTATCCTAGATAAAATATTTATTTAGATAAATTCGTTTGTATACAAAAAAAAAAAAAAAGAACCGGATGGGCCTCGCTCTGCTGTACAGTTGGGGGTGGAATGCACCTCGTTTATAGGATAGGTCATTATTACAATGGATTTGTTAAATTTGAATGCAATGATAGATATCTTTGTATACGAATAACGATTCTAAACGGAGTTAATATGTTTGTCTAGGATATAATACATTGTTATTTATAAATATTGTAAAAAGTATATTTTATTTTGAAACGATAAATATATTTTTCAATTAGGATGGGTTGGCAGTTGCATACAGTGACATAGTTTGTCAGTCTAGAATATTATATATTATATTATATTTTACATGTAATTGTATGTCAATATTCGCTGTTCAAACGCTTATAAAAAAAAAGTTGTGCTTATGGATTTTGATAGTTTTTGAATGACAATAAGAACTACTTCTGTGGAATCTTCTATTAAATTTTCAAGTATTTTGTACGAGTCAAATTTTTTTTATCACCGATTATAAAAAAATCGAATATTTTAAATGCCTATAAGTGGCTTAAAAATCAATATAATATTTTGAAAAAAATATGACATAAAGGAAATACCAATCTTAACAGTTGGTAGAAATTTCAAAAATCTGCGACCTATACTTTTTGAATTATAACAAATATTTAAAATCGTTTGAGAATAAATCGGTATTTTATGCAATTTCGTAAATATTTAAATTTCAAACAGTCATAAAATTTTTTCCTCTAAGTTGGGTAGAAATTTTTTTAAAGAATTTTGAAGAGTAGCTTATAGATAACCTAGTGTTAAAATTTTGAACCTTAAGTATGAACAGAAAAAATTTTATGAGTTTTTATCTACAAAATAACTTGCAAATTATCGTGATTTTTACATATTTCGTATAAATTGGAACTTAAAGCATTTATAAAAAAAAAATTGTGACTTACGATTTTAGATTTTTTTTTAACAGTTAAGGAACAACTTATAAGAAACCTTGTATTAAATTTTCAAGATTTTCTGGCCGGCAAAAATATTTTATCATTATTTCAAAAAAAAAATTAAAAAAATTAAAAATTTAAATTGTCTATAAATAGCTCAATAAAAGTCAAAATACTTTGAAAATTTAATGGTGTATAGAGAACGCTAATCTAAACATTTGGTGAAAATTTTTTACTTTTGACCCCCCTAAGTACCAAATAGATTCACTTTCCTTTCAGAAAAGTTGCTATATAAGGCAATACTTTTGAATTCTTAAAAAATCTGATATAAAAATCCTATATGTGTGTAGGTACTTCAATATTATTTAAACGTAAAATAATATTAAAATTAATTTAAAATAGTATACTGATATCTAAGGTATACTTTCAAAAAGTTAGACTTCAATATATATAGCAAATTTACCTTTTTTTTTATCAAGATAAAAAAAGTATTTATTTTTAATTTTTATCTTAAAATATTTAAATTTAATTATCTTTTATTTTTATTTAGATATATTATTGTCATATTATATTCATAATTACCTAGATAAAAAAAAATATTTATCTAATCCTAACACAGGAAATAACCCTTCGAAGCATAGTGTGTATTGTTGTAATTTCCTCCATTTTACTTACAATATTTTTTTTTATATATTTTTATTTATTTAAAGTTTCCAATATAAACTATGATAACTCAAAAAATATTGTGTTTCTATACAAAGTACAAAATAATGATACAATTCGTGAAATAAAATGTATAAATATATATAAGTAATAATCAGTGAAGGTCATAAAATAAAATATTATATTATAAGGCCGTGGCAATAATTAAAACGCGATTGAATAGGCGTATGATAATATTTATTTATACATGATATACGTTATTTATAAGTGTTTTATAAACAGATAAGATAATAGTGAGGGATATTTGTACAAAAAGAGCAATTCCCGATAATATTTTTGACGATGAGTGCAATTAACAATAGTTTAATTATTGTAATATTAAACAATTAAAAGTGAACTTTTAAAAATGAAAAAGAGGTATATAGAGTATTTTATGTCACTAATCAGGACATTTACTATTGTTTTGAATTTTAATTAAGTTTATATTATAATATATCAATAACATATGAGATATATTAATGAAATGAAATAAACTATTAAATCAAGAAATAACCATTTGGTATTTCGTTGACTCTTGTAGCTGTGTTATCATATGAGTACTTCGTTTGTTTTCATTATAACATCAAATGCTAATTAAATTTATTATATTAAACTTAAAAACAAATATTGATAATAATAATTTCATTTCATTATATTTATTTTATTTATTAAATTATATTTATATAGTATATATATATATACTAGCTGACCCGGCCACGCGTTGCTGTGGCTAAAGTTTTTGTTATATTACATTAAAGTAAACAATCTAAGAGGAACAATAAGAGAACATCAGTCACGGAGTCCACTATGCTTTTTCACACAGATGGTATTTGTAAAAAAATATGGTGATCTCCTTATTTGACTTTCTACTACTATAACCCTTTAGTACAATGAAATTATTTACTAACAAAGACGAAAATGTTGATGTTGGTATACAAATTCACTGGATTGAGATATTTGTATAATACAATTATATAAACTAAAAAGAATCATTCTGAAATATTCTAATAAAAAATAATAAAGCATAATTTGAATATAAACGCTATAGGACAAATTTAACATAACCTTTTAGTTAATTTTTAATTAAAGGTTCTATATTGTAAATAACATATTTTTCGATTTATCGCGGGAAAGTAATAATCTGTAGTAATACAAAACTTTAAATCAAATTTCTGGTGAAATATATGATTTGTGAATCAAATATTAAATAGGCTGAAACATTTCGTTTGTTTTTTATGTGGTTCTTTGGTGCTTACAGTTCATACAATTTTCATTCATACAAATATTTTATAGCAATCGTTTAGACAATAAGTTTTTGGTCTTGTTAAAAAATAAAAGAATTTACAATGTCACAGTGACCATATTTACAAAATGAAAAATAGTATATTACTTAGTGTAATGTTACTATTTCTTAGTTTTTTGGTCAATTCCATTTTTTTCTTTTATTTTAATTAGTCGAAAACAATAAAATTAGTCACATATTTTAATATGATATATTAAGAAATAACTAATTAGAGCATTTGAAATAGTATTATTATGGTAATATAATTACCATAACAGTATTATATATAGTATGTTTACAACACAATTCTACAGTGTTATAACATATTGTAAGCTTTATTCTTACGATTTTCCCTGACTCCTTGAAATACATAAAGAGCTGAAAAATAATAATTCAGAAATGTTTTTATTCTTATGGGTACCTAGTAGAAAGGTTAACACAAAGTAAAAACTAAAGCTTGTACAATTTTCCGGTAATAAAACTCTTATATTTTTTTCATATTCTTTGTGTAATTTTAGCACTTAACTAGGAAATCATTTATTTTCACTTCGATTTTCTCCATATCATCCGAACAATGTATTAAAATATTGAAAAAATCATTTATTATATTTATACCTTTCAATTATTTATATTTATTATTTTATATTCTCTATTTTAAGTTATAATTTTATGGATTTATTTTAGTGCTAGACAGGCTTTACTAAATTTTTCCATCCATTCAGTTAAATTTTTGAATTTGTATTAAAAAATGTCAACAAACTGATAATGGCTTATACTCAAAAAATGATATGAACTTCAATTCAAAAGTTAAAAAATAACAATTTAGGATAATAATTAAAATTAAAATGTATTATTACTGATATTAAAAATGTAAAAGTAAGTTATTTGATTACTTTACAAGAGTTGAGTCAATATAAATTAGATAGGATGATATGTTTCCCATGAGAAACGTTATATTGCTTCAATGTAAATATACATACGAGTATATGTTGTAAGGATTTTTAATTTTTGGTTTTGAGAGAGCTAAATTCCATTAGTATTAAATAATTTTTTTATCATCAGCATTAAACTTTTTACTTTCAAAATGTATTTATGTATTTAAATATCTTAAATTCTAAAATATAGTTTCCTACCTACCATAATCACTTATCTTTACTACAATAGTTTGATAAATTAGAAGTAATAGTTTTGAAAATTTGTTATTGTTTAAAGAACATTTTAAATAATATTTTCTGTAACTTTTAGACGTTGCATTTATTAGTTTATCAACAGATGACTGGTTAAACGTATGGTGTCAAACACTAAGCAACTGTACAGTTGCTTCAGATATGCCTTTATGGCTGAAATACTTTCAGAATATATTGTTTAAGGCTTTGGATTCAGGTAATTGTGGTATTACATTTAACTCAATTTTTTTAAAATATACTAAAAATAATCACCTAAAATGTATATAGATTCTATATATTTTTACACTTCAACTGTCGTTATATTATACAGGTAAAGGTGAAATAGAAAAATCAAACTTACAAAGGTTCTACTGCACGTTTCTAGGTTCAAACTGTGAAGAATCCAAGCAAGTCGTTGTCGACGTTATGTACAATTCACTTACTTCTGTAAGTTGATCATGCCACCGGAAATGTAAACTTAATATAAAAATACATTAAATTATATTACATGAAATCGCATAAATTATAAACAAATTTGATTTATAATGAGTGTTGAAATAACCATATTTAAGTTTATAAATAACCAAATATTATGGATGTAGTAAACATTTTTAAATGCAATTCTTTATTAAAAATTCTTGGTCATTTTTATGGTGAACTATAAATTAATTTAAAATCTTTCTTAAGATATAATATTATAGTTTTGTTTAACATTAAATAAATAATCCAATCACTATCCTAAACAGAGATAATTGAACCATGCTAAATGTTCAACATAGGATTCTAACTAGAGCTCTCAATACATAGTGGTGATGGGAAATTTTTCTATTCAAACTATCGATTTCATAAAATCACCATGATCAAAATCATTTACACTCCATAATTTTAAACGACCAAGAATGATTCATACGAATTTACTGCGTGTATAAATGTTTATACTTATAATTAATAAGTTATATTTCAGTATTTCACATTTAATATTATTATAATAACGAATTAAACGGGTATTTAATCATAATAATTATTTTTTCGGTTTTCTGTTTTCAAAGACTACCCATTCTCATTTTTTCATCAATCACGTGATTCAAATATAACCCCTTCGTGCCGCCACTGTTAATACACGTAACACGTGTTTGGTGTTAAATTCAAAATAAAAACGTAAAACCTTATTAAATTTTTCTATACAAATAATATTTTATTCAAATCGCATGTACTTAACACAAAATTACTTATTTGATCATTATAAAAACGGATATATACTTTGGATAAATACGTATTTCACGTGATAAATGAATTCCGTGACACGTGTATTATATAGCTCTAGTTCTTACTGTTATTGTCGAATGAAATTTAATATATGTTAACATATTGTAATTACAATACATATTACATGTATATCTATGTAAATAAAAATGTACTCATCTAAATATTACAACATAATTAATGTCAGATATCGTTGATTGTAGTATGCAAAATAATCACCGAGATCTTACTTTTATATAAATAAAACAGTTTATCAGTTACGAACAAGCAATAAGTAATGAAAATATTATCTAGGAGAGTGAATTAAAAACTTTATAATACAACTATTATTATTAACTATTATTCATATCAAAAAATTTATAAAATACACACTATATTAGAGTAGGTAATCTGGGTCAAAGTGCCTCATTTTTATTTTAATTTTAGTATTGTACAATAATAGTTTAAGGTTATTTTAAGTCACCATACATTAAAAAACCGATGAGTAAAAAATATTGGTAATATTTGAAACCTGTCGGTGTGTGCAGAGGAGATGTGATTGACCAAGTAAAGTGAAGGTGTAAGACAAGGGTGGCCGACCCCAAATAGTTGGGAGGAAGGCGAGGCAAAAGAAGAAGAAGAAGAAGAAGAAGAAGATTTGAAACCAATATTTTAATACCCTATAATAGTTATAAATAAAATATTAGAGAAGAAAATAAGAGGAGTTATGTCATGTGAGTTGGAGAACATATACTTTGAAAATAAAATTTACCTCATTATTATATAGACTATAGTGGTAAGACATATAAAACAAATAAAAATGTTTATCTCAAAGTTATTATGTCATGTTAGAATAAGGTATAAAAAAAAGTAAAATAAAAATATTATTTAAAGAATTTATTTTGTGAAATAGAGTTAAACGTTAGGGAAACGAACTGTTTGACGACGTGTTATTTTTAGTAAAATGTATTTGAAAATTTTTATTTTTTAACTACGTACCTAATGTATTTTTGATCTGTTGATTTGATCTGATTCCACTATAAAAGATTATCAGAGGGAGTTGAGTCCTTTCCTCTTATAATGTACGACAATTACTGGGGTAATTTTGTGAATCTTTTAAATTGCAATGTATGTACAGCAACTTTTTAAATGAACAATCACAGCAAATAGTGGCGCCGAATCCTAAATTGAAATCGGGCCTTGTCCTGATATCATTTAAAAATTTAATAAGGGGCCAAAGTTTGGCTGTCAAACTGTATGAAATCTTTATTATAAAATTAAAGTCTGACATTAATATTTTTTGGATTAAAACCATTTTCTTCTTATTCCAACTTTGTGGTCAATATTTAGATATTGAAGCCTTTTTAAATATTTTTCGTCTTATTACATTTTTAGGAATACGGGACCCTTGACAGTAAAGATATTTGGTATAATTGTCGAGTCTAACGTTATTACATCCCTTGTGGTATAGCGCGAGCGATTTTTAATACTCGGTTGGGGAATAGGATAGTCAATGTATTAGTATGAAGCAATAAATATTTTTTGTTTTAAATATTAATAAAATATTAACGATAAATCATTGTTTGTAAATATTTTTATATATCTTTTTATTGAATACATTTTTATTGGTAAATATGATTTTAAAAGTATACTAAAATTAATTTGAAATTTAATTATTGTAATTTCCAGTAAACAATAGGTATTTTGAATCTATACTTGTAATGAATATTTTTAGTCGCAAAGACTGTTCCAGAATAATGTGTGTTACTCACTCATACTGGAGTAAAAATAATTCGTTATAATTGAGTTAGTCACGTACAAGTACCTACTAAGTTGACTTACAATAATTTATTTTAATTAATAAACAGATTGAGAAAATATTTAAAAATTATCTTAGCGTGTACGATACGCTAACTTTTTTTTTTTTTTTAATGTACTGTTATTTGTTATAGAATGGAGATTTTAAGTTGGACCGTGATACATGGGGTCAATGTTTCGCAAACTGGTTATTAGGTACCAGACCTAATGGATCCGGACAATGGTTATTTGGAAAGTGTGGCCCGACACCTGAATTCTTCCCTATAGATTATTCTGCTATGAATTCCACGGTCAATACAAGGGACACTTATTCACATAAAAAACGAAGCGATAGGCATTCAATTGTGGTCTAATAAAAACAATAATAATCAATATTCATTTTTGTTGCCATGTGAATAGCATGCTAAACAACCCATCGACGTATTTTTATACTTGTATAAAGAAAATATAAAAGTCTTTCGTATTTCTAAGAATATATTATTGTTAAAGTTCTTAAAAAATTGAAAAAAAATTAATTAAATATTCTGCTTATCAATATTTAAAAAAAAAAAACTCAATACTTCTTCATTAATTATTATTATAATTTAAATTGTACATACTTTCTGAATATTTAAAATATAGGTAGGTTTTTCCTAATAAATTGTCATTAAAATGGCGTCTCCATGTTGTCTAAAAATGAATGAACTTTTTTTGTTGGTTATTATAAATAATAAATAATCAATTTTATTAATATTTTTTGGTTGGTAAAAAATTATATTGTGACAGATACATTTTATGATAATTTTGTCCTTAGTCTATTTTTATTTGCTACTCTCAAAGCTTACAACTTTTTTCAGGTCATAGTAAAGAATTATCTTTAGATTAAGCCACAATGTTATAAAAAGTTATACTATTATGGAATACATAGAAGAGGCACTTTGTACATTAATTCTATAGGTATACACAAGTATTTCGAAGTATTTATAACAAATTTTGAAAAATTTGTATTCCATGATTTTTGTTACATACAATTTTCATCATTAATATTAATTAATATTAGTAGACAATCATTTAAGATTTAAATTATTTTTACTCTTTTAAATTTATTAATTTAATTTTTATCTATTATATTACAAATAATACAATTTCTTTGTATAAAATGTATACATATAACTAACATAATTTACTAGCCTATAATAATAACTGTTTTTTAAATTGTACTTCGTAACCATAATTCTGTTTCTCATAATAATTTATTAGGTACTTAAGTGAGTCCAATAAAAAAGGTTTCATATAATTGGTTGCTAGAGGAAATTGTCTTCCATCATCATTCATACATTTTTATACCAATGGCTATGTTCATATATATATATATAATATATAAGTTTACAGTTTATCTTTACATGTTTAGATTTTTAAAAAATAATTGAAACAGAACTATACACAGACTGATATTTATATTTTTATTTTCGAAGAGAATGAATGACTGATACAATTTTTATGTTAATACTGAATAATTGATTTGACCGATCAGATGTTATAAAACCAATATCAAAAACATGTATGTGTTTTAAGACTATAAGACTTTGTAGTACCTATTGTTTTTAATACATTTTGAATTAAGAATTATTCTACTGAGTTATACTGAAACCAATCTGTTCAATTAAAGGAAATAAGTTAAGATTTTATTGAAACTACAAGGTGTACAAGTTAGATAATTTATTATTTTATTGTAATATATTTAGCTAAATAAATATTTTACTCAAGAATTACATTGTTTAACATATATATTCCATATATTTTATAAAAAATTACTAATTGTAAGTATAAGCAATATTTATCAATTGGTTTTACAGCTGCTTTTGGAAATAATAAGCTATTCAAATACATTACATCAATATTCGGTCATATTTATATTTTTCTACTTTTAAAATTTTCTTTAAATCATTACAAACAATAACCAGTAAATTATTGCTAGGATACAAACATAAAAATAATGTTAATAAAGAAAATACTAAGTTTTAAATCTATAATTTATAACTAAGTCATTCATAAAAATATAATAATAACATCAAGATTGTTTTAACATTAATTAAATATGTAATATAGTATAAAATATTGAAATTTGAGGAAAAAAATATTTCACAAAAAATATAATAATTAGTACAAATAATAAAAAAATACATACATAAACATTATCTAAAATAGTTCAATATATAATAAAGATATCCATCTTCAATAGTTCAATAGTTTTTCAGATTATATACAAAATAATTAAAAATTTCATAGTCTTTCAATTTAGTCTAACCTCTAAATTTTTTAACACTACAATGAAAATATGGTAATGGTGTATATATGTAATAAAGCATTTTATGCAATTGCCATGTGTTTTCGTTGTGCTAGTTTTATTTGAATTTTCAAATCAAGTATGGCTTCTCGTTCTTCTTCTATACTTTTTAACAAGTTAACTTTCTGAAACTAACAAGTTCATTAAATAAATAAATTATAAACATTTTATTCCAAATATTTTATTACTTGTAGCATTTTATATTCACTTAATAATGTATTGTTGGTGATTGTTGTTTCATCAATTGGATACATAAAATATTCTCTATGTAAAAAATATTAAATAAATAAAGTATTCTAAGTATAAAATAAGGAAAATAAGGAAAAAATACATTTTTAATATTAATATAACATTATGAATACCTGATGTTTATATTTTTTCCACTGACACCAATTTTGTATGTAATCGATCAATTTCACATTTTTCCTGAACAATACAATCTTTTAAGTTTGCAATGAGTGACATTAATTCTTCAGATTCATACTGTAAGACTAATTCTTCATTATCACTATCTAAAGTTTATAATTTTATTTTAATAACAATATTGGTATAAAATGTAATTTTATTACCTGAAGTTGTTGTTTGTACCTCTTCATCAACTAGTGATCCTTCACAATTTGATATGTTAAATGTATCACTTGTAATGGATCCTACTTCTTCAGCTTTTCCTGATGCACTATTATTAGAATTTTGCCTGCCTAAAACTGTTTGAGTTCCAACTTCTTCAAATTTTCCATTTAATACCTGATCTTCTTTTTTTATTTTATCTTTTGAAACTTTGTGACTGTCTTTTTCTAATACTTTAAGTTTCCTTTTTAATTGAGTAATAATTCTTTGAACATCCCATAATTCTTCTTCCTTAGTTTTACATACAAATCCAGCATTCATTTCACGGTGTATATAACCAAGAAGTGATTCTTGTTTTTTTAATTCATTAGTCATTTCTTGTTTACCAGATGGTAAATAAGGACTAGCACATCTTAAAGGTGGTATATATTTGTGTAAAATAGCACCAGAAAATAGATCATTTCTTTTGGTAATAAAAAATGAGAATAATCTTTGAGACATTTGAAGAACAGGACATAATACACAACCAAAGTTTGTAGTGTTCATTTTAGTATATTTTTCCTATAAATAAAAATCAAGTTAGTAATGTTTTTAAATATTAAACTATTAACTTACATTTTCTATGATACTGGTAAAATGAACTATTAACCAGGTAAGAGTATGCTTATTGCATAATGGAAGTTTTGAAATTAATGACTTAGTTAATTCAATATTTTGAGTTTCAGCAGCATCTTCAAATTTTGATAACAAATCCGTTGTTAATATAGGATCAGGAAGTTCTCTATAAAATTATTTTTAGGATATATATATATATATATATATAATAAAATATTAAAAAATAAAAACATGATACCTTAAATATTGTTTTAATAGACTTGTAACAACTGCTAAGTCATAATCAGCTAAATTTACTGATTGGCGTCTATTATACTGAACCTTTAGGCTCTGTACTTTAGATTTAACACCAGGTACTTTATATACACCATCAGTACATAAACCTAAGGTTAAAGTTTGATTAAAATGAATACAGACAGCAATTAGAAAATACATACCATTCATTTGCACATAGTCAATACAATTTCTCAAAATTAATGGTAAATGTATATCATCATGACACGGATTTCGATCAAATGATATTTCTAATGGAACCCCAAAGATAGGTTGATCTTCTACATAATTAAATAATTGAAAATTGTAGTAAAATTTTGATTTTGATTGATGTATAATAGAACTTTAATTACCATACAAATCACCAATATCAATAACAACTTTTCCATTGGATCCTTTTTTATCTTTTTTTTTTTTATTTTTGGGTTTATCTTTCTTTTTTTCTTTTTCTCCATCTTTTTTTTTTTCTTTAAGTGTATCTTTGTTATCTTTATCTTTAAGCTTTTCATGTTTTTCTTTTTTAATTGGAAATTTAAATGGCTTATTTTTTTTTATTTTTGAAGGGCTTCTGAAAAGTATAAATGGATTTAAAATTAATATAAGCAACAAATATGATAAAAATGTTTATATATATCTAAAATACAAGTTAATAAAGATTACGACTATAATATAAAAATATATAAGATTGAAGTATTGGAAACTAATAATTACATAGGAAGCACTGAAGCTGATTAATGTCTGTAATGGCTTAATTGAATAATACCTTGGAGCTAGTCAAGAGTAATAATAATATCTTATTAATAATACTAAAACAAACATAAAGGAACATAGATTTTGTCTTAAATATTGATTGGTCACTACTTAGTAAAATAATATAATATAAATTTATATTATTTTGATAACAATATATGACCTATCCTATTATGCTAATGTATAATTGTATAATGTACATTTTCAAAATATACTAATTTACTGAACTCATAAATAATAAATCTATTATATTTAAAAAGTAAACATACATTAGTATTACTGTTTAATTTTTTTGAAATGTGATTAAAAATAAAAACATAAAGACTAAACATCCAATTTAAAAATATTGGTAAGTAATTAAATATAATTCAACAAGAATTTGATAGGTACAAGGAATTACATTTCATAAGCATTGCAATTAGTTTCAGAATAAAATAATTATAGCAGTAAGTGCTAATATCACTTTGTGACATTGTCGTTTCTTCATCAAAGTTTTATCAAAATTAAAACCTATGCTTACTTGGCATCAGGCTCTTCTTCTGGAGAACTTTCGCCTTCCAAAGCAGCATATCCGCGATCTTTTTTCTCTTTGCGTTTGCCTACAAACAAAATAACACGGAATCATACGATAAAGTGACAACAACCCAACCATAGCCATGGCATGTCCGCGAAACGAATCGCGGGTGGGGTGGTGGCCCACACCGTCCACTGACCGTCAAAATCCTTGTGTCCGATTTCTGTGGACGCGTACAAGCCAGGAAAGTCTTTCTCGACGTCCGGGCTGTCGAAATCCATGGTGGTTCCGTCCGAGTGGCGGATAAGTGTCGCGAAACGATCGGACGAACTGTGACGCACCGCGGATATGAGTGATGATTTTTGCTGAAGCGGCAACGGGAAAAAAATTATTATTATCACTTGATGTTATTATTATTATTTATATAATATCGTTATCGACTCAACTCGTTATCACGTGAACGACACAACATTAAAGACGACGTCCGGTCCTAAGTTGTACAAGCGAACGGGTGACTGGCGCGCGCGATTTCGTCACGCACTTCACGCACTACCAATCGCCACCGCCACTTCCACCGACACCACCGCCACCACCACTACCACTACCGTCACCGACGGCGCCGCCGACCGAGCGTGCATGTTCGACGCGTCCCGGCAGGTATTCCGTCCGTTTACGTTTTAGTGTGTTATCAGTTGTCGTTGTCGTGCGGCTGGTGTTCCAACAGATCCCTTTCGGTCATTCTTCTCGGCGTGACGCGTCGCGTCCGTACGATATCGTGTCCTCCGCCGCACCGGGGCCAAGTCTATCGTCCGTCAAAGGCATCGAGTTTTCCGATGGTTTTTTTACGCGCCGTTTAGTTTCTCTCGCACGTAACCACCACGCAACAGCCATGCCGGTCAAGGTGAAGTGGAAAACCATTTGTGTGGCGTTCTTGGTGTCGGTCGTCCAACTGACCACTGGCATGTTCGTGCAGAGGCATTGTAATCATTTGTACCCCAGGCCGGACGAGGTAATTGCACGTTTTGTTATCAATCGTCTTATTCGGCGGTTAGAACACCACGGTTCCACTAATTGTGGCATACCGTTTTCCGTTTTTTCCGATTTCCCCTCACCTCCCTGTTCGAAATTAATTTGGCCCCGCGGCAGAGCTTGCCTTAAGCATTGTTAGAATTCGGTCAGGAATTTACCTATGGTATTTTTTTATTTGTTCTTACAACACAACGGTTTACGTTCAGTTGATCGTCCGTGTAGGGGTAGCTGGTCATACGCTACGACTGGATAGTAAAGGAAATAGTTGGTTTATCAGTCATCTCAATTTGGTATCAAGGAAATTATGAAACAATTAGTCTTATAAATTATTCTGCCTAGTGGTGTTTAATATTTATGAGTAGGTGATAATGAGAAGAGAATCCGTGGAGAGAAATTGTAACCATTGGAAGTCCTGAATTAATTTGCCAAATGAATAGTATCAACTAGTATAAATTTAGTGGTTTTTAAGTATTGTTGAACATAAATCTATTATTGTTTTATTGTTTATTTCCTCGAAAAGATAATGGGTCTCATTGAACTGGTTCGTGTGGGGGCCCGTGTGTTCCTGACTTACAGTTTACATTTCAACTATCTTAAAATTTTAAATTTATAAAATAGAGCTGATTAAAACATACGACTTATATAACAATAATTGTAATAAAAAACTTTTAGTTTAATAAAATACATTATATAATATGATATTGTCATACAATTTAATTACAAAAAAGTTGTACTATATTGATAGTTTTACTTATACGTTGCAATGATGTATACTTACACTGTTAATATCAATCTGTTGATTATTTTATTTAAATGCTTAATTTTGAGCTTAATTTTTAATCAATTATTTCTGTGAAAAAATATATTAAAACTTTTTTAATTGTTGAGTTTCATCAGATTTTATCTTTCAAATTTTATTGAATATTTTAAAAATAAACAAGTATCTTTTGGTTAGTTTTTTATAAGTTATTTAAAAAATAATGTATATTTTTCATATTTTAGTATTCGTTTTTAATATACGTTTACCCTATAAATAGTATTTTATGATTAATTTCTGTATACGTATGGCGTAATAGTGTAAAAATCCTATTATATATACTCAATACAACCCGCAAATCACAAAAAATAAAATTGCTAAAACAGTAATTTATTGTGTGATGACTGTAGCTTCATCATGTTTCATTTAAATCTATAACTCATTAAATAAAATTATAAAAATGTTTATTTTATTTATAATTTTGAAAAGTAATTTCTTATTTTGAAAAAAATAGTTTTATAATAGTTATATATAGGTTTAGTAGTATTATTTAATTAACTAGACATGTATTATCTTGGATTCAAAGTTATTCTACTTATCATAATTTTTCAAATTTCCTCTATCGAAATTTAATTTCTTAAGTAGGAAGAATAGTTAAAAGCTGTATTCGTATACATTAAACTAGTTACCTATAATATATGTTGTAAACATATAAGTTATGAACATACATAAACATTACATGTAAATAAAAATATACGAGTATATATATGTTTTTTTATTTTGTATAATTCGGAATTTAATAAATTGTTTTTCCATTATTTACATAGTCGCGAAGTATATATTTTTAACTTACCACTACTATTAGTCTCGGCACAAGTGGTAGGCGATAGTGCTAGGCCTAGTTATTAGTCTTATTTTTGTGTTTCAATTTTTTAATTAATATCAAAATATATACTTTTATTTATAACGTTTTTTTTGTTATTTTTGGTATTATTGTAGTAATCTATAGTGTGATTTATAAATCTTGTGCAAGGTTAACTGGGTGTAAATTATGTAATTATTAAGTATTATGAAAAAAATTAGGTCAAATTCCCCTTTAATTTCACGTTTATCGGATTTACCAAATGATTGAGGATTGTATGATACTCATCGGACTTGTTTTAGGAAATAAAAATGTAAGTAAAATGAGTCGTATGTACTATGTGACTAATGGGTGTAATAAAGTTTGTGTGAAATTTTATCACATTCATTTCAATATCACGCCCATTTATTACTGAAATATGTAAATAATTTCGAATTTTTTAAGGAATAAATTATTAATTAAGATACATCTTCATAAAAATGTTAAGTTACAATATTAATTAAAATTACCTAATTATCTACAATTTTGTATAATTGGTAATTAGCTATGAGTCACAGATTTTACTGGAATTGATAGAAATCTTATTACCTTACTATAGTTCTTATATTTTGAATGATTTGTATGTTTTAATTATATCCTTTTTTTTACACCTCACATTTCTCTAGAACATGAGGTAATTTGATTTCTTTTATATTTATATTCTAATTGAGTTGGAAGCATGTTTAACAGTATGAAAATTCTTGAATAACATTTTTTGTATAGAATACATGTTAATAGATGAATAATGATTTATAAAATTTTTAAAATATATTTATGTAAATATCCAGATAAATATATTTTAAAAATTTTATAAATCATTATTCATCTATTAACATGTATTCTATACAAAAAATGTTATTCAAGAATTTTCATACTATCTGGATATTTACATAGAGTAGAGTATAAACGTATAATAAAGAACAATTTAAATTTTTTTTCAAAAGTTAACTTTTGGAACTTAATTTGCTGAAATTGTAATTTTATTTTATATAAATACCAATTTCAAATTATCTTACATAATTTATATACTTCTCAAAAATTAGTTACGTTGAACTTATTTAAAATACTATTACACTCTTTATATAGGTTTAAGTGAGTTATAACTAAATAAATATAAATCAATGATTAAAATTGTTAGTTTACCAATAATTTTGTCAAAATGTTCTATTGTATAACGTGTTTTTTTTGATAGTTGGTGGTAATTTTTACAAAAATTATTAAGAAATTCTAAAAGTCACTAGTTAATAGTATCATCTGTGTCAATTTCCAATTGATGTAGAAGCTATATGGGAACGTTTGGAACTCTCATTTTATTAAAAAAATTGTTAATATATAAAAAAAAAACATGAAAAAACATACTCGTCATTGTAAAATCAATAGTTTCCTTGGTTCGCACTAGTGTAATATGAAGATAGAAAAAAGGTAGGCATAAATTTGATAGTGGACACATGTCTCGCTTCATTCACTTCAGTGTATAATTATAATTTTCAAAAACAATGTTCTTATAGAAAAGTTACCTTTATTTAAAAACGATTATGGTTTAACGAAGTGCTTGAAAATTATGCACATGAATTTGATTAATTTTTTTTTCTTTATAAAGTATAATTTTTGTCCATCATTTAAACGTTATTTATTTAATTTTCATGAGGAAAGTTCTATTAATAACTATTTTAAAATAACTTATACAATTATTATTTTTAAACCTAATCTTGGTGTAAGAATAAGATTAAAATTTATAGACTATTTCTAAAAAAAATTATTGTTACTTAAAAAATAACTAAATTGAATGATAATAATGAAATAAGAAAAATTAAAAATTAACTTTAGAAAATTGCTAAAATTAAGGTACGATTAATTCTTGATTTCGAGTAGGTGAATTCATGTTATTACTCATATAAACTGTGTTATTATTGGTTTTTAAAGATAATTATACTAAACGAAAAACATTTTATTCTAGATATTGTTACTTGTACAATTTTCGTTATTCAATAATTCTTTATTAAATATTTTGTTTAATGTACTTCTTAGATAACAAAATAAAGATTTGACTATAATTTTAGTATTAGGCACATAATAAACAATAGATTTGATATTGATTCGTATTTTAAATAAAAAAAAAATTATATTTGAGATCGAGACAGTTTGTACAAGCAAATCTTACTATCTCAACTTTAATAGGAATTATTGAGCTACTAAGAAACAATTACCTACTAAATTGAACAAGTTGTATAGAGTCTAATAGTGCTCTTGATACCCGGGTACCCGGGTACTACGTATACAATGAACAATGAAACACTACGTGTTATCAAAAAAACCATCGGGTACCCGAACATTTTGGGTAATGGATACCACTACCCGAAAACATTGACTACCCACAAAATCGGGTATTACCCGGATAAACGGGTACCTGGGTACCCAGGTATTACCCACATCAAATCAAGAGCACTAGAGTCTATAATATACATTTTTTTATGTAACAATAATACCTTGAATAATTTGTAGTTAAAATAATTGATTATATTTAACGTATACAATGTAAAATATAAGACTTTATTATTAATATTTGCAACACTATTACTCATTAAAGAGAATAGAAGTTGTAATTTTCTATGTGTGTGTATCACTTGTACTTTGTAAAAAGGGAGACGTATTTTATTTCTAACGTACCTATCGATCTATTTTTACGATAAAGACTTTTAAAAATTATTCCAATAGGATATTAAGTTCTCGAGAATGATTTTCTCTTTTTTCCAATTTTTCATAAAGTTTTAAAAATTGAATCCATGTTAATTTTTGAATTTAAATTTTCTATTGGTAGATATGTATGTATATAGTTTAATAACTACCTATGCTTTTACACATGACCTTAAACTATGATACTAAAAGGTATTTACTTGATACTAAAGGATATTTTCTTGATACTAGATAATCATATACTTTTCGTAAGCAGACTTTCAGTGTCAGAATTTAAGTACTATTAAAATAGTCCTAAGTATAATTTTTTGAATTTCAAATTTTATATCAGTTATTATTTTTATTATGTATACAATTTATCAATTAAGTTTTATTCATTTAAATAAAATAAATTAATCAATTAATCTTCATTGAATTCAGTAATCAAACACGTTTTATTTAATTAATTATTTATTGTAATAACTAACTGGATAATTGATATATAATTGTTACAATTTTTTTTTGGGTAACATAATATGATAATAATTCATTAATAAATAGTAAATAAGTTTGAGTTTTTCAACTGTGATAATTATTGTAACAAGTTATAAATGTTTTTAAGTACATTTTCTATGAGTTTTCCATACTTTACTACTTGAACTTGATAGTGTATAGTCACGTATTTCACATATTTGTTATGAAACAAATTTGCTTATTGCATGCAATTTAAATTGTATTGTATTATGAATAGAAGTAAGTTATTATTCGTGTTTCGAGAAGATATATTTTTTTTTTAAATTTGTCATTTTATCAAAACATTGGTCTGATAAATATTGCAGGTATCGAGGGACTACTGGAAGTTAGTGTTGATTTTCTTATTATTTAGTACTTTCTTTCATTATCGAATCAATTATTTTTATTTATGTTCGTATAATATAGAGTACCTAAAGTTCGTTTGAATTGTATGAAGTTTTATTGAAAACGTAAGTCTATAATGTATATTGTGCTACAAGATTTTAGCTTTAGTTTTATGAATTTTTAATAATTTAATTTTCTAGATCGATTTTAAAAAGATATTTTTCTTGTATACATTTCAAATATTTTATTTTAGAAATTTGATCTGTATTCATATTTTTCATACATTTTTTATTCATACATTTTGATTTAGAAAATTTTTTGTTAATATGATGAAATATGTTTATTATGACTGTAGATATTAAGTTTTAGATTCTGAACGGAGTGAAGAATGTATTGATTTTACAATGATGTGTGTTTTTTTTTTTTTTTTTTTTTTTGTGTCTGTTGACACGATTTGGGGCAGTAAAAATGCTTCTATGTAGCAACTTTTCTGAAAGAAAAGTGAATCTATAAGAGTTTTTACGCAAAACCAGTTTTTGACATAATCAAATTTTTTATTTTGCTATAACTCCAAAACTAATCGATGTAAATACTTGAAATTTTCACCAAATGTTTAGATTAGCGTTCTCTATACACCATTAAATTTTCAAAGTATTTTGACTTTTATTAAGCTATTTATAGACAATTGAAATTTTCAATATTTTTAAGTATTTATTTTTTAAATAACGATAAAATTTTTTTGGCTACCTAGAAAATCTTGAAAATTTAATACAAGGTTTCTTATAAGTTGTTCCTTAACTGATAAAAAAAAATCTAAAATCGTAAGTCACAATTTTTTTTTATAAGTGCTCAAAGTTACAATTTATACGAAATATGTAAAAATCACGATAATTTGCAAGTTATTTTGTAGATAAAAATTCATAAAATTTTTTCTGTTCATACTTAAGGTTCAAAATTTTAACACGAGGTTATGTATAAGCTACTCTTCAAAAATCTTTAAAAAAATACTACCGGAATTAGAGGAAAAAATTTTATGACTGTTTGAAATTTAAATATTTACGAAATTGCATAAAATAGCGATTTATTCTCAAACGATTTTAAATATTTTTTATAATTCAAAAAATATAAGTCGCAGATTTTTGAAATTTCTACCAGCTGTTAAGATTGGTATTTCCTTTATGTCATATTTTTTTCAAAATATTATATTGATTTTTAAGCCACTTATAGGCATTTAAAATATTCGATTTTTCGATAATCGGTGATAAAAAAAATTTGGCTCGTACAAAATACTTGAAAATTTAATAGAAGATTCCACAGAAGTAGTTCTTAAAGTCATTCAAAAATTATTAAAATCCATAGGCACAATTTTTTTTTATAAGCGTTTGAACATCGAATATTGACATAAAATTACATGTAAAATATAATATAATGTAGAATGTTCTAGACTGACAAATGATATCGGTTTTTTTAAAATGCCCTAACTCAAATACGAAAAACCGCAACAACTTGAAATTATCATTAAATCTTTATATTGACGTTTTCTATACATGGTTAAAATTTCAAAGTATTTTGACATATTTTGACTTATTTATAGACAATTTAAATTTTCGGTTTTTCTAAATTTTTCGTTTAAAAATAAAATATACTTATATAATATTTATAAATAACATTGTATTATATTCTAGACTAACATATGAACTCCGTTCAGAATCGTTATTCGTATACAATGATATCTATCATTGCATTCAAATTTAACAAATCCATTATAATAATGACCTATCCTATAAGCGAGGTGCACTCCACCCCTAACTGTACAGCAGAGCGAGGCCCATCTGGTTCTTTTTTTTTATCGATCTTATGTTCTTTAAAATATTAGTTACTCACAATGTTATAACTTATAAATTTATTTGTAAAGGTCATTTGGAGATTGGGTCATCAACGGCATCGGTCCATCTCTAAACCGGTTACTTTACTTTTATATTTTCTGTTTCTGTCGTAAAATATTTATTAAAAAAATTGTTAAAATCTTTAAGAATATTATAAAAATTGTTATAAACAATTATATTGTTTATGATGAATTAAGAGTAATCTTTAACTGTAATTTATTAATAATTTTGAATGTGTGTATAACTAAATTATTATAATTCAATATTGACTTAAGAAATTATAATATATAATTCAAGTTGACGATCAAGGGTTCTCTAAAAATGAAAATAATTAGGTCAGATCAAGATTTTACTCTGAAATTATCCTCTTTAAATCTAATTTTAAAGTTATTAAAACATATGTCTAAAAAAAATAAATGTATTTTTTATTGTATTTAAAAATTATAAGTTAACTTCATGTTTTTTTTAAAAACCACAAAGTAATAATATTGCACGTTGTTCACCGAATGGGCATTGCACACACGTAGTATTTCCGCGGTAAGTCGTGATAGCCTCGAGGTGTATAAAAGGGAACACTGCGAACATTCTGTTCGGTATTCTTGTATTAAATACGTATAGTAAATTTGAAACCGTCTCAACGAGTATACTCTATTAAATAATTTATTACTGTACATGTATGAAGCAGAATATGAAAGTAAAAGCTAGTCCATAGTAAAAACGGATCAGAATACGATATTATTAAATTGACGAGACCCCGGAACTCTTTAGGTTTCAATTGTTAATTGTCAAATGTTATAAATGCATCATTATATTGTAGAATTAACGTTTAAAAGAATATACTATGTTGTCAAGTACTATGATGAATAAGGTGAGAACAACAAGCGATGTAACAAGTATAGAATCATTGTCCAAATTTAAAAATTAAAAATTATATGTTTATAACCTTATATTATTACAATTTCAATAATATAAGGAAGTAAAATCCTTAAATTAAATAATATTTATACATAGTTATTATTAATTATAAATATGTGTAATACGTATAATTTTTTTCAAAGTTGACTATAATATACGCTTAGGCGATTAGGTAGTCACAAAAATAATATTCATTATTCTATTTCTTTAAAGTCCAGTTTAGTTAGTTATTTTTAAGGTCGAAATAATGGTACTTAAATAAAATAAAAAGGTTACATTTAATTTAGGTACAATTTAAAATAAATTTTATGTTTGTGTTTAACAGGTATTACTATACATAGATATAATTAGTAGTATCAAGAGAGTTATTTTATTATTCCAAAATAAATAATAATATCCACTTAAAGATATTTTTGTACTTTGAAGTTAAATAAAGGTTTCACTGATATAAATTAAGTAGGTAATCTTGAAATTATTTAAGTTTAAATTTTTTTTCAAGTTTGATAACTATTAAATTAATTTAAAAATATTTTAAAATGAATATGATGTTACTATAATATGTTATAATATGTGTTTTGAATAGTAAGAACTATTGTTAATTTATGGAAAGAGGTGCACTTAATTTTTCATCAAAAATAATAAAACTGCAGCACCCTGATTTCAATAGACGGTTACAATTGTTTTATACTTTATATAATGCTAAAATTAATTTTGATAACAATATATCGTATTGTATTACATTTTATGAGTTGTGTTATGTAATTCAGTCTAATTATGTGTACTATCTAATTATATTATTCGACCTACTTTTTTATTTAAAACTTAAGTTGAATTATTAAGGTAGTGACTGATTAAATATAGTTATTCCTATTATTGCTTAAAGCAAATTAAAATATATTTTAACTGTTTGAAATTCAGTTCGAATATGTTATTTATTACGGTTTAAGGTAAAGGAATATTAATTAAATTTAGTTATATAATGTTTCATTATTTCATTAAAATTTAGCAGCCTGTTATTAGTAGGTAACTATATAATATTATTGACAACAGTTTAGTATATTTGTAAAAATAAAAAAATGTTAAAATAATAAATTATTAGAAAATATAAATCCTTATAATTTGGTACTTATATACCTATAATAATTATCTTAGTGGTATTGTTTAATTTCAATGATTCATTAATAACAATGAAAGAATATTTGATCATTAAAAATCATGTAATTAACCTGTTTTTATTTTTACTATACTTACTAGGCCTTGACTGCTCTTATGGCCATTGACCGAAATCAGGATTTAACAAATTATATTTTTATATTATATTAATAGAGATATTTCAAGAATTACAATTCGTCAAAGTCGTATCTAATGAATACAAAAATTAAATTCTGTTGACCATTTTGTTAACCATTCTCCTTCTTCATCATCTGGCCCTTAATACTCTCTAAGAGTTTTCGCTGTCACTACTAAATCCCCCTAGGTATCTCGATTCCATGCTAACTCTCCATTTTTAATTCCCATTCTGTAAAGGTTAAATAATTCATTATTTATTTTTAGAAAATATTAGAACCTAGTCAAATGTTATATCAATGATTATTTAAGTCTCCAAAAAAATGTAAAAAAAATAATTCCTAAGAAATTATAAATTTATTTAATTAATTCATGGTTGTCAAATTTTTACATGGTCAAAATGTCAATATTATTTTATAGCTATATTTATAGCATATTTTTCAGAAATTTTAATAATACGAATAGGAATTGCAATAAATTTACCAGTGAAATCAATCTGAAATCATATATTTTCATCACTAGATAATATGTTTCTATTTTACATAAAAAAGAACATGTACGAGAAAATTACATGTACTATGTACTCGCATAAATTTCGATTGAAATTCGTTATTTTTGGCAACCGAATAAATGTCGTTAGAGTTTTATTATAATGATTATTCTTTGAGCGTACTTGTTTTCACCTGGCAAAATGTTTATAAATCTTAGTTGGTAAAGTTCTAATGTTATTACGAGTACAAATAAAAAAAATTAAGACGACAATAACCTCAATATATTATTAGATATTTATCTTTTGTCCTATATTGTGGTTCCATACTTTTTACTACTGATAGCGTAATCATTTGATGTTTAATATACATATAGTGTGCGTCATCGGCTGTTTACTGGCATTAAGCCAAGTGACTTAAAAGTGGATGTGAAAGAGTGGTGTGGGTGAATACTATTTATCGTTAGGCGACACTAGGTCATATGATCATAAATAATATATATATATATAATATATATATATAATATATATATATATATATATATATATATATATATATATATATATATATATATATATATATATATATATACGTGTATTGCCATAACAAATAATAATTCACAATAATAATAATAATAATAATAAATGATAATAACAGCAGTGCGATAGCGATCAATTGTTGATAATGATTGTTCGGCAACGTTCGGGCACAGTAGTGCTCAACCCTATTGTTGGTGTAGCAACCACCTCACCAAGAAAATAAGAGGGTGGGAGGGTATTAATATGTAAGTTAAAATAATTAACTTGAGATTTTTTATTATTTTTGTTATTATTAATTAATAATGATAATATTGTATTCATGCTTTATATTATTTTTTGCTATTATTTGTATAATAACTATAATATTAACATATAATATAAAAAAAAAAGGTTTTATATTTTGAGTTAGTTGGAACCGAATAAATATTAAAATATCTTATGACCCATGAAAAATACGTTTGGAGCGCTACTGACCGGATAATAGTTGATGTCGACGACAATATCAAAAGGCTTGCGGCAATCCGCTTGCCCAGTGCATTTTATAAGGAATTTTCATTGGGCGACAAAAAATGTTTTTCTCAAAATAGTCATACTTACTATAGTACGATTATAGTATTATATGTTTGTTTCGTATTATTCGCCCAATCTTTCAAAATACTGTCGACAAAGTATAATCACTGGACGACATTTGTATCGCCTAGTTAACTAGTTAAAAAATGCACTGCGCTTGCCACACAATGGTTGCAATTCCAAAAGTATCGCGGTAACGTTTAGCAAAAGGTGACTGTAAATCAATGACGCTACAAGCAGGTCTGACTATGGACGGGCAGGAATACGCGCGGTTTGGATAGGTAGCTTGAAATCGGACGCCTTTTACGATGTACCTACCAAAGGTCGTCACAAGAGCGCTACAAATGGAAAAAGATAACAGAAGAAGTTGATAGCCACAGGGGTTTTGAGAAATAACTCAGTGTAGTACCGAGCATTTGGGCTGAGAAGAAAGTCCTAGAATATTCTAATGAGCCCTATGCGCTTTGCACGGACCTATCCAATGGGTTGTAAAAGACGGCGATTTCGAGCGAGTACACTGTTGAGAATATTTAGGTATTATTTTTGGAGGTTCTAAGATAAACTTTTCACCTCTGTTCTGTAGATAGTAATAGTTTTACTATGTGCAGTAACTGTCGATGTACAGCTTTTTACTAACATATTTTTGACGATTACTCTCGTTTTAATTATTTTATTAATATAATCTTATGGTATAATATATTAATAATTAAGTTTTAGTTAATTATTATATACTATTATAAAATATCTTTTAAGAATTCGAAATAAATTGGGAAAACCAATAACATTTTTAGCTGAGATTTAATGTTACATTTCAATTCGCTAAAATTAAGAACTATAATAAAATCATAGACAGTTAAGCTATTCCTTAATATTTGTATCTATTACAGGTATGTATGTTTATGTTTCTCAATGATCTTGTTTTTTTTTTGGCGATTAAACGAAAATTCATATTAAAAAAATTTCTATTATTGTATCTTTTATCGTTTATGTTTTATCAGAAAATATTACTTGTTACTGATTTGTATTACTTTCGTGTATTTATATTCATAAATTTCTTATATCTATTTCTAATTTATTTTTCTTATTATCTTAGCTTGTTTATTAAATTCAGAATTAAGTGTTGCGTATTGCGAAAATTGACAGAACTTTATTTTGTCCGAAAAAAATATAAATATAATAAAGAGAACCTGTTTTGTTAAGAATAACATTCTTAGCATACTGTTAGTGTTTCATGATAAAAAATAGCAGGAAACCAGTTTTATGTTTCTTTTTCTACTCGTCTTACAGAACCGTTATGCAACATTTAAATTCACATTTTTTTTTCAACAAATAAAAATGTATATAAGTACAAAAAAAATAATGTTTTAAGATAATTTATTGATACATGTTTGGTCATATTATCTATTTCAATAATTTATGGCAATAAATATCATTTATATTTTTAATAAAAGTCGTTTTTAATAATAATTGATCTATTGTTATTTTACCATGCATAGAGTTGACAATTGTTATCTCATATAAATCGTATTTTTTTTTCATTAAATTAATTTTTTTGTCGAGATAATTTTGTACATATGATTATGATAAATTATAAGTTATTATTATTTACGTGAAATAATAAATAATTTTCTTGCTCAAAAATATCAGTGGTTTATTTGGTTTTCAAATGTAGTGTTTTTTATGATGGCCGATTTTAATTGCTATTAATACAATAATTATTATTGGTGAAGATAAATAATTTCACTTATAATGCTTATTATTTTTTATAACTGTTAATGTTTTATCTGTTATAATTGTAATTAATTTTATGCTTCCTTAATATTTTAAAACTGTATGTTTCTCACAAATAGGTATTTATTATTTATTCGAATTTTCTTGTAAATTGCTTAGGTACTATTTAAATGCCAAATCTTGTTTTAAATAAATAACATAATTTCTAAGTAATTATATTATTGTTTTTTTTTTTTTTTTTATCTCTTCATTTTTAATTTTTTTGACTGCCACAAAGATTTATCTTGTTTTGCAAACAGTTTTTATTTTGACATTTTGTTTTGCATAAGCATTTTAAATAACCATACGTCGCGCTCATAACTTGTCATTTGTTAGTTGGGTGCTGTTCTTAGTACTATCTTATTTTCATTGATCTGTTGACGATATTATTAGTTAGATGTGATAAAAGTCAACTTTTTTTGAAAAAAATTTTTTATGACAAAAAGAAATTTGGTCATTTATACTAAACTTAGTTATTTTTGAATTTGAACAGCTAGTAGATTGGTGCTAAACTGCATACATATTAGTCAACATAGGAGTATTATAATGGATATTACCTATGTGTATTATATCTTTAATAAATAATAAAAATAAATTCACAAATATCTTTAATTTGAAGTAAATTTTTACTAATCATGTAACTATTTTTTATAATTTCTATAGTTAGCAGTAATGCAAAATGCCGTATTAAAAACGTTAAAAGGTTTTAGTACTAGGTAATATATATTTATATAGTTTATATTATATTGGGTAAATGATTCTAAATTATTAACGTTATCAATTACATCTATAATTTTTACTTTATATAATTTACTTTTTTATATACAGATAAATTAATTTAGTATTTTATACAAAATCAATAATTTTAACTATTTACTTTTAAAAACGTCTGAAAAAAACCTTATTGAATTTATGAGAAGTAAAGTTTTAATAATAAGAACTTTTTCGTTTAATTTTTTATATAAAGTTGGTCAAAACCGTTTAAACATGAATTAAAATAAGTTGGATAACAATGAATATTAAAAAAAATTAAATTTCATAAAATACAATAATTTTTGAGTTTTATTCACATACTTAAAATTAATCTGATTAGCTTACCCTAATTTACTTATTATTTCATTGTTCTTATTCAATAAAATAATTTATACTTGATATCATATCAAATTTATTTCACTATATTGTTATTTTACTATTAGAATGTTCAAATCGTATTAATTATACTTGAGTTTTTTAAATTATCGCAATTTGTCGTTAGTGGAGCACATTAACAAACAGTAGCATTTAACCAATTATATTAGTAATTGTGGTTAAAATAACTGTTGAATATTATCTAGATCACTTTCGCAAGTATACCTACCATGTACGAAATACTACGTAATTTATTTTGTAAATGGTCTTTTTTTGTCGTTCAATAACATTTAGAAGATCTCAAAAGTGAAAATATTATTTTAAATGATAAATGCCTCTGATTATTTATATTTTTAGTGTATCGTTAATTGTTGTCCTTTCCTTCGTGAATTACAAACCATGATAAACTATTGTTCTCTTTTAAAAACATCTCTCTATACTATTGCCGAAATATACAACGTAATATATACTATTTTTTTCATGGAATACTAGATTTGTTATTTCCTTTTTCCGGATATGCATTGTTCTCGATTTTGATTACTTCCAAAAAGTTAGCATTTCCTACGGCGTACATTATAAAATAATATAATTGTTATGTCATGTATTTTAGATTTTCAAATAGTATTTTTTTTGTTTTATAGATTTAATTGATAATAACATTTAAAATACCATTGGTTATAATTTTTAAATAGTACTCTGTTAGTTCTACAATTATATAGTTAAAATTAAAATTGCTTGTATTATATGACAAATATATTAATAATTTCTTGATACTAGTTTTGTATGATCATTTTATTAAGTGTTTAATAATGGCTTTTTATTTATGTTATGTTATACATTGTAGATATTAAATCATGTTTTACTCGTATATTTGACGACAGTTAATTTAAATATTTTATTTACTTTTAAAATATTATGAATAGTTATAATGTATTTAAGATATTAATTTTTCGATAAAACTAAAATAAATATATGTTCAAAAATATTTAATGATTTTTAGAGGTATTTTCTGTGATATTTTATGTAATTATCATTTGCTATCTGTTTGGGATTGAATTAACTTTTTAATTTTTATTAAAATAAATGTCTTCAATACTTTTTACTCAAAATTTAAAAAATATTGATTTCATGAAGTTTGTATAAAATTTGCAAGTAATATGTTAGAATGTTAGATACAGTGGTGTATTTTCGAGAGAAAGGTGGTTCTTGAGTATCGACCCCCCAAAAGTATATAAATATAAAAAAATGAATAAAAAAGGTACAAAAGTCATAAAAGCCTTGCTACAAAGGTACAAAGAAAGATAATATTAATTTATATATTGTAGTTATAAATAACTCTTAATTTATATTTATAATAATAATAGAAAAATATAATTTTTAATTCATATCGTATATGTAATTTTTGTAATATTATAAAGCCGCTTATTTTTTAGAAAAATTTGAAATTGCCTCAAGAAAAATAATTTGAATATACGCCACTGAATAGATGGATAGAAAAACTTCATATCTGTGGTTAGTTAATATTATTTATTTTTTCTTTTGCGCTATTTGACTAATTTGTGTTTTTATAAATTATGTCACATAATTTATGTGTTACAACATTGCAAAATCATGGTTCATTATAAAGTTAGAAAATATTTATTTATTATATTAAAGAAATATTTTTTGTAGAATTGGAAGTCATTTCGAAAAGGTTTTTCAAATAACTCAAAGAAATTATTAGTACATTTAGATTAATTATTAATCTTTAGAGAATTGCTTACAAGAGTCCCACTCTTTAATCATTTACCGGAACAGCGAGATTTAATTATATATTCCTGTATAATAGTGTATTTATTATGTATATACAATTTTCATAGCTATTTCTTGTTTAAAAATGTTTGACTATTTTATTTAATTCAAAATATAAATGTTATTCATACTTAACTCGAAAAATAATATAATAATAATAAAGACCATAATTGAAGTATCTTTAAAAATAATATTACGATAATCCATTGTTTTTGTCATTATAACTATAAATATTAAATTTAATTAACAAAAACAATAGTTTCTTGAAAATCATGCTTAGTACTTTTAATTCAACTTGAATTCTACTATAACTACCTATAAAACTCTTACTCAAACCTTTAATTAAATATATTATTTGTAGAAAAGTGACCTTTACTTTAAAATAAACCACAAAATGATTTTGAATATTAAAAAATTCTTGGGTTTATTATTGGATACAGTATAGAACTGTATTATCTTTTTTGAGAAAATATATGTAGTTCTTTCGTGGATTAAATAATAATTTTGGTTCTTTTATAATCATTAATTTACTTATATTTCTGAAATTTAAAATGTTTAGTATAACATTTTTTAAATATTATTATTTATATTCTAAAATTTCTCTATCCAGAAATACTTATAACTTTGAAAATATATTAAGCAGCCTTGCAATAAGAGGAAATGAATTACATATTAAATTCATTTTCATGGTTATGTGTTTTTTGATTCACTAGCTTTAATTGAATATATTATATTTTTTATTGAATAATTTCTTGTATATTAAATCAACAGTGATAATTCTTCATTTTTCTTTGGATATTTAGGTTCAGCCAATAAGATTTCTGCAAATTACGATTTTCTTTTTGTACCAAGTTTTGAAAAAAAATATGAAGAATATGATTTATTTTATTTAAAAATTATAAGTGTGATTTTTAATGTACAAAAATGTGTGTTTTCTTTATCGTTTAGTTTAACCAATTATTTTTATTTTTTATTTATGTTAGATATTTAATGTTTCCTATATTATAACATTATATAGTTTTTAAAAAAAATTATGCTTGTCGAACCAATAATAAATAAATATTTAATCAATTCTCAAGAGAATTATGTTTTTGAATAAAAAAAATGTAGTAACACACAATTTTAAATAATCTGCAACTAGACAGGTATTTTTTATTTATGTGCAAGTATATTGACGGTCTAATATCATTAGTGGTTACTTCGGTGTTTTTATTTAATTTTTGTGTGCAAGATTATACCTATTCATTGTAATTATACAATATGAACTGCGTACACATTTTATTAGAAATTTAGCTTTGGATTTAATCGCCTTATAATAGCTCATCAATTCGTTGATGTTCAAACAAAACTGTTTGTGAGCTTTGCTATGCATTATTGTCATTGTCGAGATGAAATTAAAGCTCGATCTCGGTTAGTAATAATATCACTCTTCTAGAATCAAATCAGGAAATAAATTCTTCTAAATTATAATTATAGTTATATATATATATATATATATATATATATATATATATATATATATATATAAATACGATGTATAATTTTAGAAAACCAAAATATGTTACAATGAAATTGTTTCTATGATATTATAATGATCTTTTTAGTTTTGTAGAGTTTTGCTATTAGCCTTTATGGTCCTTCTTGTATTTTGTCTGAAATAAATGAGGATTTTAACCTTATAAGTTATTACTACATCTTATATAATTTTTGTTTCGTTTATTATTTATTTGTAATGATTGCTTTCAATTTTGGCTACAATTATATTATAATAAAACTTGTCTATAACCCTACGTATGTCTATGATATCATTTTTATGTGCAATTATTACTCTGGTGACTTTTAATGTATACAATTACTGTAGTTTTGTTTAATTATGAAAAGTAAAATACATTGAATTCTTGATAAAGTGGTTTCCGAGTAGGTTTATAGATAACAAAGACCGCAAAAATGTATTGAATTTTTCAAATAATATACATTACGAGTGTATCGAAACGAATTATTTGGGATATTTTTTTTCAACAATGCATCGTTTTATAAATTAATATCATCGTTTTTTTTTCTTCTGAAAAAGCAAATTGATACAAAAATATACGAGTTCTTTAATAATAAAAATCAAATGATTTAATCATATGGAGAAAATCAATTTTCTTTTACGGTATAATGTATTGTAATATATATATACATTTTGTATTAGGTAAATTAAATGTTTTACGGTAAGTGATCATTGTATACTCACTTCTCGATAGTAATACTTTATGTATTAACTTTGAAAACAAACAAATGTATGTATAGTTCGTAAATTTTATAGCTAAAAACTGTTTATCATTCTTTAAGTACTTTACTTATTTTAGTAATATTATTGAGAATAAAGTAAAATAAGCTATAAACATATTTTTAATCTTAAAATTTCGGATTATATATACAAGTTATATTTTTATTTATTTCAAGTACTATTTATACCGGAAATATTGTTCTGCTAGTTGAGCATGAAATTAAATACTGTGTGTAAAAAACTACATTATAATATACATGTTTCTTAATCTATGAAATATCGTATAGTATAGACGAAATTATTGTATAATATTTAAAACGTATTACATGACTTCATGGGGTAGCCATTTAGATGAATATAGGTAGAAGGTACACCAAATATATGGTTATAAAAAAACAACATATGAGTAATTATTTTTGCTGTTTACTTCTTATTTTTTAATTGTATTGACTATAAGTATAAATATTTAAAAAATTAAGCTCTTTAATTAAAACTTTGATTGGAAATACGATTCAGACATAGTATTAAGATTATAAGAAGTCATGGTAGTTCTAAAATTAATTTCGATTCAATAGTAGGTATATAGAACATAGAAAATACAAATATTAAATGCTGTTATCCATCAACAGATATTTTCAAAAGTAGCCCAGTCACATACTTTAAAAGTTGGTAAACTGCTTGTTCTATAAAAAAAAAAAACCTATGAGAAACAAATGCTTAAAAAATATAAAATAAATTAAGAAAAAACATTAATAATGAACAAATCATAAAAAAATATATGCGTATTTATTTAATTTCACACCTCTATTATATAGTGTAATATTATGTATTACGATCAGTTTTTATCACAGATACTCAATTTAAAATATTTAAAATTCGATTTTATTAAGACCTAATTATATTAAATTTGATAAATTACCATAATAATACCACTTTTAAAATATTTATACAAATCTTTATGTGAAATACTAGACGTATAGATTCGAATTACAATCACATTGAAAAATGCGAATAAAATTCAGGAGTAAGTGTAATATCGAGTAATAAAAATGTTCTATAACAAACTAATGGCATTTACATAAAAGTCTTAGCAATACTTGAAATATGTCTAGAATTAAGAGACGTGTTCAAACGAAACATTAAATATTAATTATTTAATATTTGACTATATCGTCAGACTCCCTTAGAACTAGAATCAGCTTACATCATGTACAAACATTCCAGTCAATTTACACCTATAACCAAGTGATCACAAGAATAAAATATTCCTAGCATGGATTGAATTTGCCGACATAATAGGAAACTGAGAATCGAACAAAATGAACCAACGATGCAACGATACCAAGCTACAAAAATCGTACAGAATGATAACCTTATACATCGGACCACGATTTATAAAGTTACAATAGATCCAATTATATGAATTAATAACAAAACTAATGATTTAATATACAAAATAATATCAGTTGAGAGCTAAAGCGGTTTATCCTACCGCGACCTAAACCAAGCACATACCCAAAAAATATAAGTATATAGTTAACCACTATTGTATAGGTCACACTGGCATCACTCTTGGATCCCTCATTGGCTAAGGGGGATTTAGCTTGCAGAACACTTATATCACTCATTAAGATCAATTACATTCTTTTAAACTGTTGAAAATGTATTTAATATTTTTATACCTTCTATTAAAAATTTTACTAGAAGTCCATGCACCGATAACTAAAATAGTAAACTAATTCATTTTATTAATGAAAATATTTTTTGTCAGGTTATTTAATCTCACTTACAAATAAATGCCAAAATATTATGATTATTAGGTCTTACAATCCCGTTATTGATGTCTAATATATCATATGTTAAATGTATGATAAAAGTTAAAAAATAATGAATTATTTTAAACCATTAAAAAAAAATGTATTTTTCAAGCAAATTTTTTCTTTTAAATACATTTAAAATAAAATAATTGACTAATTATTTTTGTATTTTATTAAAGTGATAGGTTTATTTAGCAAATTTATCTGAGGTTTATTGAAATTGATAGTTTTCGATAGTAGTACTAAATATTATTCAATGTGTATGTTGGTAAATTATCCAATGAAATTTATTTTATAATAAATAGTTTAATATCAAAACTAATCTTTATTACGTTGTTTTAACTATAATTTCTTTCTACATATGATGAATAAAAATACTCAATACCTAGTCAATCATTTTCGTGTCCAACTGATGTATCTTACAACATTCGGTCAACTTGAACGTGATCAATCTCCGTATAACGGTTTATAATGTACAATAGAAATATAGCATGGTCATATAGCATATTTCCAGAAGGTACATAGTCGAATTTATTAATTCTGAAACATACATATTTATATGAAGTATATTTCTTCTTTTTACTCTTTTTTTTTAAATTGAAGGACATAATCAATTGTAGAAAGTTATTGTTAACAGTTTTTATAGTTAAAAATGATTGTGTTAGGTTAAAAAAATGTATTTAATAAAATAAAACTGATAAACTAGAATGATCATATTTATAAATGGCATATTTGACTATTTATTTAAAAAAAATATTAATTAAATAAACGTATATAAACATTTATTTATTTATGTTTGCAATTTTTAAACTTATAAATGTGTCTGATTATATATGAAAATTGTAAGTTTGGTACTTGTTCTCTAAAATTGTCATGGAAATATCCCGTTTTTAATACTTTTTTAAATTTAAAAATAACAATATAAATTATTAAAAAAAAAAAAAAAAAAATGAGCTTAGTTCAGTTTATTTCTGTACCTATTCCAAATATATTTTTAATTGCCAGTTATTTTAATCGTAGAAAGTGTTAATTTTTACGATTATAATTTAAGCATATTAAATTGTTATTATTAAGAGTATGTATATTAGCACAAAATATATATATATATATATATATATATATATATATATATATATATATTGTGGTTTGCAATGAAAGTAAGCCGTTAAATGTATTGCATTTGGGGACATGCGCAACGCACGAATTACGATTATAGTCAGATTTGAATTTCACAGTATCGGTCTCATGATTAACTAATGTAACTTATATCTAGGAAATTATAAAAAAAAAAAAATTAAATAATTTTTAATATTTTTAAATTCACTTTTGATTTCTAAAACATAGTTTAAACAATAAGATTAAGCCATGACAGTTTATTCTAATATAATTTCACGGATTATTTTATAGCGTTACTAATATAAACATGATGTTTTTATTATTTAACTAAAATAGTTTAATTCAACTGTTAGTATAGATTCACCTTTCTATTTTCAGGGTTAATTGTATAAAATTTTGTTTTACGTATTTTTATTAATAATTCAAAGTGTTGAAAAATTAAACAAACAAACAAATAAGACTTAATATCAAATTAAATACTTTGAAATATAATTTTTAAGTGTAATTAAAAACCCATATACTTATTACTCTTAAATACAATATAAATTATCTATTAAAATACATACATTTTATATTATATTTATTTTAATCGATGATTAGTCTACCTTAACCTATTCAGTATTATATTTAAATTACAAGAAAAAAAAGGCAAAAGAAATCTATAGAATAATATATTTTTAGTTTATATGAGTATTGTATGATTCTTATGTAACATTTTAGTTTCCTATATTTTACTTATTCTATTGTATAATTTTTTAAATTGTGATCCCTTAAGTTTCTTTCCAAATTACGTGTTTATCGAATTATTGAATTTCCTGTAAATTAGATATGTATAAAAATTATTTTGTAAAAAAGTCCGTGTCCGTGCAATACAAAAAAAGAAGTTTATTATTTAACCGACTTTGGTGCATTACAATGACTATACGAAAAAATAAATATATGGAAGTCATCTATTCATATATCAATGTGAATAGAAAAATTGAATTAATTACCATGTTAACTGTTTTCGTTCGTGATAAATGATTTTTATTTAATGTATGCTTACTAATAATTTTTATTTAATGTTTATTGTTGTTTAAGGTAATACACGGCGTACACATTGAATCACCGCATATAATGAGAAAAAGAAGTGTAAATCAGCCTCTGCGAATTCTTCTCTATTACGATGAGAGCGTGTATAGGTATGTAATATATTTTGTGTAGTTGTAAATTGTAATTAATCATCATCACTTCACTTGTATAATAATATTAAATAAAATCATAATGAATGCCTTTAGTGTATACACATGACAAAAACGTTATGTTATTTTTGTTATAAAGTATTCTTTTGTATTTATTATAATTATTATTACGTGTTACGATTTTGATGTAATAATTTCTCAATAAGATACGTTTAAACACGCACTAATGCTATTTAGTATTTACTGACGGGTCGTGACGGTTTGGATATTTAATTGATAATATAGGTAATGCAAACTGCAACATAATAATAGATAATAGATCATCACATTCGGTCTGTGACAGGATATGTAATTTTATCTTATCATTTCGTATTTGAAGATAATGTACCAACTCAAATATACAATGGATGTTGGCAGATCAGAACAATTTAAATGTCAGTTAAATGTTATGATTAATGAACACTGTTAAAAAAATTGTTGCTTGTAGAATAATATTTATTTTTTACATAGTTAAAAAATGTTTTAGGATTCTTGTGCAATATATTCAAGAACATGGTTTTACTAATTTAACACTATTTATTATTAAATTAATTATACATATAAATAACAATACATTTTATAGTCTGGTTGAAATGAAGAATTTCTGACGTATAACCTAAGAGAAGTTGTTTTTATTATGTCTTTATATATCCTAAACTATATCTTCTTAATTATGTATTGTAATATAAAATCGTAAACTATTATATCTTTATATTATATTTTAACTATTATCATGTTAAAATAGCCAAAAATTAATATTACTTATTATCCATAGATGTAGATAGCCTATCGTCTAGGAATGTCTTATTGTAAAAAAAAAAAATAAATTTATATATTAATTACCTTTCAAATAATTTTATATATTGAACAATTTAAATGAAAAATCTTAATACTTTGTTTAGTTGATGCAGAATAACTAATAATGACTATTGTTGTGACAAATGTATCAATTAAATATAAATATTAAATATATTTGTGTAGTTTATAGTTTTTGCTCCTTTAATAATACTAAATAAAAAAATACTAGAAAAAAACTGTTTTTATAAATAAGTCAATGAAACAATTGAACTACAATGATTGAAATAGTTCAAAATATGTGAAAAATTATTCAAATGTAAATAGAACTAACTTCTATTTCAAAAATAAATTATTAAACTTCTTAAATAATAATTAGTAGTATGCATATTGTGACATATGTTATTAATTGTGAGCCATTGATGTAGTTGGCTATCAAATACTTCCTTGATTTATTTCATAACATTTTCTGTTATACCTACAATATTTGTTATAAAAAAAATTATTGGATTCCAGAGTATTATACATTTTACCATGGGTCCTTAAGTATGTTTATTTGAAATGCATCTAAGTTACGCTCAAGGCTAAATATTATTTTTAATGCGCTAAATAGCTATAAAATGTTGTAAATGTTATTCAACTAACAGCATGATAGTGTGAATAAAGTTACAAATGTATTCTAGGAGATTGTATTAATATATTTTGCTTATGTTGGTCGTTAGGTGAGAAACAATATTAAACGACTTTATTGGAATGATTGATATACTTTCATTGTTATCATCAAAATAGGATAAATGGTAAATGGAGATATTATACATTCTAACTATATGTATTATAGGAAATATTTAAAGTAACATGGAACAATAGATTCCAATTATACGTACGTGCATATAAAACTCGAAAATACACGTCATTGTGCCAAGTTTCGAATTCACTATTGTATGGTTTCTTGGATTTTTTGGTATTTCGTTATATATTTATAAAATAATTTTTCGTTCTAGTCTAATTTATATATTTTTGCGTAAGTAAATTTTAAATTTACGTTTTAAATATTAATAATAAATAATTCAGAATATTTAATATTGTCCAATTAAATTTAAACTAAAGTTTTTTTTCTTATAAATTTCTTAAAAATGAGAAACCAAGGAAACGGAAATTGTTTTTGTTATTTTCTGATTTCGTTATAAATAATAATTTAAATAAAAATAAGTAACTTCAATGATTAATCTGGTGGAATGACAAGAACATGAGTAGACAATAATTGAGATTTATTTTTAATTTTGCTATTTTAATCGAATAAATGTTTGGAATATAATTTATTTTATATTCGTCGACCAATTTAAATAACTTATGTACTACTATGGTTAAAAAATAATATTATAATAGTTTCGATTTTAAAAAGGTAATATAAGTTAGCACATCCTTTCTATTTATTCCAAGGTTATTTTAAATAAAAATAAAACGGAAAGTCATGATAATTCAGAAGAAGCTTAATATTGTTTTTGTTAAAGGCTATATAATAATATTTAACTACTAATACTTCTAATATATTACTAAAACTAATATTTAAAGTTATTAGTTTTTATTTATTTAAAAACGTTTTCAGTAATGTAATTTAAGTACCATTTAATTAAACAACTCATGATGTTGTCATGTGAAGTCAAATGTTAATTATTAACATTTATAATTATTTTGATGTTTATAATATAATTTTCATTTAAATCTAATAAAACATTAAATAATAATAATAATATTATAATTTAATACATATAATTAATAATAATAATTATATTATAGAATGTATAATTATTATGCTCATTCGATTTTATACACAGTCTTGTATATGTTTTAAAAATAAAATTATTTTATGTATTTTTAAATAGACATCTTACAAAAAAGTTAAGATCTTTTAATATTTACAATACGATTGATGAATCTTGCGTTCTATTATTCTCATAATGTGCCATAATAACTAATAATATCTCTAGACATTGAATTTTTTAAGATCTTCTAGATCAGCGGTTCCCAATCAGTGGTACACGTACCACAAATGGTACGCAGAAAGGTCGTAGGTGGTACGCGGAGGTAATTTCTTTTAAAGGAATAGTTTTATTTTTTTATATTATAACCGTTCAATAATATTTGATTTATTTGATATAAGCTAATTTTATAAATACCTATGACATAGGAACAAAACGAATGTAGAAGACAGTTTCAAACTTAAAGTTACCAGCACAAAGCTCGGTATTGACGTTCTCATTCATTTAATAAATAAAACATAAACTGTCACATTAAATCATTAATTTTTATTCATTACAATTAATAATAACTGTAAATATTTTACGTTGTTTATTTTTTGTGCATTAAATGCTTTGCTTATGTATTTATGTGGTTTAAATTGAAAAAGTAAATTATAAAAATAGCTTAAATTTTATAAAACAATGTTAGTTTATTTGTTAATAAGAAAAAAAAAAGAAAAAGAGATCATTAAGTTAAGTGGTACGTGAACATTTTACGAGATATGTAAGCGGTACGCGGATATCAAAAGGTTGGGTACCGCTGGACTAGATAATTTTCTTATTTTAACTGAAGTTAATCATATAATCATACATTATTTACTTTGAGGCTTGGGTTCTTTCTTTAAGTGTTGGATTAGTTGAAGTATTAAAAAAAACTAAAATATTTTTGAAGTAATAGTTTATAATAAATAAACATATTTCTCGTGTTATGATTATATAAAATATAAAACAAAAATTTTAATTGAAAATTCATTCATTTTGTTGTATGTGTGTTATTTTATATTTAATATTATTTTATTCAACCATTAGAATTTGCAAGTATTTATAATAACTATGTATCAATAATTCAGAGTAAATAAACCTTTATAGATATAGAGTGTAAGGCAATATTTTTCAATCTTTATATTATGACAATGCACTATTAAATAGTTTATACTTTACCACGTACCATAAAAAAATAAAAGCAATGACTAAAAACCTTATACAGTATAATATACATAATACGTATATATTAATAATCTATTTAATTAGAATTAATTTAATAAAAAATTCTTAAATGCATAACTACGTTTTTACGTTTTTACACAATTGAACTTATTAACTTATTTAACTTGAATTTATTAAATATAAATGTCTGTAAATTGTGTGTAAGGTATTAAATAATTAATCTAGTCATAAACACTCCTCATATCCTAATCAAAGTGAAATGTATAAAACATTTATTTTTTAATTTTTATCGTTATTTTAAGCTGTATCACCAATTAATTTTTTATTGTTATTTGATTTGTCTCTTATTCTATAAAACCATAAGCATTTATACTATTTAAGTATATTAATTTTTATATATATCATACATTTACACGTAGTGTGTAAACACCAAACTAATTAAAGGATATAAAATAGTATTAAAATAAATATAAGTATATTTTTTATAAGTTTAATTAAATAATAAACCGAACATAAGATTATAAATTATCCTACCATTGTAGATACCTTATTGACCACAGTACAACATATGTCCGGTTAATGCATTGCGTGGTGCATTTAAACTTTTTTTAAGCATAATAACTTTTTACAGCGTTAACATATGTAGTAAATTGGTGCATAAATATTATTAATAATTATTTTATTACAGTTTTTCATTTTTATATAGGTTTATTGTTTATATGAATTGAATTTTAACTCTAAATTAAATATTATGATTATAAAAAAAAAAAATTCACATTAAAAATCTCGTACACTTAAAAACACTAATTTGAACAACAGTATTAACAATTTATATCTATCAATCTGAAAAACATGAAAATGTATTATACTGCAATATCAAATATTATAGAAAAATTGAAAACATTTTTAAAATTAATAATTTTACTTTATTGTTCTCAAAAAAAGTTATAATTTTACAGAGCTATAGTCTTAATTTGTAACTGATTGCTCAATCAATTTATAAAAACTTATCTTAATGGTAGGTAACCAAGTGTTCAGGAAGATGATGTAAAAAATATCACGATCGACAATTCAGTTATAACGTATTTCACTCGATGTAGTAAACAAGTGTACAGTATAAACAAGAATCTTAAAAAATATTTGTTCCCCCTTGATTCTTCTTCCTATGCTTTCACTATGTATTGTTTTTTCTTGAAAACCAATAGTGACCATGGCACATTTGTTTCATTATTGTATCTATCGTGTTTGCGAAACTAATCGTGAATATTATTTTTTTATTTATACATACAGGGAAGGTCAGATAACGAAAAGTACATGAATTATCTTTTCTTTTTTTTTTTATATATACAATAATAAGTAATTGATTGATCATTTATTGATTACAATCAATAAAAGGGTTATATTCACGTTACTATCTAGAATAATGATTGTTAAGGGAGTAAAGGATCTAGCCATTATGGAATTTTCATTTAATTGATTGTACAATAATATTAAGCTGGACCATTATTACCGAATACGAGGTATTGTATTCTATTTAGTAAATATCATTACAAATAAATCTTTTAAAAACTATGATATGTTATTACATATCATTCAGATTCTGTCTATGAACTGCACATTCTATCATTATTTGTCAATTGATGACAGTTATTGTTGATATAATAAAAATGTTGATACATGTTGAGTCAAAGACATAAAAATCAGTGCTTAGTTACTGAAATATTTTTATCGTATTACATAAATTTAGATTCTGAACGGAGTGATGGAATCTATTGGTTTTACAATGATGTGTGTTTTTTTTAAATTTTTTAAATTTTTTAATTTTTTAATTTTTTAATTTTTGTGTCTGACGACACCTTTTTTGGCAGTAAAAATGCTTCGATTTGCTTATAAAGCAACTTTTATGAAAGGAAAGTGAATCTAGTTGGTACTTTGGGGGGTCAAAAGTAAAAAATTTTCAATATTTTTTAAATGCGACGGGAAAAACCCTAAAAAAATAAGGGAAAAACGGGAGTTTTTACGCAAAACCAGTTTTAAACAAAATCAAATTTTAGATTCTGAACGGAGTGATGGAATCTATTGGTTTTACAATGATGTGTGTTTTTTTTTTATTTTTTTTTATTTATTTTTTTTTTTTTTGTGTCTGACGACACCTTTTTTGGCAGTAAAAATGCCAAATTTTTTATTTTGCAATAACTCAAAAACTAATCGATGTAAATACTTGAAATTTTCACTAAATGGTTAGATTAGCGTTCTCTATACACCGTTAAATTTTCAAAGTATTTTGACTTTTATTAAGCTATTTATAAACAATTGAAATTTTCAATTTTTTTAATTTTTTTTTTTAAAATAACAATTAAATTTTTTTGGCCGCCCAGAAAACCTTGAAAATTTAATACAAGGTTTCTTATAAGTTGTTCCTTAACTGATAAAAAAAAATCTAAAGTCGTAAGTCACAAATTTTTTTTATAAGTGCTCAAAGTTCCAATTTATACGAAATATGTAAAAATTGCGAAAATTTGCAAGTTATTTTGTAGATAAAAATTCATAAAATTTTTTCTGTTCATACATAAATTTCAAAATTTTAACACTAGGTTATCTATAAGCTACTCTTCAAAAATCTTTAAAAAAAATCCTACCGGACTTAGTGGAAAAAATTTTATGACAGTTTGAAATTTAAATATTTACGAAATTGCATAAAATAACGATTTATTCCCGAACGATTTTAAATATTTGTTATAATTCAAAAAGTATAAGTCGCAGATTTTTGAAATTTCTATCAGCTGTTAAGATTAGCATTTCCTTTATGTCATATTTTTTCAAAATATTATATTGACTTTTAAGCCACTTATAAGCATTTAAAATATTCGATTTTTTTACATTTTATTTTAATAATCGGTGATAAAAAAATTTGTCTCCTACAAAATACTTGAAAATTTAATAGAAGATTCCACAGAAGTAGTTCTTATTGTCATTCAAAAATTATTAAAATCCATAGGCACAATTTTTTTTTATAAGCGTTTGAACAGCGAATATTGACATAAAATTACATGTATATTATAATATAATGTATAATATTCTGACTGACAAACTATGTCGCTGTATGCAACTGCCAACCCATCCTAATTAAAAAATATATTTATCGTTTCAAAATAAAATATACTTTTTACAATATTTATAAATAACAATGAATTATATCCTAGAAAAACATATTAACTCCGTTCAGAATCGTTATTCGTATACAATGATATCTTTCATAGCATTCAAATTTAACAAATCCATTGTAATAATGACCTATCTTATAAACGAGGTGCACTCCACCCCCAACTGTACAGCAGAGTGAGGTCCATCCGGTTCTTTTTATATTTATAACTTAAATTTGGATGTGTTAATATATAACTAACTTATAAATATTAGTATTCATTTTCTATTAATTATTTTGTTTTAATACGAGTATATAATATCTTATATTTTACTATAATCTTTCTATGTAATTTATATTTTGCTTTTAATAACACTAAATTGATAATATGGCTGCTCGATTTTTAAACCTTTATTACAAAACATGTACGTTTTATTTCATATGATTAATAGCAATTTTCTCTTTTGATCTTTTTTGAGTTCATTCAAGTCATTATAAAAACATTTCAATATTCACAATTAATTATTTTAATAAAGTAATAAAAAACATATATTTTGAATGAATTATTTAAATAATGGATCAACTTGAAAATTTTTTTCATTTTGATGAAATATTCGGGTTTTTTTCTTCTAAAATTACTGAATAAATAAGAAAAATTTTTCTTTATTAAAATTTGGAATAAATGAAAATGCCATAAATATAGTTATATAAGACATTACTAAATAGTATTAACTACGATAAAAAGTAATTTTTCTTCAAATTTTAAGTTGTATAAAATATATATATTTATTATATATATTATATATACATTTAAATATACCTTAAATTAATACTTATTTATATATGATAAAAAATTAGAAAGCCAGTTGAAATGTGTATTATTTCAATATGTCTCAAATTTAAGAAAACATGAATTATTATTTTAATACTCTAAAATAAGATTAAATAAAATATAAATATTACATAAATTTATTTTAAAGTAGCAATTATTTTTTCGAAAAATTTGTAAAATTATTGCATTTACAAAATGCATTTCCAATTCGCTAAATAATTTTTATTGCCCACAAATAGTTATATATTGAATTATTGAGCATTTAAGTCAATCAAAATTTATATAATGTAATAGTGAAAATAATATAATTAATATTTAGTGACTTATGTTATATGTTAAATAAAATAATAAAACTAATTTGAGTAAGGTTAAATTTAACTAGGTACGTATTATAAAAGGCTTTATGTGTTAAAAGTATCGTTCATAATTTGTGTCTCTAACTTCCTTCTATTTTCACTTTCTCCTACTCATTTTTCATTCTTCACGAACCATTAGCCGAATGACCTTTACTGTCGGTGCTTTTGATGTGAATTAAAATCAAATTTTTGTCTCTTTTGTGAATGTATCCATTAAAGTCCAGTTATTAGATAAAAATCCAACTATCAAAATTATCAACAATATGATTTATAGTAATCTATAACAATTTTGATTAAGGACATTAATATTTTTCATCAAAAATACAATTTTTATACCTACAATAAACAATTGTTAATTATTTGAACTCAAAATAGAATTGTAAACCAAATATTTTTAGTTTTGTTATTTATGCTATATGGCTTTGTAATGACAAATTTGTCCAAGAATTAAGAATGATATATTATTTTCTATTACAATTTAGTATATTTAATAACCAGGTTTATGTTATTGTAGTAAAGATTTTTTTATTTTAGATTCTGAACGGAGTGATGGAATCTATTGGTTTTACAATGATGTATGTTTTTTTTTTTAATTTTTAATTTTTTTTTTGTGTCTAACGACACCTTTTTTGCCAGTAAAAATGCTTCGATTTGCTTAAGCAGCAACTTTTCTGAAAGGAAAGTGAATGTAGATGGTACTTTGGCTAGTCAAAAATCCAACTTTTCAATACTTTTTAAAAAAATCGAAAAAAAAGATAAAAAAATATTATTCACCAAATCTTTATAGTGGCGTTCTCTACACATGGTTAAGTTTTCAAAGTATTTTGACATATTTTGACTTATTTATAGACAATTTAAATTTTCGATTTATGTAAAATTTTTGTTTTTAAACATCTATAATTGGTAGATCGAAAACTCTTGAAAATTTAATACAAGGTTTATAATAAGTTAAACTTATCGTAACTAAAAAATAACGGTGATCGGTTTACTCAAATTTTTTTTATAAGCCCTTAATGCTGAAATTTGTGTTAAATGTGTAAATTCACGATAAATTGCAAGTTATTTTGTAGATAAAAATTCATAATATTTTTTCTGTTCATACTTAAGGTTCAAAATTTTAGCAATATTATTTTTCAAAATATTATATTGATTTTTAAGCCACTTATAGGCATTTAAAATATTCGAGTTTTTTACATTTTTTTTTTTTATAATCGGTGATAAAAAAAATTTGTCTCGTACAAAATACTTGAAAATTTAATAGAAGATTCCACCGAAGTAGTTTTTATTGTCATTCAAAAATTATTAAAATCCATATGCACAATTTTTTTGTAAGCGTTTGAACAGCGAATATTGACATAAAATTACATGTAAAATATAATATATAATATTTTAGACTGAAAAATGATATCGGTTTTTTTAAAATGCTCTAACTAAAAAATGAAATACCGCAACAACTTGAAATTTTCACCAAATCTTTATATTGACGTTTTTTATACATGGTTATGATTTAAAAGTATTTTGACATATTTTGACTTATTTATAGACAATTTAAATTTTCGATTTTTGTAAAATTTTTTTTTTAAATATCTATCAAATTTAATTGGCAGACCGAAAACTCTTGAAAATTTAATACAAGGTTCATAATAAGTTAAACTTATCGTAGCTAAAAAATATCGGTGATCGGTTTACTCAAATATTTATAAATAACAATGTATTATATCCTAGACAAACATATTAACTCCGTTTAGAATCGTCATTCGTATACAATGATATCTATCATAGCATTCAAATTTAACAAATCCATTGTAATAATGACCTATCCTATAAACGAGGTGCACTCCACCCCCCCAACTGTACAGCAGAGCGAGGCCCATCCGGTTTTTTTAAATGATCATTAATTAATCATAACAATAAATCGATAATTCATACACTACTCTTTTTGTATGATTTCTGTCTGAGGAAAACTCATATTTTTGGCTGCATAATATTATTAATACATGCATGTATGGAAATTATACGGCATACAGAATAGACCCCTATAATATTAATTTTATTGTGGTTTTATAATCTATTTAATTATTAGGTCTTAGCTTAAGAACTATTGTTTTTATAGTTTCAAATTAAATCTGCTTATTTCGACCAGTTGAAAATTGTTATAAGATAAATATGTGTAAAAGTGGTGGGAAAAATTAAAAAAATATCTTATTATTCTTCATTATAATTGAAAAACGGAAAATAATAAATTTCTTATGTAGTAAAAGCATCATAACTAAATAAAAAATGCGAATATTGGCTAGAAAATTTACGTTTATAAATTAATGTAGAATTTATGTAAGAAAAATGCCAGTAATATATTGGTGATGGAAATTTGTCTTTCATCCTTTCGGTTCTCGGACTGGAAATTAGCAGTAGGTGTATTGAATTTAAAAAAAACTGTACCTCATTTCTTTAGTAAAATGATTCTTAGCAAAGCTTCAGTAAAAAGAGTACAGTTTATATATTTTACTATATTTTATCTCGATTTTCTACATCTCCTACACACACACACACGTACACATACATACATACTTATTATATTATACGCAATAAATTAAATGATAACATGATTTAATGGAATCGATTATTATGGTTTAAAGAAATAAACAATAAAAGAAATCGAGTTATAAATAGGAAAATCCTATTATTTTACTATGGATACTTTATTCAGTATGTTTAACAATTTTTTTTTTATACGTTATTGACATTTTATTATTACAAATATCGTTGGATTTATATTTACCATTTATTTATTTATTTTTTTGTCATAAATATTATACGTATTCTATTTTATTTAGTACAATTAATTATTAAATTTTTTAAAATATTGTAAATGTTTATTAAAAATTATTCTGTCTTCAAATTAAGCTAATAATATTTAAATAATAATAATTAAGCTACAAAGATTTGGACTTCATGGTAATTTTCTTAATTGATTGACATCCTACCTAACGGATGGATGTCAGTTAGTTAAGTTGTCTAATTCATTATCTAAGGTTATTTTTGTAAGTTCCAGATGACCCCAGGGCTCGCACTTAGGGTCATTACTATTTAATTTGTTCATAAACGATTTACCATCTGTTCTTGATTCTTTAGTCAATGTATTAATATTTGCCGATGACACTAAATTTTATTCTACTATTAAAAACCAAGATGATGCATTTAATTTTCATGCAAATTTAATTAAGTTTAGTTTTTGGTGCGAATAAAATAATTTACCGTTTAATATTGATAAATGCAATGTTATCTTTTTCACTAAAAAAAAAATCCTATAATTTTTAACTATCATATTAATAATTTTAATATTAACAGAGTTGAATCGGTTAGAGATTTGGGTGTTCTCTATAATAATAATTTATATCTCTCTATTAATACAAATATGGCTATAAATAAATGTTTTAAAATGCTGAGTTTTATTTTACGAAATACGGGAATTCGAAAATTTATTTACATCAAAGATACTTTATTATTCTCTTGTTAGGTCACACACAGAATTCGGTTCAATAATCTGGGCTCAAAATTGTACTGATAAATTGGACGAGAATGTTCAGTATACATTTCTTAATTTATTGCGTTTCGTTTAAACTTACCCATTTCTAAAGAATCATTTTCATTAATAGCGGATTTTATTTATATTCAGGCTTGTGAGGTGAGATCAGGCGTAAGTTATCTGATGTTCTATTTATTTATGATCTTCTTAATAATTATGTTGATTGTTCTGATTTATTAAGTAAATTTAGCATTTGTACTCATAGTTATTCGATTAGAAATTCTTGTTTCTATTTTGTACTTTTTTATTGAAAACAAATATGTACAGATTCATATTTTCCTAGATCACTATTATTATGTAATTCAATTTGTAATAAAGTTGATTTCTTTTTTATGTCTCGTGTATCTTTTAAAACAAAAGCTTTATACCTAATATCTAATTGAAATTTATTTTATATATGTGTAAATGTTTGTGATAATTCACCTTTCAAACTATATTAATTAATTATCTTGTATATGTATGGTTGTTCTAGACCAGTAGTTCTCAACCGGGGTGACATGGCCCTAGTTTAGGGGGTGACGCAGAATTTTAACAAGAAAAGAAAAAAATTTAAAAAATTAATTTTTTCGAAAACAATCTTTTTATTTCTATATTTAAATATATTATATACCTATACCGCCATTGTCATGTACATAACATACCTCAAAGTTCAAAGTTATTTTTTTTTAACTTTTATTTTTTTATTTGCTATTTTAAAGTTTATCTGTTTAAATTTAAAGTGTCAACGTTTTTGTGTACTGTATTTTTTTTTAAATAAAAGAATAATTTTAAAATATACAGGTAAGATTATTTATTATTTTGATGATAGGGTGACGCAGTGTTTGATTCTAGTGGCTAAAGGTGACATGAATCAAAAAAGGTTGAGAACTACTGTTCTAGATTATTATATATTATATCTTACGTAAAGGGCTTGTCCCGTTAAACTTAATAATAAATAAATAAAATTATATATTATCTGGAGCTTGAACTGATACACACTGTCCTTTTTTTAATACTTGGTTATAACACAATGTCTATGAATGAATAAAAGTGTTTTGCCGGAGTATATATTTTTTCATGGATCAATTGCAATATCCAACAAATATTGTTTGATAAGCTGTGTGCCAAATATCGAGCATTTTATTAAAAAAGTCATATTGAATTTATTGTATTATGTATTCCCTTGATTTTACCGTCATTGAACCTTTTATTAAGTTAAAACTGACAAATTAAAAAATACAATTTTTATATGAGTAAAATTAGATTATAAAATACCATAGAAAATACATAAACAAGTTATACTATTAAATTTCAATTTAATCAACATTAAAGTTCAATTGAATACTTATGCTACATTAAATAATTTTGTTATTCGAAAAAAACTTCATGAATTTCACATTTTTCTCTTTTCCTCATAAATCCATCACATATTTTGTGACAACTAAAAGTAAAAAAGAATCGGATGGGCCTCGCTCTGCTGTACAGTTGGGGGTGAGGTGCACCTCATTTATAGGATAGGTCATTATTACAATGGATTTGTTAAATTTGAATGCAATGATAGATATCATTGTATACGAATAACGATTCTGAACGGAGTTAATATGTTTGTCTAGGATATAATACATTGTTATTTATAAATATTGTAAAAAGTATATTGTGTTTTGAAACGATAAATATATTTTTCAATTAGGATGGGTTGGCAGTTTCATACAGCGACATAGTTAAATTATTTAAAAATAATGCATGTAGTTATTATAATAATACCTTATATTAACATATAGCATCAATTTTAATATTTATATATGTAATATCGTATAATGTTACACATGTTGACGACGTTGACGTTGATAGTACGTCGATTTTTAAAATTAACAATGGATTTATGTAATTGATAAATTAAATAATTTCAACATCTCCAAAATTTTTTAGTTACGATAAGTTTAACTTATTATAAACCTTGTATTAAATTTTCGAGAGTTTTCGGTCAACCATTTAAATTTTATAGATGTCTAAAATTTAAATTGTTTATAAATAAGTCAAAATATGTCAAAATACTTTGAAAACTTAACCATGTATAGAGAACGCCAATATAAAAATTTGGTGAATATTTCTAGTTGTTGCGATTTTTGGTTTTTGAGTTAGAGCATTTTACAAAAATGTAATTTGTAAAAACGTGATTTTGCGTAAAATTTCCCGTTTTTTCGTAATTTTTTTATCGTTTTTTTTCGATTTTTTTAAAAAGTATTGAAAAGTTGGATTTTTGAATAGCCAAAGTACCATCTACATTCACTTTCCTTTCAGAAAAGTTGCTGTTTAAGCAAATCGAAGCATTTTTACTGTCAGACACAAAAAAAAAAAATAAAAAAAAACACACATCATTGTAAGACCAATAGATTTCATCACTCCGTTCAGAATCTAATATCAAAGCTTTTTTTTATTACAAAAAATGAGTATCATACTTTTTATCTTTGATTAATAAATTATTATTTTTGTAATTTATAGGTTATTTATGTTATTGCAAAAATTATTTTGGATAAATTTACCAAAAACGGTTAGGTATGCGATTATTATATACTTTAATGGTATATATTTAATATAACAACAGTTACTAAATTTGAGATACGTTATATTATATATTTATCAAAACGGATTTGTGTCAAAATATATTTTTGAAAACACGTTTTATTATGAAATACTTATATAATTTTGTAACTACTCATGTTTTTAGTAACATTTATAATTATTAAATATTTATTATAAATAATTATTAAATAATTATAATATTTATGAAAAAACAATAAATATCTATTTAATCTATACAATTTTTATTTTATTTCAGGTTAACCGAAGAAAAATTTCAGCTTATAAATGTAAGTTTTTATTGAGTTTTATATTAATACTGACTTGTCTCAATTTTCTTGTAACTATATTAGTTATAATTTGTTATATTCTTTACCTAATAATCTTTAATTTAGTTTTGTAGATAAATTATTTAATTCACTTATATAAAAAAAAAGTTTTAAGCTTTTATGAAATTATTTGTTTTGAAATATAGCATTAATAAAATATTGTACAGTTTTGAAAATATTTTCCTTTTGTTTTCAAAGTAAACTTTATTAACTAAAATCTTTCCTTGAATATATTACATTAAATATTTTTTTTATTAATTTATTTTTTCAAACTTAGAAAATGAAATGAGGCGTTAGTTTACAGTTAAGTTATCTTAGTTTACGTTTTTTATGATAAATGCATGGTCTTTAGGCTAAAAAAATATTTTTTTCAGAATAATGATTATTAAGCTTATAAATTGAATATATTAATTTTTGCTTAGACGTATAAATTCAAAGTATTACTATTTCATTATACTAAATTATTGTTATAAATTAATATTTTTATTTACTTTAAGATTGATAAACCATTTTTAAAATCTGGAATTTATCTACAATACTAGTAATATTTATTATTTTATACTAAACGATGTTTATTGTAAAATTCTGTTGGTAAATTTATTATTAGCTAGTTTTATTATTGAAGTACCCTCTACATATTTAATTCATTACATAATAAATAAACGATTACAATAATTTATTTGGCCTATGATTCTATGATAAACATTATTACTGTTGTTAGATTTTCTATGGGCAGTTGGTAATTAAATGTTTAATATATTTTTTACGTTATTCTATCGTGTTTTAATATTTAATTTATGTTATACGTGAGTATAATTTTTTTATTCAAAAAAAAGTTTTAATCATACTTTTGAAAAATTATAAAGCTTTTTAAGTACATAATAAATAATTAGTGAAATATACAGTAAACAAATTTCAAAATTAATATCTAGATAGTCATTTATTTTATTTATTAACCGTTAAAAAGGTTCCATATGGTATAAATTTGAATAAATAGATAAATAATAAATATAAATAATAAAAAGATAATATTAAAATATTTGTGTGTTCTTAAAATTGTATGAATTATTAAAAATCCGTAGATCATATAATTTTTCACTGAAATGTCAAAATTCATTAGTCTATAATTTTATCATAGGGTTATAAAAACAATTGAAAATAATTTTTTATAAGAGTTAAGTGTACGTAGACATATGATATGTCTGTTATGTGATTAGTTATGTTTACTAAATAATGATTATTTTATACAGTTAGTTATTGATCTAAGTTTAAAAAAAGGGAATTTTTAATTATACTAATTTTAATATTATTGATAGTGTTGTTAAATTATAATAATACTCATTTTTAATTTTATTGAAAAATATTAGTTTATAAATGATTTATCTTTTTAATTAATTACTATACTTAAAGAATTCGATAGTTTATTTTGTGTAAATATAATTATTATACTATGGTACTAAATTTAATATATTCTAGCAATAAATTTTATTTTATTTTTCTGCTTTATTTTTATTTTTTTTTAACTTAATCGTCTTTAATTAAACCATTCAAAATCTAATACATTTTTATCGTAATTTTTAACACTCTTATTATTTCTGTAGCATTTCATATTTAATTCTCTATTTAAACAATTTATATTTTTATGTTAATACATCGATTTCACTATTATTCATTTAGATATTTATAAATAATACTATAATATAACGTATAAAGAAGGAGAGAGGCGTATATGTTCAATGTCCATGAATTTAATATAGTGATGATATCTATATGTACATGACTATTATGAATTATCAAAATCCTTTCTCCGTGTTGTGTCCAGCTACGAAAGCCCTTTTGACCCATTACATCACTGTCGGAGGCGTTTATAGTAAAATAAAAATTATATGTTTTTATTACAGAATAAATTGTATTTACTAGGACTCCTTAATTTCATAACAAACCTATTAAGTTATACTTATTCATAAATAATGATTATTCAACTGAATGCTTAATATTTGAAGTGTGATAATGTTAATTTTAAAAAATGGTCTTCATATTATAAATAAATAATATTTTAACCCATTTAATATGATTAATAAAAATATTAAATTAATGTTGTTTGTGAAATTCTTCAAAAATAAATTTAATGAAAATGTATACTTAATGTAAAATAAAATAAAATAAAATAAAACAATGTTTTATAAAAAAATGATTGTCACTTAGCTTTATTTAGTCTTAGTATAATATTATGGTGTATTTTCGTTATAAATATTTTAACGTGGATACATTTTAATTCCATCAACTAAAACTAACTCAGAAGTAGTTAACATTTTGTTAAAAAATTATGCTTATTTTTCGATTTTTTCTTTACAATTAATAATATATGTGAACATTTTTGTAAAACGGTATTCTGAGATTCAATCTAGACTTGTCAAATTCTGTTACTACATAATCAATAATAGTTTTTAGGAAAAGTGTGTTTTATTTTTTTTTTGTCAAATTTTAGCAAGAAAAACAATTAAAATATAAAGCTTCAATATAAAGTATATAAAATTGTGTATAAAACTTAAACATTTTTATAATTTTAGTATGTTATTTATTTTTCAAAGTTAATTCATAATATGACTTTTTCAAGTTATTTGTCCAACAATCCATCAGGTTTTTATAATAAATTATTTTGAATACAAAAAAAAAAAAAATAAAGTACAATAAAAATTAAAACTTTATACAGTCTACTTATAGATTACTTATATAGTCTTATGGTTCATATATTACCGTGTTATTTTATGTATTGGATATATATGTTCTGCACAGTACAATATTTTAACATGCATTTTTCAAGTACCCTGTTTTTGACGTTCAGAACTTTCTATTACATTGAGTTTTGGTTTACTATTTTGGATTGTTTGGGTGTATCGTGTAATACATCAAAACAAGTTAAGTTACATTAAATCAAATAGCACTAAAAGTTGTTATATTAATTACCAAAGTTGTGTTACTGAACAATATAGCGAATACCTGATAGTGACATTTGTATTGTTAGTCAAAAATAATTCATTTTCCTGCTGTTTAAATGTACATTATATAATCGATAAACATTCGTAAAGTATTTTCTTCATACATCATTAGATATACCTAAGCTCCTATTCAAATGGTAGGTTAGTCGATATAAAAATGTAATATGTTAATTTTTTTATTTTATTAATTTTTTATTATATAATACAAACTACTCTTTGGATATCATGATATATAACTTATATATTATAAATCTTTAACATTATAGCAATATGTTTTAAACTAAACTTTATCTTAAGTTGTAAAATGTACGTTATATTTTGTTAATTCCGTTTGGACTACTTCTCCCCTCCTTTACATACACACACACACACACACACACATATTCTGTACAAAAAAAATACGAAGGATTCATAATAATACATTTTAATCAATTTATTTAAATTTGTTTATTGAAAAATCACAGATGTTACTTTTTCTTTAGTTACTTTAAAAAATATATATTTATATTTGTGTATTTGTGTGTGTGTGTTTTTGGTATAAATTTATAATTTATAAATTTGTAAATTTATAAATAATAATATTAAGAGAGGAGGGAAAATATGAATAATTATTTTTTCATGTATTTTAACAGTTAATTTTATGTAATGATATAATTTAGTTTAAATTGTATAATTTTAGAACTAAATGTATGGGACCTACTTTTTAGATTCTGAACGGAGTGAAGAATGTATTGATTTTACAATGATGTGTGTGTTTTTTTTTTTTTTTTTTTTTTTTTGTGTCTGTCGACACGATTTGGGGCAGTAAAAATGCTTCGATTGCCTTATGTAGCAACTTTTCTGAAAGAAAAGTGAATCTATTTGGTACTTTGGGGGGTCAAAAGTAAAAAATTTCCAATATTTTTTAAATGCGACGGGAAAAACCATAAAAAAATTTGGGAAAAACGGGAGTTTTTACGCAAAACCAGTTTTCGACATAATCAAATTTTTTATTTTGCTATAACTCAAAAACTAATCAATGTAAATACTTGAAATTTTCAACAGATGTTTAGATTAGCGTTCTCTATACACCGTTAAATTTTCAAAGTATTTTGACTTTTATTGAGCTATTTATAGAATATTGAAATTTTCAATTTTTTTTAATTTTTTTTTTTTAAATAACGATAAAATTTTTTTGGCTGCCCAGAAAATCTTGAAAATTTAATACAAGGTTTCTTATAAGTTGTTCCTTAACTGATAAAAAAAAAAAAATCTAAAATCGTAAGTCACAATTTTTTTTTATAAGTGCTCAAAGTTCCAATTTATACGAAATATGTAAAAATTGCGAAAATTTGCAAGTTATTTTGTAGATAAAAATTCATAAAATTTTTTCTGTTCATACTTAAGGTTCAAAATTTTAACACTAGGTTATCTATAAACTACTCTTCAAAAATCTTTAAAAAAATTTCTACCCAACTTAGAGGAAAAAATTTTATGACTGTTTGAAATTTAAATATTTATGGAATTGCATAAAATAGCGATTTATTCTCTAACGATTTTAAATATTTGTTATAATTCAAAAAGTATAGGTCGCAGATTTTTGAAATTTCTACCAACTGTTAAGATTGGTATTTCCTTTATGTCTTATTTTTTTCAAAATATTATATTGATTTTTAAGCCACTTATAGGCATTTAAAATATTCGATTTTTTTACATTTTTTTTTTATAATCGGTGATAAAAAAAATTTGGCTACTACAAAATACTTGAAAATTTAATCGAAGATTCCACAGAAGTAGTCCTTAATGCCATTCAAAAATTATTAAAATCCATAGCCACAATTTTTTTTTATAAGCGTTTGAACATCGAATATTGACATAAAATTACATGTAAAATATAATATAATGTATAATATACTAGACTGACAAACTATGTTGCTGTATGCAACTGCCAACCCATCCTTATTGAAAAATATATTTATCGTTTCAAAATAAAATATACTTATAACAATATTTATAAATAACAATGTATTATATCCTAGACAAACATATCATCTCCGTTCAGAATCGTTTTTCGTATACAATGATATCTATCATTGCATTCAAATTTAACAAATCCATTGTAATAATGACCTATCCTATAAACGAGGTGCACTCCACCCCCAACTGTACAGCAGAGCGAGGCCCATCCGGTTCTTTTGTTTTTTTTTTATTTTCAAATTCTTAGCCCTACGTTAAGAATACATTTAGCCATGTAAAATTTTAACAAAATTAAGAATAATTCAATTTATGTAAAATCATAAATAAGTTTAATATATATTAAAAAATATATTCAACTTTTATGCTTTATTTACATTTTTGTATTTGCGAACTACGTAGTAGTAATAGTACTTTTTTTCGTAGATTAAATTAAAACCATAACTCATATGTTATGCCAATCAAAAGAAATTTAATTTTCAGCATAACGTTAGGTTACCTTTAAAATATAGACTCCCGAAGCTTTATTATAACTAAAAATTGGCCTGAAGATATCGTAGACACTTTCGATAAACTCCGACAATCGGTTTCCGGAGAGGCAGTCCGGAAGTAGTCGTGGAACCAGTACTCGAATACAATCACGTAATTGGATCACGAATCGTTTGAAATTCTGCTTCGCTGTTTCAAGAGTATTTAAATATTCATAGTAATATGTCCCTAGTCATGATTATGCAATGAGCTAATGAGAAATTTTATCTTAAGGTGGGTAGTATTATAAATAATAACGTGTGAATATTAAAAACATCAGAGGCGTTGTATTAATCGAAAGTGTTCAGTAAAAATATGGTACAACATATAGAACGATAAAATTGACTAAAAATATTTTTATTGATTGATTTTAAATTCAGTTCTTTCTTTTGTTCTTTGGAACAAACTTGAAATCGATATTGTTAGTCACAATTTAGCTGTTTCTAAATTCTAAGTAAAGCAGTGAATTTATAAGTATTTAAAAAATACAATAGTTGCGCTGAAGTAGTCATTCTATTCATATTGTAAACAATTATTAATACAAAATTACCATACTTTGTTACAAATATTGTAATTTCCATGTATTCATTAGATAATATCCTTCTTTTTTTTGTGTCTTAAACTAAAAAACAAAAGAAATTTCTCTTTTATTTATTTTTAACCATATAAACATAGACTAAAAAATATATTGTAATTATCTTTTTAAATATTTTTTATGAGTAGGAAAATAACTGATTATTATGTAACTATTTGATATTATTGAAAGTCATTATAAGAATAATATATTTTCGACTACATCAATTGTATTCTTATTATTTTTATTATAATTCATAACAATCATAAATATTAACTATTTATATTTATGACATAGAGAATATTAAGTATTGATTGTTTTTATAATTGTATGAAATAAACTAAGATTAAACTTGTTTTGATAATTATTTTGCATTTGATGAATAAGCATAGGCTGTACTATACTATACTACTATACTGTATTAATGTAATAATCTTGAATAGTAAAATCTATTTTTTTATAGGAAGATATAATATTTATTCTTTGATTAAAAACACCATTGCAGTATAGACTAATTATCATACCATGGATATAGGTTTTGAAGTCAAATGGTGTAGACTTCTGATAAAGTTGTACCATGATGTGTTTTTTTTTAATTAATTAATTAATTTTTATATCCATCTATATAATTTCTTCAAACAATGAAGGATAGTTTTTAAATTAATCAAATTTTATATAATTGGTACTTCCAGAAAAAATATGTTTTAATTTCTCAATAGTTTTCCAAATAATTAAAAAAATCTGACAAAACATAAAATAGAAAATAAATTGCTCATAAGGTTTTCTTATTTTTATAGAAAAGTATCTAATATTTGAAGTCATGAATTTGATAATAAGACCTTATTTGCATCAGTCATTCGTCCCTGTCATACACAGATCTTGTATCTCCCTGTATGTTATTATTTTTGAATATGAAATAGTTTATACTTTTTAGCAATGGCAATATTATTTAGAATAGAACACAGGTTTCTTCCAATTAAATAAAGTCAAAGCGCTTTTACAGAATACTACGTATTATAATTTTTACTATTCAATTAAAATTACTTTTTAAATTTTCATCATTGTTTTCAATATTATTTCTTATTGAATAACTAATTTCATTTTGAACATTTTTTATCATAAAATTAATCTTTTAACCAATTATTTATAAATATATATTTAATTTCATATAAACAGAGAGTAGTGAACCGACATTTGAACCTCTACCAAATTACTCCGCTTGTTTGCTGAACTTTATGTCATGACTTCAAATGATATTTAAATATTTTCAAAAAAATACTTAAAATAACAGCTGTAGTGTTCTTGCATGTTATAATAATTTTTGTTTATTATACTGAATTCAATATTATAGCTTCTCAGCAAATGTACGAATGTGTGTGTAATAAAGTTTTTTTTTGATAACGATGACTGTTATTAATGAGATTTTTTAAAATTTTTATATATATATATAATATTTATAAGAATATTTATAATTTTATAAGAAAATCGAAGTGTAAAGTTAATATGTTAACATTATTATGAGTAAGGAAATTTTTTTTTAAAACTTAATAAAACGTTGCTCGAAGCTAGTTGATAATCTGTACAATGTTTGAAATATTCTTTTTAACGAATGTTCTCATTACATTTTCTTAAATATATATTATACATCTAGAGCCAAAATAAACTATAGGTAACATCGACCTTTATATTTTTGTGTAGAACTATAAATTAACTTAAAAATATAAAAATATATCTTATAATATAATTATATAATATTAATAAATATTTAGAGAATAGTATAATATATAACGATAAACTATTTGCCTATATCCAAAATAATATTGTAGTGCACCGTGTGGAACATTACGCCTGTTTCATCATGTGTCAAAATATACTAGTACTAAAATGAGTATAAATTATTTTATAATACTTTAGTATTTTGTATTTGAATTTTTTAAAAATTATTGGAATAAAAATATACTTGAATAATTGTAAAAAATCATTCAAATTATTTTTCATTTACTCTGCATATAGTTAAATAATGTAGATATGAGGTACAAAATCTGTACACAAATAATTATGAATTAATAGGTATCAATCAACCATTATGAGTGTTTGTTATTTTAATTATATTGAACAGTATTGTGTATTTTAATTAGTTATTCAGTACATATTATTATAGAACACCCAAGTATAATATATACTCGTATATTCGTATGTATTTTAAATGAATCGCGTCAGTTTTAATTTAAAAATGAACCGGATGGGCCTCGCTCTGCTGTACACTTGGGGGTGAAGTGCGACTCTTCATAGGATAGGTCATTATAGTGGAATTGTTAAATATAAATTCAATGATAGGTATCATTGTATACGAAAAACGATTCTGAATGGAGATGATATGTTTGACTAGAATATAATACAATGTTAAAAATTGTAATAAGTATATTTTATTTTGAAACGAAAAATGTAGAAAAATCGAAAATTTAAATTATCTATAAATAAGTCAAAATATGTCAAAATACTTTGAAAACTTAACCATGTATAGAAAACGTCAATATAAAGATTTATGATTAAAAAAAAATTGTGCCTATGGATTTTAATAATTTTTGTATAACAATAAGAACTACTTCTGTGGAATCTTTTATTTAATTTTCAAGTATTTGGTACAAGCCAAATTTTTTTTATCACCGATTGTAAAAAAATCGAATATTTTAAATGCCTATAAGTGGCTTAAAAATCAATATAATATTTTGAAAAAAATATGACATAAAGGAAATACCAATCTTAACAGTTGGTAGAAATTTCAAAAATCTGCGACCTATACTTTTTGAATTATAACAAATATTTAAAATCGTTAGAGAATAAATCGGTATTTTATGCAATTCCATAAATATTTAAATTTCAAACAGTCATAAAATTTTTTCCTCTAAGTTGGGTAGAAATTTTTTTAAAGATTTTTGAAGAGTAGTTTATAGATAACCTAATGTTAAAATTTTGAACCTTAAGTATGAACAGAAAAAATTTTATGAATTTTTATCTACAAAATAACTTGCAAATTTTCGCAATTTTACATATTTCGTATAATTGGAACTTTGAGCACTTTATAAAAATTATTGTGACTTACGATTTTAGATTTTTTTTATCAGTTAAGGAACAACTTATAAGAAACCTTGTATTAAATTTTCAAGATTTTCTGGCGGCAAAAATTTTATCGTTATTTTAAAAAAATACCTAAAAAAATTGAAAATTTCAATTGTCTATAAATTGCTCAATAAAGTAAACTTTGAATTGTGATAGTACGGTGTTTATAGACGTTGAGTTAATTTATGTGGTTGAGTATTAGTTGTTTGAGGTTTGGTTATAGGTTAAGTTGTGTTTTTGTGTTAATTAATGTATTTTGTATTGTTCGAAAACTGGTTTTGCGTAAAAACTCCCGTCGCATTTAAAAAATATTGAAAATTTTTTACTTTTGACCCCCCTAAGTATCAACTAGATTCACTTTCCTTTCAGAAAAGTTGCTACATAAGCAAATCGAAGCATCTTTACTGCCAAAAAAGGTGTCGTCAGTCACAAAAATAAAAAAAAAAAAAGAAAAAAAAAAAGAACCGGATGGACCTCGCTCTGCTGTACACTTGGGGGTGGAGTGCGACTCTTCATAGGATAGGTCATTATAATGGATTTGTTAAATTTAAATTCAATGATAGGTATCATTGTATACGAAAAACGATTCTGAACGGAGATGATATGTTAGTCTAGAATATAATACATTGTTATTTATAAATATTGTAATAAGTATATTTTATTTTGAAACGAAAAATTTAGAAAAATTGTCTATAAATAAGTCAAAATATGTCAAAATACAGTTTTTCGTTTTTGAGTTAAAGCATTTTAAAAAAAACTGATATCTTTGTCAGTCTAGAATATTATACATTATATTATATTTTACATATAATTTTATGTCAATATTCGCTGTTCAAACGCTTATAAAAAAAATTGTGCATATGGATTTTAATAATTTTTGAATGACTTTAAGAACTACTTCTGTGGAATCTTCTATTAATTTTTCAAGTATTTTGTACGAGCCAAATTTTTTTTATCACCGATTATAAAAAAATTGAATATTTTAAATGCCTATAAGTGGCTTAAAAATCAATATAATATTTTGAAAATAATATGACATATAGGAAATACCAATCTTAACAGCTGGTAGAAATTTCAAAAATCTGCGACTTATACTTTTTGAATTATAACAAATATTTAAAATCGTTTGAGATTACATTTTTTCCTCTAATTCCGGTAGAAATTTTTTTAATGATTTTTGAAGAGTAGCTTATAGATCCCTAGTGTTAAAATTTTGAACCTAAAATTTTATGAATTTTTATCTACAAAATAAGTTGCAAATTATCGTGATTTTTTCATATTTCGTATAAATTTGAGCACTTATAAAAAAAAATTGTGACTTACGATTTTAGATTTTTTTTTATCAGTTAAGGAACAACTTATAAGAAACCTTGTATTAAATTTTCAAGATTTTCTGAACAGCCAAAAAAATTTTATCGTTATTTAAAAAAAAAATACTTAAAAAAATTGAAAATTTCAATTGTCTATAAATAGGTCAATAAAATTCAAAAAACTTTGAAAATTTAATGGTGTATAGAGAACGCTAATCTAAACATTTGGTGAAAATTTCAAGTATTTACATTGATTAGTTTTTGAGTTATAGCAAAATAAAAAATTTGATTATGTCAAAAACTGGTTTTGTGTAAAAACTACCGTTTTTCCCAAAATTTTTTACTTTTGACCCCCCTAAGTACCAACTAGATTCACTTTAATTTCAGAAAAGTTGCTACATAAGTAATCGAAGCATTTTTACTGCCCCAAATCGTGTCGACAGACACAAAAAAAAAATATATATAAAAAAAAAAAAAACACACATCATTGTAAAATCAATAGATTCCATCACTCCGTTCAGAATCTAAAATAGGAAGAACTTTATAAACATTTATTAAGTTGTTTTTTAAAGTTACGAATAAATAAAATTAATTTTATTTATATTGGATAACGTATTAATTTTTGATTTTGTAAATATAAATAATCCTACTGTATGTTAAATAAAAAATCTCCAATAAATTGTATACAATTTTTTGTTTAAAAAATAAAATAAAATATTATCATATCACCATTTTTGAAGTTCTTTTAATTAAATATGTAAAGGTGTTTTTGAATAAATAATTTTGATGATACTAAATATTTATGAACTGTAGTTATATAAATTCAATAGTAATTGTCAATATACAAACATATTTGTATTTTTTTCATAATAACTTAAAAATTGTTTTCATTGAACTACTAAAATATTTTATAGTTCTCGTAAGATTGTCATAAGTATTTTTTCTGCATCTTATTTTTGACTACTAAAAATATAGTCGAGAAAAAATATTTTTATCATTTATTTATTTTATTTTTTAATTTACTCATAATCGTGATTAACGTGTAATATTTTTTTCCATATTTTTCTCATATATATGTATCGATAAATGTTATAAGAAATTCGGAATAGATATATTTAAAATTAATATCAAGTTAAATTTAAATTAATTATTTTACATTCATATTATTTTCATTGTTAAATTTATGTGTATTAGTTTTGTTTAGTCTTTTTGCTTAACGATTATTATAATATAACATATTATGTTTAAAGTAAATATTCTTTATTTTTACGTTTATTAAGTAAATAAAACAATATTAAGGCAATCAGTGAAATTTGATTAATCTACGATAATATTCTATTATTCTTGTGTCATTTTGAGATTGTAACTTGTATATTTAATATTAAGTAACAGACATACCTAATTATTATAATATGGTATCGATATCAATAATCAGGTTTATTTCTTTAAAAAAATTGAATTAAATAAACAATTGCCTAATTTTGAATTTATTCAACTTTTATATTTTTTGCCAGATCTTGTACCTTATCGATTTATGTATATTCACTTTATATATATTTTACCGTGATGAATACGAAAGGAATTATCGTCGTATTTTCTTTGAGATGAATTTAGCAATAAACTAAAATATTGAATTTTTTAGTTATAAAATATACAGTAATTACAAATTTATATATTATATTTATATAATGTTTATAATTCGATATTTTTTTATCTTATTATGCATTGTTAATTTTAATGAAATCGAAAATTTTCACTGTAATTGAATACTTGCCTAAACTTGTTCATGGAATACAAAAAGATAAGCACCTGTTATTGGAAAAAGTTTAAAATGTAAAAAATATTATTAAGATTAAATATTTCCTAATTTAATTTTAAAATGTTGGTGTAATCTTATTACAGAAAAAGGAGGCTTTAAAATATTTAAATTTTTGTTGTACTTTATAAAAAAATTAAGTACGAAAATTTCATAATAAATTTCATTAATAGATTTACTTATTTACTTACTATAGTAAATATACTATTTATATACTACTAATAGTATTATAATACTACTCGTATTTATATCATTATATTATGTATTTACTTTTTATATATTTATTTATTTACTTTTCCCTAATATTATTTTAAATTCTATAAAAATTGTCTGTATTGGAGAATTTACTGAAAAAAAAAATATTTATGTTAAATACTTAATACACTTAATTAAATATTATTATTATTAAACGTCTTATTATATATTGATACTTGAAATTATATTCAAAAAGTCTTTTAACTGTTTTATTTTGAAGCTGAGTTCCATATAGAGTTGTTTATCAAATGATGAATTATTGAATTCAAATATTAAATAACATAATGTTGTTATATATTGTGCAAAGATTAAATAAGCAATACAGGTGTCGGTAGCCAGAAATCTTTTTTATGCATATCTGTTGATATTGCAAATATGGAAAATACCTATGAAGTAATATTTTTAGAATACTTACATTACTTAATAATTAGATAATCAATGTTAAGTTATTAAAATGTTGACCAATTTTCGAATATTATTTTTTTTTTTTTCGTTACTAATTCAATAATATAGTAGATACGTGTGGGATACTGGTGTACATAAATGTTAGGAATTCGTCTCACTTCGTGCATCGTGAACCGTAGTGTAAGTTAATCAATTTATAGTATTATATTATTAATAAAATTTATTTTATTTAAACAACAATACTAATCTCAGTTTCGTTTACTGTTCACTTTTTGCTGATTTTTGTTACTTTATAACGACTATTTTGATTAACTTTACTATAAAGTATTTGAAAATAAAAGTTTTCGTACTTTTACATTGGCCATATGACATCTTGAGTTTTTACCATCTCAAATATTCTTCTCGATAAAATTAAACTTATAAAATCAGTGAGTTTTATAATATCCCAAGAAACTGTGATAAAATAAAGTATCATCTGTTTAATGTTTTAAGCATATCTATCAAAAACTTTTACCCCTATCAAAACTGTCATATGGATTGTTGCGTAAATATAAAAATGATATATGAAAATTATGATTCAATGGCACTATCAAGATTGGGCTATTATGTGAAACGATTTTAAATGAATAACACGTGTCGGATAACTGGATATTAGAAAGCGTCTAAAGTTAATAATCAGAATTGGTAATGTTATATTGGATAACACCGTTACCTTGTAAGAGGGCTATATTGATAACAATTTCACATTATACTATGCGACCTACTAAATGGCTTGAAACCCTTGTAATTACCGGACCGATTAATTGATTTTATCCTCTAGAACTGTCACAATTCTAAAGAAATCAGAATTTTGTTAATCATTGTTTTTTTTTTTTTTTATAGAATACCATATTACCGGAAGCTGTGCGTTTTTGGGAACAAGCACTCATGGTTCGAAAAACCGAAAATGTTATTCGACTTAACCGGTAATTAATGTGAAAATCTATTTGAATTAAATGTGAATACAGGAAATTATATAGTTAAAAATTAGAAATTGATTTCTTGAAACTTTCGTTGACGTATTCAAAAATTAAAATTCAATTAATTTTAAATAAACGTTTTAAAAACTTAAATGTGATAAAAATAAAGAATAAAATGTTAAAACAATTGTTGTTATAATGTTTATCTACGAGAACCTAATGACAAGTAGACATTAAGTGCAGTACTAAGCAGGGCATTTTTTAACTAGTTAACTAGTCGACATAAATGTCGCCCAGTGATTATACTCTGTCCACAGTATTTTGAAAGATTGGGCAAAATAATACGAAACGAACGTGTAATACTATAATCGTACTATGGTATTATACGAGTACATTGACTATTTTGAGAAAAACATTTTTTGTCGCCCAGTGAAAATTCCTTATAAAATGCACTGGTACTAAGTATAATACTCCTCAGTAAATTGAATTTTGCTTACATACTTTTTAAATTAGATGATCTATTATTCCTTTTACATTTTATATCAACAAAATTGTTGTTTGTCTTATTTATTTATTGTATTTGATCTCCACTGTTTAAATTACCTATTCCACTACATTTTCTCTCTGAATAAAACGTCGTAGCCGTTTTACATATTTTACTATCGCATTCGTGTAAAATAATTTTTGAGATGGCAAAATAAGCCAAAGAAGAGTGTATATTATTTGAGGTTGGTTAATAATGACCCGCGTAATTTTTGACATGACATTCGCACAAACATTAAAATTATGATTTTACTTGTTTATTAGTAGCACATTATTTTTTCTAGAAATTTAACAATTACAAATTTATAATGTATGACTATAAATATGTTTCTTGTATGTGTGTGTACTATCCTTTTTGTGTATTCATTGTACAATCTATAGTCTTTGAATTTCGGTGGATTTACTATTTACAATAGTAAGATTTGATCATCCGACGACCTGATTTCTGAACTCTCAATTCCGAAAACAAAATATGCTGATAATAGTGTTTAAATTAAAAATACTTTAAACTTCAAAGGTATATTAAATTGCTGAACAACAACTTTTATATAATTTGCTTTATTTGTGCTGCATTGAAACTTTAACAACAAAATCGTATTTAATGTGTAGCTCAACGTCCATGTAGAGCTATTTTAGATTTGCATTTTTGACAGATATTTTCAAATGACAGTATCATTTATTGTAAATTTTTAATTACATATTGAAATAGAGAATTTGACTCCATTGGTTACCTGAATATATTTAAACAACATTTTAAAACAACACGTTAAACAAAGTATTTTGATATCAAATAATTTGTCGAACGAATGACGCGAACTGGTTTATCGGTAAATGTGCAACAATTTTTATGGGACCTTTCATAATATAATTTTTAATAATTAGGTTTTTAAATTATATATCAAAAACACAAAATAAAATTTCAGTAAAACAAATCTTAATAATATACTCAATGTTTATAAATAAATAAATAAATGCTTAGCCTCCTTAGCCTAGAGTTGTGATTTTATCGACTTTGCATTACCAGTTGTATTTTATAAATATAATAATACTCAAGACAAAGCATTTATTTATTTATTTAATTTTTTATTTATGTATATATATATTAATAATAATTATTATTATTTCAGTATATTAAGAGAAGTAACTTTATTTATAATAAGCTATACGACTTAATAATCCTTTCTTATCATTCTTATTATTTGCTGATATCAAATTTTGTATTAAATCACAACGTTCTAGGGTCGGTTAGTACAGAAAAATATTTAGTTCTTAAAAAAATTATCAATTTTAGATAAAGGATGAATATTAAATCGTACTTAAAAAAAGTATAATAATAATGACTGCGTAGTTATACTGATGATGATTATGATAACTAACTAATGATCAAGTATTTAATTAATTCCTTATACATTCATACGTAATGGACAATTTAAAAAAACTTGTCATATATTTATGCAATATTAATTTAATAATTTATCACTTAATTTACTAAACTATAATACTATACAACTTATATATTTCTGTGATTTATTCTGTATTATTTTATAAATTAGAAATACTATAACATATTCATTTTTTAAATGATTTGAATTCAAATCCTTTTGAATTATACATTTATGCGTATATTCATATTTTAATAGATTGATAAAATAATGCGTACACTTGAGTGAACATCGTAATTAGTTATAATTTAGTGAATTATATTTTCAACGCTTACAAACATATTATTTAGAACTATACTGTATGCTGTGTGCTGTATGCCATTATCCTTAATTCGAACAAATATATGTCTACCTTTTATAAGCCTGGAGATTTTTGTGTAAATTGTTCATGTTTGTCTTCCTCGAGCATCTTTTAGTGTTTCACAAATTTTATTTTAATTAACTAATTTAATCTTGATATTGCGTAATTCTTAATTATTTAGTATTACATTCTTAATTTTTGATGTTATATTTGAATATTCCATTATTTAAATGTATTTATTTTTTTAATACACACTATTAGAGAAATGATACAATAATTTGCCAAAGACGAAATTTTAATTCACATGCATAAAAATAATTATTCATTATTAAAAATCCTCGCATTCAAATACTACAAAAAAAAACCTTTACAATGTTGGTAAACATGAACAATATACAATTTATCAAAATAGTCGATTATCGATTTTGAATTATTTTTTCCCAAGAAATAATTTATTCTATTTATTACCATTCATATTATTATAATACGTTAGTATCATAATTTTTGATTATTCATGATAACGATAATCGCTATAACACTGATAAACAAGAAATAAATTAGAATTTAAACAAACTTTAAAAATTGTTTAAAAATTATTGACTTAACCTTAGTAAAAGTTATTGACGCCAACAAATAGAACAAATTTGTATTTTTTAATTTTGTATACATGTTAGCAGGAGCGGATTTAACAATTTTCCGCCCCTATGCCAAATTAAATTTGCCGCCCCTATCTAAAAAAAACTTACTACCTCTTTAATAAAATATCCTCAAATAAATAAATTTTTTCAATACCTACCTAATATGCAATTTTTGCTTATTATAGTATTACGAGACATTTCTTAAACAATAAGATAAGCTATAATACAATACTATCGTCGTTGTCGTAGACGAGTTCCTGGGAAAATATAAATATTATTTTGCTAAAAATAAACTAATACAAAATTCATAATTTCAAGATTTTGAAGTGATAAATACAATTTTAAAAATTATGTACCTAATTTTACAATATAAAAATAAATTTTCAACATAATTTTGCCGCCCTATGCGGCCGCATAGTTCGCAGTGCCTTAAATCCGCCCCTACATGTTAGAAAAAAAAATTGAAAAATATACGTTATCTCGAAGTTCAATATTAGATCTTTTTAAATTAGACATAATGTTAAATAAGAAATTATGTCTACTTTAAATAGATTTAATATTGAACTATGTTAAATAAGAAATAGTTCAATATTAGATCTATGTTAAATAAGAAATAGTGTTATATAGTGCCCTCTGTAGGCTCTACAATCTTCTCATAGAAAACAAATTAAGAAAAATGAACAAGGGCCTAAAATTGTTGTCCTTTATGTAGAAATTTTCTGACTACGTGTCCGATTGCGTAAAATGTAGAAGTGTTTAGGTAGTTTCCAATATATTTTTAAGTGTTTTAAATTATATGTAATTCTGGTAATTGTGTATTGTATTTAAAAACTTGTATATCAATGTATTATAGTTATACTCATTATATGTGAGTTATAATAATTAAACTTTCACTCTGAAATACACTAGTATATTATACTTATAATTCATAATTACAGAAATTATTAATTTTCAATTAAAATAAACATAGGTAGCGAATTTTACTGTAAATCATTTAAATTTGATGTATTTTATTTTCTAGGAAATGCGTTAACAACCAAGTTTTTTATCGAAAAGGAGATCCTCATCCATACTGCAAGAATGCTTGTGAAGATCGAACTATGTGCGGCGAAGTACAAGTTCCTGAAGATCATTTAGAGGTAATTCTTGTATGAAAATGAAATAACTACTAATAATAAATGTAATATATAATATTCTTGTTTGGGAATTTTGATCTTTATGTGAACTAAAAATTTACTTATAAATGTGTTCAGTCATCTTAATATTATTTTTTTCCCTTTACACGTTGAAAATAAATTATCTATGCATTATAATATTAAATAAATCGAGAAAGATCTATATTCCAAATATCTAGGTTGGTATTGATTTTGATTTTGATTTTTTAATTTTTTTTCAATATTTTAAGTTCCGAAAAGTTTGAATGTATTAATTCTATACGAAATAAATCAAACACGTGTTCTTATAACACGTTATTATGATATATACTGTGATTTTTTGAGGAGTTGGTTTTTATCTTATGAAAGAATAATGTATAATGAATAATGTATGATGACAATATGCGAATTTAAACATTCGATTGGGAAAAGAAAGTAGACGATTTTTTTTTTGTACGACAGTAAAAACACGTGAAATACACTGCTATGCGCTTAATCATAAGTATTAAATGATATGCGCGTATCCCACGACGTTTCATCGCGTGCTCACGCTATCGCTGGCTAGTACGCGGGAACCACGGTTTACGTTATGTAACACGATGTCAACATTAATACAACATATACGTAAGGCGGTAACGTTAAATCGCAATACGTTACCACGTGCCGCGTGCGTATCTCGCCGGTACATTGGGAACAGGATCTATGCCACCGCATGCGCTGTGTACGACGTTGCTAACTGGCGATATTTTTTTCCCCTGTTTATGCACGCAGGCTTGCAAGACGTGCAACGCGTCGGGTATGGACTGCGGCACGGGAACGTCGATATCGGGCTTGGGCATCGAGGGCGCGGATTTCGTATTCTACGTGAGTGCAATGGAGACGGAACGGTGCCACAAGGGTTTGACTGTGGCGTACGCGGCCCACTGCCAACAGGAGTCGTCGCTGGACCGACCGATCGCGGGCCACGCTAACCTGTGTCCGGAGAGCATCAGCACCAAGCCGCAGGAGCTCGAGGTGCTCCTGTCCACGGTCAAGCACGAAATCCTGCACGCGCTTGGCTTCTCCGTAAGCCTGTTCGCTTTCTACCGGGACGCAAACGGGTATCCGCTGACCACTAGGGAAGACAACGGCAAGCCCAGGTTGAACGAGAAGTAAGTAACACGAATAAGTATCCCTCCGCCTCTTCCCCAAATCACACGAATACGGTTATGCGTGCTTAATAACTGTGACTAGACATTGGTACCAATTTCATAAGTAGAAAAAATATGTGACTATGTAAGTATAAGTAGAGCTCGGATGTTCATGCTTTTTTTTAAAAAAAAAAAAAAAACAAAATATGCAGTAAAAATTTGTAAAAATTATTTTACCTTAAATATTAAAAATAAATTTAATTTATACGTATTTAGTTTTTATTAGTCGTTTTTTTTTTTGTCTACAATTTTTTAATATTATATACTAATTTACAATATGAGTGTTACACTGCGATTCAATGGTTTTTTTTAATTCAATGAAACTTAAAATAAAAGTATAACTAAAAATATTTGAGACAAATGCAATTATAAGGATCAATACTTCATTATTTATCTACTCGTTAATTTAAAGTGTTTTTGAAAAAATTAGAAAATGTACTGTAATATGCATTTATATTCTTAAAATTCCAAAAATATGCAAAATAAAAATAGTTTTATTTGATTCAGTGAAACATTAAATTCAAATATCAAATTTGACCTACAAATAAATTGGATCAGTAGAAAGAAATATGTAATATTATAAATATCCTAGTCCTAATGATAAGTAAGTCATTTTATACGATTATTTGGTATGTAGATTATTGTGTATTTATATAATGTTGTTTATTTATAATTATATAATTCGCATTTATGTACTACTCGTATAATATAATACGCGTACACGTTATATGCTTTATTAGACACTAGTGGTTGTAAAAATAGTACGTATTAGGTAGGTAAGTCACTAGGTTTCAAAAGTGAAACTAAAAATGACTAAATATAATTTCTATGAACAATTATTTACGATTTATTCGTACATAATAAACATGCTATCTATACATTGTTTCATTTAGTGTTGAAGACGTTTCATCACCATTTATTACAATACTGTTATTACATTTTATTTTTATTTTATTTTATAAAATGTTATTACATTACAGAAAATATAAGTTAAAACTATAAATTAAATGTATATTATTATTAGCTTCTGTAAAGAGAAATTATTAACCAAACTTATATGATGTTTTAATGTACTATTATAGTTAGTAAAATACTATGGACTATAGTAACTACATCAAGTAGATATTTTTCTAATAATATATTAATGTAAATCAATAACTTAATTACTTTAGTTTATTTGTTATCTTAAAATCTAGGTTATTCAGTTTATAAACAATTTAATATTTTCACAAGAATTTTCAAAAAATAATTTAGTTTTTAAAATTGTATTCAATATAATTTTAATTTTCATGTATTTATACAAAAAAAATATTTATTTCATTTTCGAATTTAATTATTTAAAGTTGAATTATCAAAGAAAATGTAATGAATATTCAACAGAATTCTTAAAAAGAAAAAATAAAGAAACACATTTGAAGTACTCATTTTAAATTTCTTGTTCTATACTTTTCAAAATGTTTACCCACGCAATAATTTTTGTTTTATCATAATTTTAAATTCACAATTTGTATTCGTGGAACTGTAGAACTAATTAAAGTTTAATACAAGCATATGAAATAATATTTAGTTAACGTAATGACATTTAAGAAAAGCGTAAAATGTCTATTGGCATGTGGAGATTGTGATGCAGTATCTTACAAGTAGTCACGAATACATAATACTGCGTAGTAACCAATACTGGCCTAACCCCGCCACACTTTTACAAATGCAATAACCTATACACTAAATGGTACAGTTCCTTCTATCATAAAACCGGTCTCTCCACTAATAGGAAATCGCACGAACAGTACCATTCTCTTGCGAAGTTGAGTATGCTATATATAAAAGTATGTATACTCCATATACACATGAATACTAACATTTCCGTTATGTAATTAAAATTAAAGCATTCCCATCTAGGTTTTAAAAAATGTCATAGTAAGTTGAAAACCGAAGGTCATGCCTTGCAATAACTCTAAATATTGAATATTTTCTATTTTCAATCTAATTCTTTAAGTTTCAACTTTATATTATATTCGCTTTGTTAAGTACTAATTTTACCGTTTAATATAAAAAAAAAAAGAACCGGATGGGTCTCGCTCTGCTGTACAGTTAGGGGTGGAGTGCACCTCGCTTATAGGATAGGTCATTATTATAATGGATTTGTTAAATTTGAATGCAATGATAGATATCATTGTATACGAATAACGATTCTGAACGGAGTTCATATGTTTGTCTAGAATATAATACATTGTTATTTATAAACATTGTAAAAAGTATATTTTATTTTGAAACGATAAATATATTTTTCAATTAGGATGGGTTGGCAGTTGCATACAGCGATATAGTTTGTCAGTCTAGAACATTCTACTATATATTATATTTTACACGTAATTTTATGTCAATATTCGCTATTCAAACGCTTATAAAAAAAAATTGTGGCTATAGATTTTAATAATTTTTGAATGACATTAAGAACTACTTCTGTGGAATCTTCGATTAAATTTTCAAGTATTTTGTAGTAGCCAAATTTTTTTTATCACCGATTAAAAAAAAAAAATGTAAAAATCGAATATTTGAAATGCCTATAAGTGCCTACACATTTTATACAAATTTGAGGATTAAGGGCTTATAAAAAAAAATTGAGTTAACCGATCATCAATATTTTTTAGTTACGATAAGTTTAACTTATTATAAACCTAGTATAAAATTTTCAAGAGTTTTCGCTCGACCAATTAAATTTTATAGATGTTTAAAAACAAAAATTTTACAAAAATCGAAAATTTAAATTGTCTATAAATAAGTCAAAATATGTCAAAATACTTTGAAATCTTAACCATGTATAGAGAACGTCAATTTAAAGATTTGGTGAAAATTTCAAGTTGTTGCGGTTTTTTATTTTTGAGTTAGAGCATTTTAAAAAAAACCGATATCTTTGTCAGTCTAGAATATTATACATTATATTATATTTTACATGTAATTTTATGTCAATATTCGCTGTTCAAACGCTTATAAAAAAAAATTGTGGCTATGGATTTTAATAATTTTTGAATGGCATTAAGGACTACTTCTGTGGAATCTTCGATTAAATTTTCAAGTATTTTGTAGTAGCCAAATTTTTTTTATCACCGATTATAAAAAAAAAATGTAAAAAAAATCGAATATTTTAAATGCCTATAAGTGGCTTAAAAATCAATATAATATTTTGAAAATAATATGACATATAGGAAATACCAATCTTAACAGCTGGTAGAAATTTCAAAAATCTGCGACTTATACTTTTTGAATTATAACAAATATTTAAAATCGTTTGAGAATAAATCGCTATTTTATGCAATTTCGTCAATATTTAAATTTCAAACAGTCATAAAATTTTTTCCTCTAATTCCGGTAGAAATTTTTTTAAAGATTTTTGAAGAGTAGCTTATAGATAACCTAGTGTTGAAATTTTGAACCTTATGTATGAACAGAAAAAATTTTATGAATTTTTATCTACAAAATAACTTGCAAATTATCGTGATTTTTACATATTTCGTATAAATTGGAACTTTGAGCACTTATAAAAAAAAATTGTGACTTACAATTTTAGATTTTTTTTTTATCAGTTAAGGAACAACTTATATGAAACCTTGTATTAAATTTTCAAGATTTTCTGGGCAGCCAAAAAAATTTTATCATTATTTAAAAAAAAATACTTAAAAAAATTGAAAATTTCAATCGTCTATAAATAGCTTAATAAAAGTCAAAATACTTTGAAAATTTAATGGTGTATAGAGAACGCTAATCTAAACATTTGGTGAAGATTTCAAGTATTTACATCCATTAGTTTTTGAGTTATAGCAAAATAAAAAATTTAATTATGTCGAAAACTGGTTTTGCGTAAAAACTCCCGTTTTTCCCAAATTTTTTTATGGTTTTTCCCGTCGCATTTAAAAAATATTGGAAATTTTTTACTTTTGACTTCCCAAAGTACCAAATAGATTCACTTTTCTTTCAGAAAAGTTGCTACATAAGGCAATCGAAGCATTTTTACTGCCCCAAATCGTGTCGACAGACACAAAAAAAAAAAAAAAAAAAAAAAAAACACACATCATTGTAAAATCAATACATTCTTCACTCCGTTCAGAATCTAAAAAATATGTTTTTTAAACTAATATTTTGATTCTTAGACTTCAAGCGAGGCAGTGGAGTGACAAAGTAATCAAAACAGTCATCAGACGTAATTGGACTGTTCATGGTGCTGTAGTCGACAAAGAGGTACAAATGATGGTAACGCCTAGGGTTGTAGAAGAAGTTCGAAAACATTTCAACTGCTCGAATTTAGAAGGAGCTGAACTAGAAGATCAGGGAGAAGATGGCACAGCACTCACACACTGGGAAAAAAGGATTTTCGAGGTATTTATATTGATATAGTCTGAATTCACTTTTATCATTTGAGTTTACAATTAAGTTAATAAACAAGGTTTCAATTTTTGTATTTTGAATAATTAAATTATATGTATTTATATAATAAAATGTATTACGCGTATTTAATTACAACTGTTAGTATATCATTGAAGCCTAAGCTAATAATAATAATTATTACATGTTTGAAACGCCAGTTTTCGTTAAAGTATACCATGATAATTATTTTATCGATTGGAATACATAAACATTTTTATTAGAAATCAATTAGGTAAATAATTTTTTCCAAAAGTGCCGCTACTTACGAATATAATAATTAATAATGTGACGTTGCAATGGAAAACATTTAAGATTAACTTGTTATTCAAAGGATTATTTTTTAATAGTTGTGTAGGTAATGAAAACCCGCTGTTAGCTTAAAAATCTCGAAGATAAAAAATTTCAAAAAAAAAATTATAAAAAAAGAAAAAATTATATATCAAAATGTATGAAGTGCCCAATAATTAGTCTTACCTGAATAATTTTGATTTTGAGTGGAGCTTAAATTGGTTTCATTTTGATGTTTTTATTTTTCGTTCACGGGTTAAAACTGAACTAAAAATTTTATCCTGTAAGTTAAGAGGTTAAAGTCCGGAAATTGTAGAAAGATCATTTTCCAATCTTATCAGTATTTATAGTTTTCCAAGTTGTACAAAAAATGTTGGGATTATGTAAAATTTCAACCTGTAACTGTTTTCATTTTATTTATAAAAAAAGGATTTTTTCTATTATTCACCTTTGAAAAATAGAATGTAGGTTTAGGATACTATATTCTGTTATTCGGAAAATATTTATAATTTATTTTTAATATTTTTAAAGTTTTTAATGGAATGGAATTATTTATTTTAACGAATTTTGAAAATGTAAAGATTTTTTGTGCTATTTCTTGAAAATTAAAATGTTCATGTTTTCTTGATATTTTGACGAAATCGAATATTACAATGAATTTCCATAAAACGATATTGAATTTTTTTTAAATTTTAAATTTTCTCATTTTTTTTTCCGGTTGTTAAATCATTAAAAATTTAACGCACCTTATTACAAGATTTGATTATTTTACTATTTCTCTCATATTTAATAATATAAACAGATCCATCTGATATTTTTCATTCAAAATCGTTTTTTTTTAAGAGCATGAGTATATTAGTTTCAAGTTTAAAAAACCAATTCAACAATACTATTCATCCATTCCTGTATCACCCACGACCATAGAGTCTCATCCAATCTATGATTCTCAGCCTTTTTATAAATTAAACCTTATCTTAAGGGTCCAGATTTTATAATGATGCATATTCTTCTACATTTGACGTATAATAATTCTGATTAAATATCTTGACGTTCGTAAAACGTAGATTCTAGTGTTAATTTATTTTTTGCATATATTTGCATATTAGCATCAAAATGCATAATAATTGCATATTTCGGGGTAACTTCATAAAATGCACATATTTAATAAATACTTAATAAAATATTTTAAATTTTACTTTAAGTGTGATATACATGCTGATTTTTCCCGATTGCTAACGTTCCTGACAACATTTGTTTATATTTAATATAATTCGACCGAATAAAATAAAATATTTTATTAAAAGTAATTTCGTTACAGATGTATAGACGTATTTTAGACGTTATCTTATAAATAAATAAATATATATATATATATGTACATCATAATCTGATTTCTGGGACATCCTATTAAGCTAACATAATATTATTGTAATATTAGTTACTGGTTATTGTTCGTCTGTGTGTCCACGATTTTCTTTTCTTAATATCAATTATCAACATTTAAAAAAATGCCAAAGGCGAATAAAGCACATTATTATGTAACCAAATATCCAGGTATCTTTTATACAGATGGAGATAAGATATCTTAAATTAATTTGTAGAAAAAAATTATATATTTTTAACATTCATTTTTCATGAAAATATCTTTTGGAATACTTACAGGTACATTTTCAAACTATATTTTTCTTTATGAGAATGTAATATAGTGTATTATTTTTAATATATAATCTTTGATATTTACTTTATTACAGTATATGTAACGATTCTTTTTTTTCAACTTCATCAACATTATAATTTCTATTCAATTTCTGGATGGAAGTTCAATATTAATCATTAATTTTATTTTATTAAATATATAATATGGTGTTTTCTATTATGATTATATACTATAAATTGATAAAATATATTTTGCTATCAACTAGTGTCTCATAGTTATAATATATACAAAGAGTAAAATTTTTTTTTTTTTTTTACTGTAGATTTTTATAATATAAAATTTCTAGTATCTCGCTTCATATTAAAAATGTAAAAGAAAAATTTGAAATTCTAATTTTTATTAGCATTATCCGGTTCTAATATATTACTGTAATTTATATGAATTAGGGGAAATTGTTGAGGAACAGGGAACCTTACCCTAATATAGTTTGTATCAAAATAATTGTATTAAATAACTTAAGAACTCCCTGCTCATATGAATCTACAACCAAATATACAGCAAGAATTGATATTAGGCTATTTTTTAAAATTCTAATACTGTTAAGTTATATTAAAGAATTAAAGAAAAATTAAAATCCCGTATCATACAAAAAAAAATTAATTTAATAATTTATATTGGTGATCTACTTTTCCGCCAAAATCGACTTTACCGTTTACCGCCAGTGGAATAATATATATTTCCTTTTTCCGCCACTACAAATTTCAGTTTTTAAATGTTGGTAACCTCTTACCATGTAAACAAGTGAAGTTATTGATAATTAGTTATGATTTTTTAAATAACAAAAATAATTAGGTATTCAATTTTTAATTAAATATATAATTTTACAAAAACAAATTCAAGTGATACTTAAAATTAAAATTATATAGAATATTGTATAATGTTATAACAAAAAAGTCTATAATATTATCGTTCTACATCCGTTATATCTAATTTTGGCATTTTTATAATTTGTTATTATAAAATAAATATTATTCGACTTACAGTCGTTATAATTCACAAATTGTACATTCCAATATTCCTTACGAAACAGATATAATACAACAGTTAATTAATAACTCTATAATATATTATATTATATAGTTAATTATTAACTCGTACTTTCTTCCATTATAGAAAAAGCATATTATAACTTAAAATAATTCAGATATTAATGTTGAATTCTAAAAATTAATTATATATAATTTTTTTTTTTTGTTTTTTAAATATGATACAATCCATTCTAATTGAATAGTTTTTATCTCGGCGATAAATCTTTAATTCGATTAAAAATGTGCTATGTATATTTTCGTTTTCACATAATTAAAAATATTGATCTGGGATTCTTGTACTCGTAATAAGAAAGTTACTTGGTTAACCATACTTTAATTTGTTTTTAAGCCATGAAATGGTTATCTGGATTACAGTTTTACTTAAATTAATGTTTGCTGTCTTGTTATTTAAATATTAATAAAACTTTTTTAGAACGAAGCTATGACGGGTACTCATACACAGAATCCAGTATACTCAAGATTAACACTTGCACTGATGGAAGATACTGGATGGTATAAAGCTAATTATTCATTAGCTCAAGATCTCAGTTGGGGAAAAAACTTAGGTTGTGATTTTGTAACAAAAAGTTGTAAACAATGGATGGATATGAAACGTGCCAAGGGCCAATCTATCCATCCGTTTTGCAATAAAGTGAAAAGAGACCCCCTGGAGACTGAGTGTACTGATGATCGAAGTTCTGTGGCTCTATGCAATCTAGTCGAACACGTGCAGCCTTTACCGACCATTTACCAGGTTAGTAAAAAACTTTTAATTATTTTTATTTATTTTGTAGTAGTCAAATATTAAAATTTATTAAAAATTTAAAAATTTAATTTTATTTATCGAATAACTTAAACAGAATTACATTGTATAATACACTATATTCGATTAGATAAATCATAGAAATTTAGTAATACAGGTATATGCGTTAATATTTTGTTAAATTTAAAATACTATAATTTGTCTTTAAAATAAAATAAATTTATTAAATTGTAATGTGAATAATAATGTCACTTTACTAACATTTTTGATCATATTTTATTGCAATTAACATGTATATTGTATAGTAAATTATTCTCAAAATTAAATTCAGGTAAAAATAAAAACTTGTATTTCAAACATATTTTTATGTTGATATATATTCCGATTTTGAAATAGCAATTTTACAATGCTAAATAAGTAATTTATACATAGTATCTAATTACCAAAATATAGTATTATTACATAGAGTGGCCCTGTATGTATTGGGATGAAAACATCTCCGTAAATAATAATATTTGTTTCAATTTTTTGTAGGTGTCTGCATCAAAAACGTTATATTAAATTCTTATTTTCATCCATTTGCCGGTTAAAAATAATTTCTCTTGAATTTAGAAAAAAAAAATTGAAGTATCGCTATTCTAAATCTATGTGACTTTTGAAAAGAAGAAAAGCGTATATGATTTTTTATTATTACTATCGTAATAAATTAGTTAAAATATTAAATGCCGCTTACAACAAAATTACCTAAATGTATATATCATATTAAGTGAATCGGTATTCGTCTGTCATTGCAATAATAAGACACTGATGAAGCTGCAAAAATGTTTAAAGTAAACAAACCCAATGGTGTGACATCGAAGAGTTAAAATTATTTAGTTTATACTAATTTATTGTTATACTCATAATACCTAACTATACATATATTCGCTTTCCTTATTTTAAAAACTGAAATCTACTACGACTACGAAACCAACTGAATTATTTAATTTTCAATACTATATCTATTTTACATATTGTTTTCAAAGAATAGCTAATTTTGCAATCTCATTGAAAAAAAAAGTTAAAAACTCGTTTTTCTTAACCGTTAAAAGGATGAAAATGTAAATTTGATATTATGTTTTTTATATGAGGCTTTCCTTACTATAAAATTATACTAAAATAAAAAATTATTAATATACATGTAGTTTTCCATCGATAAGACGTGCACATATATAGTATACATATATGAATATTATAAAACATTAAGGTCATGTACATGCACGTGCATATTGCATATATTCATTAATTATACAATTGTCCCTACTACTAAAGTATATGAATTTTATACTTATATACTTATAACGTATTTTATCGATTTTCTTTTACATTTACTTATGGTAATACTTATAAATTACAAAAGATATTTTTTCTTTACGATATGAAACCATAAATTATTATACATTGAGTACAATTTAAAAACATTTTCGTTTAACGTTGTATTCTAAATGAATTTAAAGTACAGAATAGTAATAATAATATTAATAAACAAAAATAAATAAATTTATTAACATTTTCTAACTACATAATAATTCCCAATAATTTACTTAACATAAACGATAAAAATAATGTAGCTATAACATGAATTTTACTAATTTTATAGTTTTTAATAGTTGTGATTTTCTGAATAATTTGAAAAATAATCTTTTGATACACATATGTTACTTTTAAAAAACTTAAGTTAAAAACTTAGTTCAAAAATATAATTGGATTATTCAAGTGACTTCTGTATGTAAAATGTTTTGACCAATACAGGTCAAATAACATATTTATTATGACTGTACTGTTAAAGTATTTTTAAAATTATATAACGATTGGTTACAAATAATTTTAAATTCCTATTCATTTTTGTATTGTTTTTTTATTATTGTTTTTTTCAAAGTAAATCTCAGATTTCAATATCATAAAATGATTTGCATCCTTATATGTTTACTTCATATTTTTCTATATCCCATCCATTAGCAGTATTTATGTAAAATGTTCTCATTTCATTTAAAAGCTATTCATTTTTATAAAAAAAAAAAAATTTAAATAATGTTTACTTTTTCATTATCTTTGCATTTAGTTTTTTATTCTAACTCAAAAAAATGATATTTTGTTGAATATAATATCGGTTTAAAATACATTTATAATTTAAATTGTAATATATTACAAAATATTATCTGAAAGTTAAACTACTGAACGAATTAAGTAAAAATTAGTTAATTACTTAAATAATTTATAATGTATAAGCTTTTACAATTATTTTATTTATCTATGTTTTTTTTTTTATGATTATAATTCAACTCAATTAATTGTATGTGACTTTATATGTTTGTTTATTTATAATTGTATCACATGAATCATATATATCCACATCAAATAATACATTTATTTTCATAAACTACTCTTTTGTTAATTGATTAAGTTTTTATACTTACGTCTTATTTATTGATACATAATATGAAACAAAGGAGAATATTGACATGGTCAATACTCAATTTTTCATAATATTTAGGAGGGACTAAAATCCTTCAAATATATACCATAATTGTGAAGCATATTTTTAGATTTTGTTGATATATAAATATATGTATTGTTAATGTTAATATTGAATTAAAAACTATTAACTATTGTAATTAGATCATAATATTATGATCCTATGTAAATTGAAATAAAAATTATTAATAATTATTAATATATAAATCTATGATAAGACCTGTTTGGGCATATGGTGCTCAAATCTGGGGTTGCGCCAAACCAACTCACATTAAAAGTATCCAATCATTCCAATCTATTTGCCTTCGCCAAATAACTTCTGCTCCTTGGTTCGTCAGTAACCATTCTCTCCATAAAGACTTAAATATTGATACAGTTGAAAACCTAACCATAGCTCACTACAAAAAATTCCACTCCAGATTATCTCTTCACTCAAACCCACTCGTTTCAAATCAGTACTCTCTTACGCTTCCTAACAATCCTCCATGTCGTCTCAAAAGACGCTGGTGTCGTGATCTTTTGATCTAGGTACTTAATTCAAATACAACTATATTTAACAAAAGGGTCCTATCACTGGATGGCTTCCCTTATCACGTGATCTTGTTAGTTTTATGTTGTTTTGCTAATTTGCTTATTGTGCAAAAGACTGCACAGATTGTAAATGTTATTTTCTTAAAAAAAAAAAAAAACAGTTTTTCAGGTTTATTTTCAATAACACTTTTTTTATTCTAACCATAGTTATTAATTTATCATGTATTCACACTAACGGGTAAAATAATTAATCTGACTTTATTTATTTGCAACAACTTTTTTACAAGTATTAATAAAAAACTAATATAGTATAAAAATAAAATATTTTAGTAATGCATAGTTCAAGTAATCTACTATAAAGTATTATATTCGTAATTAAAATTTTATTTTTATTTTAACCGTTAGAAATATTGTTTTTTCTTGTATAGCTTATGGAGATTATTTAATTGTTATGCTCTTACTTACTTACCTTTTGTTTATTCATCCCCTGATATCATCCTCATTTTCAATTTATTTTTCTACATCTGTCATATCCTTAATTATTAATTGCATCATTAATGCCGGTTTCCTTATCTATTTTTTTTTTTCTTAATTTATCTACATAATTTATTTTAATTCGTCTATGCGTTACCACAGCGTTTAAGGACCAACAGTACTAACAATTATTTAATTAAATACCTACTGTAAATTAATAACAAATGATGGTCTAAGGTCTTGACATTTTACAATTTTAAGTAAGTTATGCATCTATTTCTAGGATGTAATTTATTGATATTCAAAAGTTTAAATACATATTTTACTAAGTAATAATTAAAATATAAATATTATTACGTAAATATATTTTTTCACAATTGTTATACATCAATTCACTTTCATTTATTCTTATTTATATTACGTTCCTTTAGAACTTTGACTACATCCCACACGTAACACCAGGTCGTGAAGCATATTATGGAGGATCTGTAAGTCTTGCGGATTATTGTCCATATATACAAGAATTTATATGGCGGTCGAAAAGTGTGGTAATAAGAGGATCACATTGTCAGTATCCAGAAAATAATCCTCGTAAGTATAAAATTATATTACTTCTATCCATGTATTCTTTTTGAGAAAGTACATTAGGGTAAATAAAACTCAGATCAATGAAACAAAGAAAATAATTTAATAAAATATGTCAGTTAGGTACAGTTATTTTATTTTTCAACTTTCATATTTAATTGCATATATTATATATAAATACAAAATGTTCATACTAATATCACGAAACTAAGCATAAAGAAAAAATCATTTACGTAATTACTATAAATAAAAAAAGAGTAATTTAAATATGTATAAAGATGTATATATATTGATTTATACGTATATTAAAAATACATGAAATAATTTCATTTGTATAGTTAAATAAAATTTATCAAACATGATTAAAATATATTTGATCAGGACACAGATGAAAAAAATATGCAAGGCTATAGTTTTCTGATGTTTACTACTTATTAATAATAAATTTTCTGTTTGTGAAATTTAATAGCTATTCTTTATTTTATAGATCCAGATAAGAACTTTGCTTTGGAAGTATATGGAGATAATTCTAAATGTTTTGATCACACTAATCAAATGTGGGAAGAACAAACGTGTAAGCAAGTCAGACAATGGCAACACTGGGGTTCTGGATGTTACGAATATAGCTGTCAAAATGGAAGACTTCATATAATTGTGAGTACCTACTGATTATTTATATTTTATTTTATTTTAGATATATATATATATATATATATAACTTTATAACATCAATTTGGTTGCTTTTGAAGTCATTGTTTGTATTACGAGTAATATATCTATATTTTTTGGATGTATTTTTTAATGAATTTTAGTGGTTGAATTTCTTTTCTAAGTTAAAAAATGGCTGAGTTATAGTAATTTGATTTTATGTTATTTGCAAGGGTATAACATATTACAAAATACGTAGTTAATAATAATAAATACGTGAAAATAAAAATAAAAATAATTAATCCAATTTATAAAATACCTGTTTACCTATTTTATTTATCATTATAAATCTTATCTCAGTAAATGTATTTTTTGTAGTTATAATGTATAAATAATATCATACGGGCATAAGTACCAGTTATAATTTTTATTTTTACGTATTTATTATTATTCAGTACGTATTTTGTAATCTGTTGTACCCATGCAAATAACATAAAATCAAATTACTATAATATTTTTTAACTTGGGAAATTGAACCACTAAAATTCGTTAAAAATATAATTTGTGGTCAAAAATAGGTCATGTCATTTAAAAAAAAAGTTATTGTACACATGCGTAAGATAAACTGTCACTAAAATAGTCTAATTATTTAAAAATGTGTATATAATGTTTATTAGTTAGCCAAAAAATCAGAATTGAAATATATGAAGCCTGTACATAGTTATTGTGCGTTTCCATTTATCGTGATCACACTGTATATATTATTTTTATTCAAAAATTAATTTGAAATTATTAAATTTATTTTTACTACTCGTAAAAAATGTATTCCTATAACTCAATGTTTTTTAACTATTCTATACTGTGTTATAGTACTTTAAAGTTTAAACTAACTATAAATTACGTTGTACTCTGTTTAAGTAAAATATTTAAGATTATGCAATCTTAAATGATAAAGAATAAATATGATAATACTTTAAAAGTAGGTCTTCTCAAAATCTGTCGAATTTGGATTTATGTTATAATGAATTATTTTTTAAAAAGGATATTTTATATGCGAGGCTTTTTATTTTGGGTTTAATTTACTTGGCTGTTTAAGAAAAATTGCTTAATTTAATAGTTTATTCAAAGTTTTTAAAGAAATTATTGCCATTACGAAACTTCGGCTAATTGAAATTGAGGCTTGAAAACTTTAAATCATTAGTAAATTATATTGTGTATTTCATTATTTATGAGCCAATTATTTAAAAAATACTTTTATTATATTTTCCTGAAGAAACCGTTTGCGTATTTTAACTAGGTTTAATTGACAAATTATTTATTTATTGATTATTTTATACAAACGTTTTAGCTGTATATTTTATAAATTAAATACTTATTAATTATCGTATTATATACTAATGCCAATATAAAGCTATTTATTCAGTATTTTACAATTTTACTATTAATTTATTTTTTATTACCTGTAAATGACAATTTCTTTTAATGATATTTAATTTTTGAAATTATAAACGGGTTACAGAATATTTCAATATTTAATGACTTTGAATGAAGATATTTGAGTTGGTTACTTTGTTAAATATACTAATTGTACTAATAAATTAAACGGGAGCATAGAACATCAAAATCGAAACTAGTAACTATGATTTAATAATTAGTATTACTTAATATCAAATAAGTTCTTAAAAGATTTTAACAATTATTATGTAAGATTCAACTCTATTAGGTACATAATTTTAAATTTACGGTTTTCTTTTTATCTACAAGTATAAACAAATTTATTGTTCAAGTGCTTCTCGGATTGAAAATATTATTTGAATTATTATTAAGAAAATCTACACCAAGTAGATAACAAGATGGTGTAGATTTTCCTAACAATAAATCTCAAAATATTTTCAATACGTGAAGTGTACGAACAACAAATTTGTATATAGGTACCTCTTTAAGTATAATATTATTATACACACTAATGTCATATTTATTGGATTTTAAAAACGTACAAGCGTATGTATTCGAACTTTTTTGATAATTTATTGGAGTACATAAGAACTTATATTTTCCCAAAAATTTTCTCTCACTAAGTATAACTTGAAGTACATTTAAAACCATTTTGCTTATCTATGTTGTACTTTAGTTGTCATGTACAGGTTGTATGTATATAAATACTTGAACGGCTCAATAAAAGTATACGTGCCAACTGCCAATCATATGATTTTATATACAACGTTTAAGTTTGATTTATTTATTTGTTTTTTTTAAATTATAAAATATTTGGCTTGGCTGTTGAAATATATACTTCCATGACCTAGTACCACTAGTGCTTAGAAAAATAATTTTACAAACCGCTGAAATAATATTTTTGAATTATTACTATCGGGGGTGAAGCTTAAATATAAAAATCTAATAATGCTAAAGTACTGACAGTATAATAATTATTTGTTTTTTAATTATTAAAGCCATAATGACAGAGGTTGTTAATAATAAATGAGATAAACTTGGAGAAAAAAAAAGGATAAAACGTAAATATTACATAAGGTGGTATTATTTTACCTATACATGATAATAAAATAAAAATTAAAAACTATGAAATGCTTAATATTCGTAATTTATTATGCATGATGTACATATTTAAAATAATATATTATTTTATAGTTAAGTTATTACTATAATTTATGGTCCAAATTTAAGTATTTTATACTTATTAAACATTGAAAAGTAGGTTTTCTCTCTATAGTCTATAATTGAAAAACGTTCTAATTTTGACAAGTAATACATTATTCGTGTATAATGTCGATTATTGACACTATTTTTTTTTTGTATTAGAAGTTAAACTAATCATGGACGGTACTCGCAATACCTATTTCAGAGAATGTATAAAAAAACACACACGAATTTAGCCTAACCATGACTAATTCTAAAAACGTAGTGTCTAAACGTCACTATTTATACAACCGTTAATCCTTATACATGCATACAGCATGCATTAACCGTTAAATTAAATTTAATATTCAACGACAAAGTATTAAGCAAACAATGAAACATTTTTTTATATTAAAGTAGTACTAAAATATATTAATTATACATTAATTATATTAATGAATTATAATTATAATTAATTATATTATTACATTATACATTATTATATATTAATTAAAGCATATTAAAATAAAAGTTTGTAAATGTTTAAATTCATTTTCCTATAAATTTACAATATCATGAATTGTTATAAATCCTTCAATAATTCATAAATTCTTGGTAGTTATTTTCCCATAATTAGAGCCGAAGTATTTAACTCCATATAACCCGACGCCAAAGTAAAATATTAAGATGGTTTTTAAAGCCCATGAGTTAACCATGCGTTCATCAGTATTCAATAGTAAATTTATTTACATCAATGAGATAAGAATAAGTAAAGATTTTCATAAAAGATAAGAAAAAATTTACTAAATTTCTGTCTAATTTTTCGTAATTTCAATTTAATGCGCATGCAAAATTCACAGTTTTTCACTTATTCTTATCTCATTGGTATAAATAAGTTTACTTAATGACACACAAGGTTTCATTAAAGATTGTATGATATTAAGTTCATATAGTTATTTATTTACTTATATAAACCTTAGTCCTATATATAATTCACTTATTATGTCCCCTAGGTACAGATTAAAAATAAAATTTATTTAATTATTTAATTTATTAATTAATTAATTAAATTTATTTATTTATTTAATAAATATTACCAAATTCACTGTTCCGTTTGTGTCTTAATATTTGACCATTAGCTACAAATAGTTAAAAAAGTACTAATAAAATTTCAAACATCTTATAATCTAGAAGTTCAAAATTGTGCTTCAGAATTGTGCATACTATTGTCCCCGTTCCGTGAACTCCGATCGAACAAAAAAATCTATTACAATTTCATAATAGTGTCCGGTAGCGTATCGTGTCGTTGTTGTTTTATTATTATTATTATTATTATTTTTTTTTTACTTGCAGTACAGCTTCAACAACAAGGTTATTAGTATAAAGTATTCATAATGGCTTATTTACATGCTACATAATTATTAAATATAATTATACATATCGATAGATTTAAGAAAAAAAAAATTGTTTTGAGATTATCTTCGTTAATGCCAAGGGCTTCATAAAAGTTATCCGAGATTTCAGTTTATTCTTGATTCTATATAGGTTTGATAAGGAGATGTTTGATAGAGGAAAATTCGGGACATGTTTGGCACAGTATACTGTTCATCTCTTATCATATAATGGTAGTTATAGAGTGGCTTATTCGTAGTCTATTGATAATTGCTTTATCTCTGCGATTAGATGTTAGCCATTGAAGTTTCAATTTATTTTTTATTTTTATGATTATTGTTGTTGTCTTGGAGTTATCGCCTTTGTTGTCATTGTCTAATAACGCCATTTTTGCGTGGTTTCTTTTTGTTTTCCATGTTCACAGGTATCTAACCACACGTACACGTGCTACTTCCCGGGTCAGGAACTAGTCATCCGACTGGTGGCCAATGGTTGGCTGCACAAGGGTGTCATCGTGTGTCCGGCGTGCGAGGAGCTGTGCGGCGGCGACGGCACCAGTTTCAGTGGTACCGACGAAAAATGCAAGCCACCGTCGGAAGTACCGCTCACCGTGCCGTACCATCGTGAGCAGCTGGCGTGTGGCGGCACGGCCACAGTCATCGGCTCTACCACGGCCGCGGTCATCACGTTTACAGTCGCCGCGCTGTTGCTTTTGATCTCTACATGAACAGATAATTGTGTTTTATTTACTCTCGCCTCCTCTCTATCTCTATCTATATCTTTCTCTTATATCGTTTTTTTTTTCTTTTTTTACAGTCCCTTCGTCGTCGTTTAACGTATTATTATAAGCGTATTAATGTCTAAGAGTGTTTTGTGTTTATGTGATTATGTACGTACGTTTTCGTGTGTTAGTATTTTTACTTTATTATTATGTTCCACGTTTAAAATTAGTCATTTGGTATCGTGGGGCGCATTACTGTTATAAAAGATAATTAATTTTTGACTATTCAACGCAGTGTAGAATTTGGTCAGAAGATGTGCGTGGAAGGAATGTTTTAATAGTTACCCCTGAGGAGGAAAAAGTGACCAGATTGTTGTTTATATATATATATTTAATTTTTGACGAAGACATCTTCCTGAGTAAGCATTTGTTTCCATTTACTTACACTGGAAAAAAATATGCCATTCATAAATATAACATCATGCACACAGTTTCCCAGGGTAAATCTCATTTTAGAAGTCTTATTTAAAATTAGTAAATCGTCACAGGACACTGTGAGTTGTTGTTAATATTGATTCATAGAAGTAACAGAAACGTATTATAACTGCAATTGTATATAATGTGGAATAGAATATTTTTAATTGAAATTACCACGATATTCTTTTTTTCTTTTAATTATTACAAAAAAATCGATAACTATCAAATAATTATAAAATTCTCATTTATCATTTATTATTACACCAGTTCTTATTAAAATGCTCTCGAATGTTTTATTAACCGTTTTTCAACGAATTCAGCTTTTTAATCGTTAAACTAACGACTTTTATCAATATATTATTAAATGTCTAGATCATTTTAATTTAGTAAAATGCACTCAAAATAATATTCAGAATAATTATTTTCGTCGTAATATTCATATAAAATTAGAGACTGTAATGGCTCCAAGGTTTTTTTATAAGGGTGGCTGATTCGTGGTTGTAGCTGTAGTAAAGAAAAAAAAATTACCTTATTTCAGATAACCGTTATTCTTTTTATATACATGCGAATATATAACGTATACATCCTTGAATGAAGTGGCAATTTACGATAAACTAATCGTACACAATTTACTATTTTAAAGTAATTTGTGATTACAAATAATATTGTGTGTAAAAAACTAAACTTATTGACAATCAAATTGAAAACTTTTTTTATATATATATCATTTGTAACCTTTATAAACAATTCTCATTTTAGGTAATAAAACATTACACGTATTATTTGGTTAGATGTTATAAGTTTTAAAAATATTACACATGCCCAATTATATATTTTTGCTATATGATTCGGTTTAAATATTATTATTTTTTTTTTTTGTGGCAGAATCATAATTTTCCGTTAACATCGAATGGGTTTTTAATTTTTTAATGAATGTAGGCATTGAAAGTATTAAAAATGATCATCAGTTACTTGATTTTACTCTGGCAATGAAAATGCTCACTATATTTGGCTTTAAACACGAAATATAATATATTTTTTTTATTTATTTATTTAAAAAAAAAACAGTAATTTTATATAATTGATTAATACATTGAAAATGTGTCATTTAATAGTGTTTAGATGTGACGAGCATTTTTACAAGCTCTTGTAATATTAATTTACATTTACAACCATAGGTTTGTTAATGAAGTTAAATTTTAAATTCGGGCACACGTTTTAGCGGTGCTGATGAACAACTAAAATTCCTTTTCTTCGTGTTTGAATCCCTATTGATGTATTATCTATATATATAATGTGTAAATAGAGTATTATTAGTTTATTTTTAAATTTTCCTCTTAAAGCATACTCTTTTATTCCAACTCATTCCATCCGTTCTAATAACTTTCTGAACAAAGAAACAGAACGGAAACAAACTATTTTATAATCGATTTTTTCAATCCTTAGAAATATTGCTTTTTGAAATTTCAAACTATGAATCCATATAAATTAAAAAAACTTTTTCGGGTTTTTGATTCGAATTGGCTTTAATAAATGTGCTTTTTATTATTTATATTTTTATTTATATTTTTAATATAGTCTATTCGGACAGTATTTGTGTTGCATTTATTTGATGTTAATATATAAAAGTATTTACTATGTCATGAACGATTTGTGATGTTAACGAATAGTGGCTGTACAAAAGCTCAATAGCTCAAAACATGATATTATTTTAACTGACACACAAAAAACATTCCAGTCGTACATTTTACGCATGTATGAAAATATTTTTATGATATCTTATAATAAGTAAGCAAATAAATATATTTATTACAATTTTTGTGCTGTATAAATATGTATGCAATTTAAGTTGAATGACAGGCTATCTGCAGATGGCAGATTTTTTATTAGTATGTTAATCTTCTTGTCAATATTTTTATAACGTTTTATTGTCGTAGTTACCTGCAAATTTCTTATTATGTGTAAAAATATTATTAAGTGCTACAGTAATATTTACCAACGTATTATTATTATTAGTAGATTATATTTCTGTATGTATAAATGTCACTAGACCTTAAAATATGAATACGAGTTGTAATTATTGTTAGCCTGTACTTGAAATGAAACGCGATAACGTCCACGTTATATGACAAGGCTCCCTTTTTACGAAATAACTGACCACAGTCACTGGCGTTCCGCTAATAAATCAATTGTCAACCCACCATCCCTGTCCCTTCCAACCTTCGAATCATTCATGTTATACAAATTACAACGTACTATTATTAGTTATTAAACTATTATTAACATAAATATTATACATACTTTTAATTATTATTATACGCATAGGTACTCTATACTCGTAAACAGAATCATTTATCGTACGTATGTATGTATATATTATATTATATGTGTAAGCGTGTGTGTAAAAAAAAAAACGAAATACATGTTTTGTTGTTCCTATATAATAATACACGATGGTTTTGCGTTTTCATTTATTTAACAACCCATACGAGTTTATAATTAACGATACGGCGAAACGACAGTAGTCGACGCACGTTAATTTGGCGCGAGATTAAACACAAACGTAGATCTTATTCGTGTAATAATACTTAAGTCATATGATCCGTACGTATCGTCAATACGAAACGTCGGAAGACATCAACTTTTAACGAGGATGTTAAATCCCTACCCATTTCAAAAGAAAACCTCAGTGAAGACGACAGCGATGGTTCAAGCGATTTTGAAACCGTATCAGAAACTGACGAAAAATAAATAACTATGGCGATAAATATTTATTTATTTATTTATTTTTAAAGAAAAACGTGAACTATCGCAATAAATCATGTTTTACTTTTTAATGTAACCAATAAAATATTGACAGTGCATCACGTTATCAGGTTTAAACAGTCTTAAATTCGTACATGAGCATACATTTAAGGCGACCTAAATATCGTCCAACCCCGCCATGCGCCGGCGCCGTTACAAACTGAATATGTAACGGTCGATGTACGGCATATGTCAGCGCGCGTATACACATATACGTAATTTGTACGTTTCACGCACGCCTCCGATTTCTAATTATAAGATTCGCGTTCTCCCTCCGGCGGCCAGCCGGGTGTGTCACGGCGCACGCGGTTGCCGCGACGCAAACAAAGCGGATGACGGGCGGCCCGGGGCCCCCGTGTCATGACTGACTACGGTCCGGCTATCGTCTCGCAGTTGACACCGCAACGTGCGCCCGTCGAACGGAAAATGGTTCGTTCCGACTTTGCCGCGACGCACGTCGGATTACGGATGCTGCTGCTGTTGCAGTTGTCCCCGACTGCCGTGGTTCGAGGTAGGTGCACTGCGCGCGCAGCGTTCTAACCGTGTCCACTCGTCCGCCACGTAACGTTTCGGCCGCGAACCGCGTAGCGCGCGTCGTGGCCACTAGTGCGAGTACCTCCGATCCGGGAGACGGGGATTCGTGTGTGTGCCCGTGTGGGGTACGTGACCCGGTCCGATTACAGTTGCGGAACTCTCTTGACGCCAACTTACGCAATCTCTCGACGCGACTTCAACAATGGTCGGCACGGCATAATATCTCGATCTGCCCGTCTGCTCCAAACGTTATCTCGGCGACAATCGTCTTGCGGCGAGATTACGCAAATGTACATGTACATTATTATTTTTTATTTATTTTAAAGTTTTCTTAACATCAAATCGTCTGAACTTATTTGTGTAGATTTGAATTCATCAATAATCATTAGTGGACTAGTAAAGTTACTTGGTTTGAATTGAAAACATTCGATATGCAAAGTACAATAGCAAATTTTTACACCGCACAATATTTATAAAATAAATTATACTACAATTATGAGTAAAGTTAGCTAGTTTTAAACGTCGTGAGAACGACCGCGTGGAGTCTGCGTTTATTAGGACGGGCATTCTGCCCGAAATGTTATAGACCGCTTGCTTTGTGTAGGTGACTGAAGGAGCTAACCGTTAAGTCCTCGATATAGTTTATTTTTCTGTTGAAATTTTGAAGTCTTAATGCTGTACAGCATTTCTAGCAAACCATGGAGCGTTTGCAATCATACTTAGGAGTTTTGATTGTATGACTTATATTTTATTCATATGAATTATGTCACAAACACCCCAGACGAGGATAGCATATATAGAATTATAAGATGTATGATTTGTTTAAATATATTACGAAATTTTTAATAACAAATGCGAGCTATGTAAATTCATACATAAGATATCATAGAAATTAAATATAATATACGTCTCTATTCACTTGAACATTTCTCGCAGATATTTTTTAATAAATGTAACTACGAGGTAGATAATATACCCGTTGTCAGAGATCAGGCTGTGCAATAGGAAATAATTAGTCAAATGACGGTGGTTTTTTTTTGGTTGTTTAAGTCTCTTTTATTTTATTATTTAAAAATATATTTCGAATTTTAGTTTTTGCTCAAACGGTAAACCGCCGTCTGCGAAGATTTCACCAGACAATAATTGTTTCATTTTGAACCTATATACATACTTTAATTAAACTTACCTAATTGTTTTGCATCGAGCTATGCTGTTACCTATCTATACAATTATTCTTAACAGTAAATTATATGCGCCTTCCCTGCTGTGCACTAGCTACTTTTTTACAGCTGTTTCTGTTTTTTCAAGTGATGACAAAATAAAATGTTGATTTTAGACGAAATATGGTTTTTAAACCATGCTTTCGGCCTATCAAGGGTCCGTAGCGCTACTGGTAAATATTCGCTCGTATTTATACACTCGCGCCCATGCGACTGTTGTTATGAAATAAAACCAGAGTATGTGTTTTCATAAATTCTTTTGGTCTGCGTATAAGATCCACTGAACACTTTTATTCGCCTATTCTTTAGAATCTCATCAACTCGTTTTGTGCTAGGGAAAAAATTATTTAAATTACGTCCGTCCGAAACAGTGTTCTTACACTCGCAACAAAAGAACTCACGATGAAGATACAACGCTTGCCCTAGGTTTTCAGTAAGAAAACATTTTATTTTAAGGGATATACGAAAAAAATAATTGCTGATACGAAGGGTTACTACCGATAAATTTAATAATTAAAGTATTTTTTTTCATTTTTTATTATTGTATACTTTTTTGTACCGAATCGACGGAACCCGCTTGACCCTGAAGAATAATGGCGCGTAATTATTGAACTACATTAATAACATATATTATGTGTTGTGGCGTCCATATATTGTTATATTATACTATACTGTTGTTGTTGTTGTTGTTGTTGTTGTTGACGCGTAATTCTCGTCGGGCACGTATGCAGTGCTGTGCGGCCGTCCCGTGTGGCTGACCGAAGGTGACACGCTGTACTTGAGATGGCAGACCAACCTGGGCCCGCTGAACCGTTGTGCCGTCGTGCTGCCCAACGGCACGGAGAAGACCCTGTCCGACTCAGCACCTTCGCCGTCCGACCACACGTATTACGCGGGCGAAGGTTACCCGTCCGGACAATGCGGTCTCAGGGCCGATAACGTGACGCCTGGCACGGACGATTGGACACTGGAAGCGTACGCCGCGGATGGGCGACGCGATCGGTACACGAGCCGAGTCACTTGCATCGGTAAACCCATCAACATTTCTATTATAATTATTATTATTATTATTATTGTGATTATTATTGTGTACGATTATCCGAGAGATCCCAAAGCACGACATGTGCAGTATCGACACGTGTTTAAACATATTATTACGTTACGTAACCGCAATCGGTAATTACCACCGTCCGCCACCCCGTGGTACATGGCTCCACCTAACTCTCGTGTTTTCCACCGCGATTGCCGCATACACCATAAACGTGGCTAAAAATCTTCCAGGGAGTGATATAAGTGTTAACCGCTTGCAGTTATAATGGGAAACTCGTCAGAAATTTTTATTATTCAATATCGAATGAATCTCAAACCATTAACGTTTGGACATGCGCACGGTGTACAATTTTCAATATTACGCAAATAATATCCGCTCTTGTGATCACTGTTGTAGTAAAGAACTACGCCGTTGCATTATATAATTATATGACGAGTCCACAAACCGCTGTGGCAGTGATGTCCGCGTATAATATCAAGATTCAAACATGTGTGTTACCCTTGCGTTTGTACGTCATCAGGACCTTCATTCTGCGACGATTACGCTATCATAACATTGGGTAATTGAGATAGTTGCGTTACACGGTGAACTGCGGGCAAGATGAGCGGGCGCCGTTTATTGAAACAATCGATAGAGATAAAAAAATTCTACGCCCGCCAGTTTGTGTACCTCTTCACCACTCTTATCTCACTCATATCCCCGTTCCTCTCCATTCCATTCTTCATCGCGACCGCCATCCATAGTTTTTTAATTTTTTATAATCGTCCTCTGGACATGAATTCATTACAGATAATTTTTTTATTCTTCTCGTCAATTTTTGTTTGAAGAAATTAATTTGAATTGGCCAGATCTTTCGAAAGCTTTGAAATTTATTTATTAGCTATTCAACATTTTTCCATAAATATTAAATCGGGATATTTTGTTGGTTTTGAAAATAAAATAACTCAAGAAAAAGAGAAACTCAAGAGAAAAAAATAATCAGTTGTCACCAAATATTTCTATAAAAATAATCGGAAACTCAGCCAGTCGAAAGACAATGCCGGGATACGTATAACGCATTATTTTTGGTGGAAAAAAAAACCTATACATAGTTAATATATATTGGACAATATCGCTAATTTTATTCAACTGTGATGATGCGGCTAGCAAAAACACACGATTCTTTCGTTTGCGGTCTACGTCGAAAAGTGTACATAGTAAACAAAATTACTATGTAACGTTAAGTTGATCAACTGTACCCGCAGCTAACGATTATCTTCGAAACCGAAATGCTGTTCTAGTATTATAACAATGCATTTTGCGAACGGAATATATGTTTGCGAAACACCACGCAGTATAATACATCATATGTAGACCGTACTACACTCGTATCGATCACCGTACAACTTACACCCTTGCGGCTTTTATGTGTACACAAGTAAACAGTCGTCGCAGTACAATTATATATTAATATATTACATGATACCATTATTCTTTATAAACATATACGAGTAGACATAATCATGCGATCGGATTTGTGCCTAAAACGTCGTTATTAATTTTATGCTGTAGTGGCCGACTATGTTGCATATTTGTTAATGTTCTTTTAAGTGAACATAACGGAAGACAAAAACGCAATTAATGTTTTTGAAGTATTAAGTTTTTGGTTCTTTTTCAGTTATATATAGTTTACAATTGCGTTTTAACGCTGTAGCTATACCTAATTATTTGGAAAAACGTTTTTCATACAATTTAATTCCTACATGTATACACCGTTGAAACTTTTACGCTTGATATAACGGAGTTCTACGAAAAAACGTCATAAATAATATTTAAATCGTCAAAGTGTAAGTCGCTAAAAATATAACAGCATTACATATAACTTCTTTATGACGTAATCTTGAAAATTATTAAGCTTTCAACTTTATATCTCGTAAAAACTTAGAAATGTTGTTACAATTAGCAATTTATTTTATTTAACGATGCATGAAAAAATTAAAAATATATTAAAATTAATAAAAATTTAATTTAATAAATGTAGGTGTACCTAATTATAATTTATTTTAAGGGAAGGAAAAGAGGAAGTAAAAAAATTATTATTTTGGAGAAATCTATATGGACATAAAGTATCACGATAAAAAAATTGACAATTTGTAATTTTCAATTTGAATTACAATAAAATTATTTAAAGAAAATTAAGAAAAAATAATTTGTTATGAAATTAATACTCATTTTTTAAGCACTACTAATATACAGTTGTACTGTATGTACAACATACATACTGATGTAACCGTTTCATTGAGTCTCTGATGTCTTGTCATACCCCTCAAATATGTTTTAAGCTTTTATAAAAGCTTTCTATGATAAGATTTTTCTCCGATTATAGTGGTAACAAATAATGTTACAAAGATTTGCAATAGCATTATAGGACATATTTTAAAATTACATTGGAAATATTATACTAGCCAATTTTTATTTTAATATGTGTAGCTGTTATGCAAGTATAAAATATAGTGTTGGAAACCTATTTCTTTACAAATTTTACAGTACAAGTGACACATTAGAAACAACTTTTTATTTCCATAGTAACGTTAACTTTTTGTTTTGATAAAAATAAATTAAAATATAAGAGTTATTTAATTGTTTCTTATTTATTACTACTCGTTTTGTCTAGCATATTGCTTATAAAAAGTATAGGTAATAAAATACGTTAACACTCTACTGGACAATCAGTGCTTATGTTTTACCTCATTGTTTAGTCCTTCGTAATTCTCGGAACGCTAATATTAATATAACTTTTTTTTTTTTTTGCAAATTGTGCCTAATTCTACATTTTTAGACTAAATTAATCAACTTAATGTGGTACTTAAAATAGGTAGTTTAAAATAGTTTAACTTTAATAACTATATAGATACTTGAAACTTAAGTTTCTGAATATAATAATTTAAATGATTAGTAGATCTACATGAATGTACACTTCTCTATTAATAAATACTGCTCAAGGCATGAGTAATAGCAGTTAAAAGTTATAGTTGCATCATTACGACATCACAGAATTCCAACCACCTTGTAGCACAAAATCGTTTCAGTTTTGAATACTTAGATAAAATGATAAAATTATATAGATTCCTCTAATGAGCATAACTTTGTCTAACCATATATTACTTACTACTATATTATCATATCCTTAGTCAATTAGATGCTTCACTTTCAGTTCTATTTTGTTTATTTTTAAAAATATTCTGAGGAAAGACATTAAAAATCCAATCCTCCTCTTCTGCTTTAGCATTGCACGAAAAGAGTGAATTTAGCGTTTACAAGTATAGCTTACCAAATTTACGCGATTTATAAAATTTACATGGAAATAATTTACACACATATATTGCAACGCATATAAAGTTTTCCACAAAAATTACCTCAGCAAAGTTTTGGGAGTAATACAAAACCTATACAATTCCATCGTTGTATAAATATTTGAAAATCCTTGCTAGAAATCAGCTGTATCCTAAAGCCATACTATGAATAAGCCACCGTGTCGAAATATTTTATAATTTGATGACTACAAAGCGATAAATAATAGTATATCTCTTCAAGTTACCTATTTTTTTTTAAACAAATACCGATTTCATAATAATTTGCTAATATTTTTTCAGTATCATAATACTAACCAATTCAATTATTTTGAGAATCATAGAAAACAATTTACCTAGGTTTGATCGGTTAAAGCTTATTGGTAGGTTTGGTAGATCTGAACTCCTTACCTCAAGAAAATTCTTAATCTACTTATATGTTACAATTGTATTACCATAAAAATGTATTAGAATCATAACTTTTATTCATTTATTCAGTAAGTTATACCTAGTTAAAGTTAAAAATTTTGAATTGGAAGTATTGAGTTTTACAATTAAATTAGTATATTACAGAAAATTATTTATTCTTTAATTAGAGACGCATTATCTGTTTTTCATATCACTATATTTGTATTAATACTCATATGAGTGATGTTTTATCGATAAGCACACGTTTTATATTTTTCACTTAATGAATAAATATTAAAATCTTTGTGTTTATATTTAGTTCGTAAACCTACAGGATAAACATTTGTCAAGCGAAGGAATTAATAAATTTAGAGCCCGTACTGGAAAAAAGTTCAAAAACTTTCTTTTAGGTTTACTGTTTTATAATATTCACCTGTAACGTTCATACATGTACATGTTTATTAAATTTCCTACGTATAGAACTTGATAACTCCACCCAAGTTATTATACATATAAACGTGTATGTATGTGTATGCGTGTGGGTGTGTGTTTGTGTGTGTGTATGCAAGCGTGTCGCGTATAGGATATATATAGTTTATAAAATATCTAATATGTAATGCGAAACGAAGTTATGCAATGAACGATGATTATATATTTGATTTACTACTACAGCACACGTGTACACACACGTACTCGTAGGTTCGGCAATTTTGTCTATTGATAACTTATTAAATAATATATTCTATGATAATACTGTAAAGTCGAATATTTTCCAGTGAATGTTATACCGCGGTCAATCGTTTGTCGGTAAACGAACCATCGTTTAAACGTAATCACCCACGTGGAAAATTTGTAATACAATATCATGTCATCACGAACACATATTATTCGAACCTCATGTGAGTATGTTATGCTGCCATATCATCGTATAACCATACTATAATGTTCCTATATGTCATAATAAGGTACCAATAATATGCACTAATTGTATAATAGGGGGGGAAGAGTCATCGCTTAAATCTCAGGTGGTAAATATATAGGTAATAATATAAATATTTTATTCTATCAACTTGCTTAGTAAATAATCTTTACCTGCACCCTTGGTGTACTGTGTACTTATTATACTATAATATTTAGTACAATATTATAATAAAATATATATATATATAAGTTTGAACCACAGCCAAAACCTTTCATTCGCTTTTACGCCACATAATCAAATTCCTTTCCGATTTAGACCTTCCCAAATATTAGGAAATATATTGTTTTTTAATCCGTTATGACAGTTTCCGTGGCCCCACACACTGGGGCTCGCGTGCGTCGATTTTAAAATATCTCGACACGGTTGTGCCAAATTAAAAACGACACGACTGCGGCGGCTCTCGTCAACGTTTCCAAAATAAATATCAACAAGTCGCTGTTTTTATATTTTTACGGTTATCGCGTTATAAATTATTATTATTATGATTATCATAAGCGTTTCAACGGTCTTGAACGGTACGTGTACTGTACATATAAACATTTTTATTGTAATAAATATTCCATATACTCCATATAAATTCGTTGCACAACGTCACAGCCAACGGTCAGTCGTGTATCGTATTACGCATCTAGCGCAAAATTATATTATAATATACAAGGTGCACGGCGATTATACCGCAGCGGTTAACCCCGGTCACCAATAGTACGTTTTGTAGTATGTATTATAATGTACATTGTAACATACCATTACACATAATTTCATTTATTCATGCGTATGACTATTACACGTCCGCAAAAAATATAAACGGAATTATAGTTAGCTAATATATGTATACATATACACCGCCAAGTTGTACAGTTTTGCTTTGATGACGCGAAATCTCCCTCCCTCCTACCAATCATCTCAACCACGATTACAAAAATAACAATACAACGTATACAATATACAAGTATCGTGTCTATGTGTCACTATATCTGATTTTGAAACGCTTCGCAAACTAATGTGTATTATTTTACGATTCATCGTCCGAACGCGTCCCATTTTGACGGCCCGCCAAGTAAAAAATTTTTTCGTCATTTATCAAAAGTTTGTGCGTTGTCTTTGCACCAAGTTCGGTCGTTTGTGTGTGCAAATTATGACCTTTATCCCTAAATCAAATTAGAGAGTCGTAGTAACAGAAATCCATACAAATTTCAATTTCTGCATTCTTTCGGTTGACTCTGGAAATGGACCTTTTGAGTACGATTTATTGTTGTATAACGTGAGTTCTAAACACAATCATAAGATTCATCGGCTTTGCGGACGGTATACTTTGCGTTATGTTAACTTCCCCGTCTACCAAACAAATTATCTGTTTTATGTATATACGTATATAGGCGTTTATCCTATTTTCGAATTTATGCCGTAAACTTGATGTGTGACTTTTCGAAACTTTGCAGCCTTGGACTCCGATCAAGTATTAATAATGAGCGAATTTAAATATAAATACGTGGTAATGATAAGAACATAAACGAAATTGCATAGATATTCGTTCCTTTGAACTGCCGCCAAAAATTACATGGTCATGAAATTTTTTTTTTTTATGATGGCGTGAATTAAATGTATTATCGACCGAATAGTGTCATTAATATTGAACGATATCATTTTTCATTAGTATTTATATCAGTAATACATTATGCTATTGCTAAATTACACGTTCAACTTCCAAGTGCATTAATGTAATATTTTATCTAGAACAAAACGAAATGATTCTTGTATATTGCGAAAGGTGAGAGCATTAAACAGTTTTAAAATCCTATTAATTAAAACCCATCATGCCATTAGAAAAATTCAGTTGTACGCATTCTAAGCCATCCCATGAAAATTATTAGGCAACGATGAAGTTATTTTTTATTTAACCCATAGCAGTTCTAACCACTTAGTTTACTGGGAAGACTGTGTAAGCGTTTTTCGTCGGTTAGTCGATAAGTTGAAACACGTAATGGTCGAAATATGACCTCTTATTGAATTCTATGATGGTCTAAGAACTAGTAGCGAAAGACAACTGCTACTTTACCATACTCCTGATTTCGTTTTTCTTTTAGTAAATAAGAGCTCTTGCAAAACGTAATTGATACCAGATTTCCCTACAAATAATACACGGGACGTTTTGATATGTTCGAAAAAAGATTTTAACGATTTTTAAGAAATTTTGTAAAGGCAATTTTAATGAAATATTTAGAAACAAAAACAGAATATTATTTTGAAAAAATGTACCATTTTACCATCCATGCCATTTCAATATAATTTTTGTCTATCATATTATTATAAAATGTATTAATTACGTAATTCCAGTGTAGCACTATTATACAAAACCGTTCATCAACGTGATAAATTAATTAAATATTTAGAGTATTTCTATTAATGGTAAAAGTTTTGAATTACCTTGGTTTGTCGCTATTGACCAACTAAACTATACTTATTAAGTATTGTTTTTCTACGATATTATTAGCATAAAAACAATGAAATCTAATATCCAAAAATATTTAGAGTCGAATAATCTACTATCTGAAACACAATATGACGGTCATATTATGACCAAAAATAGGTACCAAACCGTTGCCAAAATATAGTACAGATTATTTACACTACATTAGATATCCAATTTTCATTAACATATACATTTTTAATATATTATATTGTAATGTGCTATCTTATATATCATACATCGAATTTATTACGTTTCATGTACTCAATGTTTCTAATAATAATATTAATACTATTATGAATTATTGTTAACTTATTATAATATATTCAAGATCATACCTAATAGACAAAACGCAAGATGCTTTAGAATCAAGATTATTAGTTTCTCAGTACGGCCAATTATATTTTCTAATAAATAAATAATAATAATAATATATTAATAGATAAGCTAATAGTTTATTTATAAAATAAATAAATACTTAACTTACTACAAAATAAATAAAAGCTTAACTTAGTAGTATTATTATATCTGTAAAGTACGATCGGTTCTCAATTTATCGTCAGGTATGTACAGAGTCAACAATACCGTGACTGAATATTAAAAAACAAAATTACGATTTTATACAATCGGTTTACTCCGGACGGTCGTGAATCGGTTGACATATCAAAATCGTACTGTGTCAGGAAATGTTGCTGAATTCTCTGACATTGATGTGAGCCATCGGAGTATCTACGTTGTTACCGGTTCCGGCAACTGTCACTGTCCTCTGACCGGTGTACGAGGTAGGGCAAGCGTTTGCCGGTTCGTTGTTGTCGTAGTCCGGGTTGCGGCTGGGTAAAAAGCGATAATAGTGTACGTAACTTACCTCGGCTACCTCAACTGTCACACGTCGAATCTTATTCGCACATCTAAGCTTTCTTTGTTTACAAAATCCAAGTTGTTCGTGCGTTATCGGAATAACGTGAAGTCAGATTAATATACTGTCCATTGCTATTAAACTTATTGAACAAACAACCGAATTAATTGGCAGTTTAAATTGTTACAGATAAAGCGACGCATCAATTTGTGATTCGTTTACAGTAAACTCAATGCACAATATGAGGATCTGTATTGTGAAAAATTTAAATTTAAATAAATATTTTTGGAGGAAAAGTAATCTTGATATACTTTTCGAATTGCAATAGGTTATGCAAATTTAACTATATCAGAATTATAATTCTACTAATGAAAATTATATCGATGTGAGTTTTAACTAGATGGTTTGAGTCTTATGTAATAATTCTTCGTTTAAAGAGATAAGATTCAAATCATCTGGTTGAAAGGAATGAGACGGCCATATTATTTAAGTTACCAAGGCTTTTGGAAAAATTACTATCTGAATCACGATTTTATTAATGAAATATATATTAAACAAATTTTATTATGATGTTTAAATTGAATAATGCATTTTTCGTTAACATCGATGCCCACTTGACTTGAAGTACGCAACATGCAGTTTTAATTTAAATTTTCAATGATAAGCTTCTCAATAAATGAATAATAAAACAACATAAATTGCGTCTATAACTATGATACATTTAATAAAACAAGGACAACATTTAATCTGCAAAACAAAACTCATTAAAGATAAGCAAAACACGGTAAAATACTCATAAATAAAAATGAAAAAAATATTAAATATGTATGTCCGTGATATGGTGGAAAAATCTAATTTGTAGTAAACATAAAAATAGTAATGTAATCATCAGAAAAATCAAATCCACAACGATTATTAAAATAAAAAATGAAAAAATTGTTAGTTCTGTACAGTGCACTTGTAAAATATACAAGGTAATTAACAAAATTAAACTATTAGAGATGGGCAGCGATATAATATTGTGTATCAATATCGTTGCCTATCACTATAAACTACCCTCTTAACTACAACTTCTATCTATGTTTTTTGAAGAAAACATATTTTCAGGGGCGGCTCGTCAGGGGAGACTTTGAAACTGCGTCTCCCCTTAAAAATAAACCGGCCACTTGTAAATAATATAATTAATTAAAAATAATAATATTTTTATTTAAAATATACCGTTTTCATTGTTTATTATTATAAATTGAAAGTCACAAAATCGAAAACCTATTAATAGTTATCTTGATAGATACACTATTTTAGTAATTTCTGCGGGTCATTACAGCTCATTACGACGGTCGTCGGTTTTGTGAAACTAAAGCCCGTCAGTTACAATCGTAACACGAAATGATATGACTGGTTGGTCGGAGGGTGCCGGGGAGAAAAAACTGCGTATCTTAGACGCTATTGAATCTGGGTTCAGTACAGTAATTGCCGTGCCGCTGCGCCTTGTAGTCCGTGTTAAATTCATTTTACTAGACGTTTTGTTCATGGTTTATTAATTATTGAACAATTATTATACGTATATCCGTCTGATATTTATTATTTTTTACATTTTTAGAAGTATTGCAACATTTGTTTGCAAAATCGAATTAGTTTATAAACAAATTTAATATTGAATTAAGTTAAAAATATTAACTAAATATTAATTGTAGTACTAATATAATTAATTTTTTCAATAAAAAGGTTTTTCTTGTTCGTTGTTATATGGGATTTATGTTATATAATTTAAGTCTCCCCAGAATATTTACTCACGAGCCGCTACTGCATATTTTCCTTCCACTTTTAAGATTAGAACATGACAGAATATAATAAAAAATTATTTCCGAGGATTTTGATGAAAATCTCTAATAATTGGTTACGTTTTTTAAATCATATCTAGAATATCATCTCATTAATGATGGTAGATTTTATTTATTTTTCACCGATAACCGATAAAATAAAGAACATCCGATTCTCCATATGTACGTTTCAAATATGTCTTGAACAATTTAATAAATTCCTAACAGTTTTTATCCACTAACAGACTCGTAAAAGTTTATTTTTGATTAAAAATTGTTCAATTTTCTGTAGTTATGAATAAATAACCGTTTTCTCGAACGGATGGTTAATATCTTAGAAAAACACTTTGTACTGTATACATTTGCTAGCTTTCGAATAAAACAGCGTTATTTCAAGAACATTTCATAAAATATTCGTTACAGTTCACAGAGTTATACAAACGTTGAATTAAATGCTATACATCAAAATATAGAGACTTGCGAATTACGGGTACTTAGAAGAGTTAAATTAAAATACCAATCGCGTATAATATACTGTAATAATGTTTATCAAAGACAGCGATTTTAATTTATTGCTGATATTTTAACATGTAACAATGTACTAATAATAATATAAGCAATGAAATCGCTGTATTTCTCATTAACTGAGCCTAAACAGTGATGTAAATCAGTGATATGAAAGTACATTTATTTTAATTTTAAAAACAAATATTTTTATTTTCTTGGTTCCATCTATGGGTGTTATTTGCATAATATAAATACAAAGTATCGAATAATTAATGAAACTGAGAGAGAATGTAATATTAATTAAATATTTTATTGTTTTAGTGAATATTGTGATACTGATAATCACCAAAATATAATTAGAGTACAAAAATAGTTTTAAATTTTTATAATTAATAAATCATAATAAAATTTTTACGTAAAATTATTTCACGTACCTAATTTTTAATTTTTTGGTGGATATACTAATATACTTGCTTCTGAAAATGTTTGAGTTCACACGCCACTGGTAATATTTACATATTTCGTATTAAATTTAATATATATTTATTTAAATACGTTATACTTGGTATAATTATGTATTTGCTTTTACCAAGAAATAGTAATTGTCAAATAATTTTTAGCAGCGTTCAACTGATAAAATAATGCACGATGACCGAAATAAAATGTTTTTGATGGCTTTTGAAAAATGTATCAATATATTTTAAATAAACATCAAGATATTAATCATTTTTTTCAATTGCAATAAAATTTAAAAATATATCAAATTGATTACGTACATATATATAATATAATTGTTATTAATTACAAATTATTATTACATATTTATTGGGTACTTAATTGTATTAGCTATGTATAATCAATAATTATACGTATGTATATCTAAATTAAGTGGCCCATGCGTGCGTAAATAAATGGAATTCTCGTAAATATACAATTTGTATTCGTCGTGATCATTCTCATTATGAATTACTTACAGTCGACGTCATAAGCTATACATGTGTGCGAGTAACCGGAATAATAATATTGTGAATTTCATTTTAAAATAATACAATATTATAAAGCAGTATTTTACAGTTATTTAAAATATGCCGAGGTATTGAGTTTTCGATTTACCGAATTGTACAGCGATATCCTTAGAAGAATTTGTTCATCTCGATAACACTCTGTAATATATTATGCATTTAATATGATATAACATTATAAAATCATAAACTTTGATGAAAATAAATGAGGGTATCGAGATGAAAATGTTAAAATATCCATATGAAATCTACAATATATTCATAGAAATCAAATAGCAAAACGAATGTCCAGTGACTACGATAGTAGTATATTATAATAATGACATGATAATAATCACAATTTACAATGATGATGACAGTAGACGGATTTGGCATTCGTGTAATAATATAGTTGTAGAATGTATAACATTGATAAAGTGTAGAAAATTATTCAAAAATTTTGAATATTCTTCTCTTCGAATGTATACGCGTAGGAAATACAATAACATTCGATTTTACTTATGAATTATATCAATGTTTATTATCATATAAATCGAAAGCGAACCATGCTCACTTCATTTTCATCATGCACATTACAAGCCTGCGGAAAACGTTGTGTACACAAATATTATAATTTATGGGAACTCGATCAATTCATCTGTTGGAACTAACGCGTAACTATGTATATCACGTGATATCAAAATATCTATACTCGGTTATAAATTAACATAATTTCTGCAAAAGGCATTTTATTCATTTACGATACCTACCTTTATGTAGTACAAATTAAATGTTTACACAAGAAACCCTATCCACTTAACTCGCGTGTACATTATGGATCGCCACACTGCTTTGGCCATTTGAGCGATTAATACACATGCAATTAATCGTAGCAATACATTTAACTTCAGTAGTAAACTGTAAATTATTTATTGTGCTTATTGAATATTTATGTACAACTTTATGTGCAAATATATGTTTTAATAAATTACCTATAATACCAGTTATACCTTATCAATTACAGCTTATACTTTTAAAAGTATACTTAGAACTTTACTTGGTTTCAAAACTTAAAGCCAAAGCTTTTTATCGCATATGAATATGAATTTAAAAAAAGATTTTAAAACAAAAAATCACACATCATTTTGTTTAGAAATTAAAAGTTATTATTTTTAAAATAATGTATTTTTTAATGAAAAACGAAAACCATAATTATTCTAAATGTGAACAGAACCAGAAATGGATGTAACAAAATTGTACTACTGTTACGATTTAATCGTTGAACTTTCTATTTAATAACTAATATACTATACATTTTAAAATGTATTAATAAATTCATCAATGCTAAGTATTCATGATTGAAGTCAATATTCTTGTAAAACTTGTTTAAACTTTTGTTAATCTAAATATTCCAACCGTAGGGCTTGAAAGTTTTGATTTTTTACAAATGGTAAATTTAAAACTGATAAAAAATACTTTTGGAAATTGTAAAAACGGTTATATGCTGATCCCGAATAATCTACCTTTTTACCTAATAAAGTTCTGAAAGTATAAAACATCGATAAATTTACAGTTGCCTATAACATATAATACTATCATAATTTATAGTTGTTAACATGTCAACTTGGGTATTACAATATTATCTTGCACGATTGTTAAATCTGTTGTGTTTATTTTACAATAAAAATAATTTATTAATCGGTGAATAAGTTCACTAATAATGATTATATATTTTATTTACAGTAAACGTACACATAGTCTAAAAATTAATAATAATTGTCCATTGGTCATATGACATAATAATTAAATTGCACAACAATCATCCTAGAATTTTATGAATTATCATGCAATTTCACATAACTATTTATTTTGTATTCGTATGTTTGCAAGCATTATTAAACCATTTAAATTTAATTATGAGACATTAACTTCGATTGCGATTTTGACTTATATTGTAGATAATTAACTAAGAAAATTTAAACTATTTAATTTTTTCTTCGAATTTCTCATTGAAACGACCGTCAGAAGTTTTTGTCGATATATTTTTTCACTTGCGAGTGTAAAGTATAGTACCACTTGTGTCCTCCCTTTCTCTGAGTAGAGAATTATCACGTGTGTGGACTTCGCTCCTAATGAAGTTAATCAGTTGGAGAGTTGTATAGGGTAACTTTGAGCAATTTTATGGTCTTCAATATTTAAAGATTACATTATATTTTTCAAATATCCCAATATAATACATAATATTGCATGATAATTCATAAAATCAAGGATGATAGTTAAAAAATTTTAATGATTTTAATCGAAAATTTAACTCGTTATCATTTAGTCAATTTTGGTTTAGTTAATTTGGTTAAGTAATGGTAATAATGAACAAGTTGACTTAAAAAAAATCGATTTATCCAAATCCGTTGTTAAAAATTAATGTGGCTATTTCAAAAAATGCAATTTGTATTTTGCGTGTGCACAAGAAAGAAGTTAAAAATTTGAAATTAAAAAGATATGTATTTCAATAGTCTCTATCAATGTCATTGGACAAAATTAATTAGTATTACTTATAAATTTAATCATTCTACACACATACATTTATAATTTAAATATTACTCATTCAATAACTGACAAGCGTACAGACAAAACTACCACACCAATTCATTTGAAATTTCAAGGGAATATACTAATTACTTGGGTCCGGATTTATGCAAATGCATATTCTTCTATAATTCACTTGTAAGTAATTTTGATTATAAATTTGGACATTTCATAATTTGTAGATTCTATGGTTAAATTATGTTTTTGGCATATTTTTGCATATTTTAATGAAAATGCATATTAATTGTGTATTCTAAAATTATAATAATTATAACAACAATAATCTTTATAACTCTATATTTATTAAAATATTTTTAAAAGCACCTTCTCGTGTAAATACCTACTTTCAATGAAAAATATCCCAATTTGAGTTTACTATTAACTACATCACAATCAATATTAATTCGTTGGAATACATAGCTTAAAGCAATATCTGACAATAGAAAATATTTCAATGAGGTAAAATATGATATAAACCCTTTTAACCAAAATGAAGCTAAATATATTGAAAACGGACGTCGTTTATTCCATGATAAAAAATTAAAAAATAAGCTTGCCGTTATTACAACACATTTTCAGTGTTTAATAGACACAATTACAAAGCCAGATAAATTTAATGTTACTTAAAGAAATACTTTATTGATCATAGAAAATATTAAAAAAAGTTCGAAGGAAGAGCATCAAAGATATATTTTGCTAGATCTAAATTTAGTAAATGTTTTGTTAAAAAAAAACGTAGATATTTTACTTTGACAAAATCAATAGTATTAGTATAATCAACAGCGAAGTAATGGAATGCGACGAAGTTTTAGTTTTAAATATGCACCAATTGTGTCTTGTGAAGTGGAAAGAAGATGTTTCAATTACAAAAGTATGCTTTGAGATAATCGGAGAAGTTTCCATTTTAAAATCGATTTTTATTACCGCATACTAGTACTTGTCACATAATAATAAATTAATATACTTAATATTATATTTAATAAAATATAATAATGCCTTTAAACTCATTTATTCTGAATTTTATAATTTTACACAACATTGTGTAACACTTTTAAACACAAAGTCATAAAAAATTTTATTATTATTATTTTTTATTTAACTTTTTTTTTATATTATTTGACTCAAAATCACATAGTTAATTATTTTTTTTAAAAATATAATTTTTCATAATTTTTTAATATTATGATATAAATATATATAATTTATAGATTTATATTGCATATAAACTCAAGCCTTACTTATTACCATACACAGGTTCAATAAGATAGGGTTTTTCAAAAATCACATTTTCAAAGGTATAAACAGTTTTGGACTCTAGTCTGAATGTACAAATTTTTCAGGTTTTGGTTACTTAAAAAAAAATATTTTTTCTGTTTTTATGTTAATTTTAATTAAAAATTGTCGTATAAGTAAATTAATGTAGTATAAAATATAAATAAATTAAACTAAATATCTTTAATTATTATTGTGTGTTTGTTCAATAAAATAATAATTACACTTACGTAAAATTGTAAAATATCTCCTAGACGAGGTTGGGTGATTCAACTAATATTACTAGATAAATAATGTACGTATGAAATTTATATTTCTTTTTATGTAGTATCTGAATTTAGTTGATGTTATTACAGTTAACACGAATAATTGTTTAAAATCGCGTTAGGTCTTGGCTAATTGTAATATAAAATGTCTTGTGCGCACGGGTGACAGCGACAATGATTTTCCACAAAATAGTCTTTAATACTTCATACTCTAAATAGATTGACAAGAGGGTAGTTTAATTTAATGGCAATATTAATTCATCTTCACCAACTGTTAAATATTTTTTAAATCTAAGTAGCACGAAAAACTCGTAAGAATAAATAATATAGTTTCATGTTGTAGTTATAAATACTATTCACTAATGTCTAAAACCATAAATGTTATATATTGTACAAACTGCATTGATTCTTGTTCCTTATTATATGTAATATATTATATGTTGATGGGTCTACACTAAAGCTATAGTTAACTTTGATTTGAACGTGGTAAAATGAAGAAGGTTAGATACAAAATCTAACTATAAACGGACAATATATTTATTTCCCTGGAGTAATCCTCACGACCAATCCTCGGACACGTTTCACGGAAATACAATACATTATATGCACATTATATTATAATATATTATCACGAACAAAGGGGAACTTTCCCGTGGGCGCAATAGACACTTTATGTATTTTTTGCTTGAAAGATTCATTCCAAGAATTTTTTTCCTTTAGCTCAAAACTTTTTGTTTGCACTGCATGCAATAAACGTGACTTATTCTTATTATAATTTTCGATAAACGCGTATTATTAAAATATATGTGACTAAAATATGATAATCATATTATAATGATTGTTATAATCATGATATAGCTTAATATTATTTATATTATTTAATTATTGTTTGCGCTATATACGATAAACGCCTACTATTTTTATTATAATTTACGACAAATGCGTGTTATTGAAATCGATATGATTAGAATATGATTATCATATTATAATAATTATTATAGACCTCAATATTATTTATATTTCATAATTAATATTTATTTATCGGCATTGTATTTTTGGATTGTCATGTTTTCTGTCAGAGAACACGAAACCACCGATCCAACGGATAAAAGACTTAGCAAATTGACTATTCTAACAAATTACTTTTTTACGAAATCGTAGTAAAACCTACTCGAGCTGACTATCGCGAATAAAGAATAAATCCTTCAATCAAATTTATCGAGCGGTTTCTGATAGAATGGTGCAATATTAAGAGTAAATCGATGTGAGTATCCTATGAGGCAATATTCAAAGTTATTCCGGCATTGCACTTGGTATCAAGCCGTTCGATCAGTTTTCCTCCTTGTCGGTTTATCTTCATTACTTCGAATAGTTTATTTTCATTTTTTGTTTGTTATATCTTAATTATCATATTGACGTGTTATGATATTCTCTAATTTATATTCATTTTATTTTGTATATATTGTCACTGCGACTTACAAAGGCGTAGCGAAGCAATTTTTTTTGGTAGAGCAACCAGACCATTCGGCCGAATGACTATTAAAAAAAAAATTTGCATATATGTATAAAATGTGTTTTAATTTTTTGTTTGTTATATCTTAATTGTCATCGTGACGTGTTATGATATCTTTCATTTATATTTATTTTATTTTGTAAATATTGTCACTGCGACATACAGAGGCGTAGTGAAGTATTTTTTTTGGTGGAATAACCAGTCTATTCGACCGAATGACTATTACAAAAAAAATGTACATACCTACATGTATAAAATATTACTTAATAATTTTGATGATTAGATGAATTCAATTGTTGCATTTGTTAGTTGAGTATGATTTTGGACAAAGAGACCAAGAAGATGAAGGAATGAGGAGACAACTGACAATAGATGGTGATGTGATAGGTGAAGTTGAGAGCTTTAAATATTTAGGATCTTTTGTTCAAAAGGACGGGGGCTTTGACATTGATGTAAAACATAGGATTAAGTGCGGGTGGATGAAATGGAGAGAAGCATCGGGCGTGTTATGCGATAAGAGAATTCCAATTAGGCTGAAAGGTAAATTTTATAAAAGTGTAGTGAGACCAACTATGCTGTATGGTTCAGAGTGTTGGGCGGTTAACAGGAGAATAGAACAAAGTCTGAGTGCCGCGGAAATGAGAATGCTTACATGGTTGAGTTGAGTGACAAGAGAAGATAGAATAAGGAATGAATACGTGAGAGGTAGTGTTGCTGTAGCGCCAATTGTGGACAAGATGAGAGAAAATAGGCTGAGATGGTTTGGGCATGTGATGAGGCGAGAGGAAACGAATGCAGTAAGAGTGGTTATGAAGATGGACGTTGAAGGGAAAAGAGGAAGAGGAAGACCAAAAAAGAGATGGTTGGAGACTTTGGAGAATGACATGAGGGCTGTCGGTGTGTGCAGAGGAGATGTGATTGACCGAGTAAAGTGGAGGTGTAGGACAAGGGTGGCCGACCCCAAATAGTTGGGAGGAAGGCGAAGTAGAAGAAGAAGAAGAAGAAGAAGAAGATTGTTGCATTTGTTTCATGAATTCTGATCAGTTGTTGAATTATATCGAAACATGTTCACGGAAATTGGCTTTTTTCCTATAGATTTCCTTTTTTAGGCATTTCATTAGTATGTGCTTGATACTCAGTTAAACTCTGCTGGTCTGGTTCTTCTTTCTTCCTTAGGTAACTGTATGTGATTTTTGTATGACTAATCATAGTCCATTAATTGCTACCTCTATTCTTCTAGGTATTTCTACAAAGTGTGACAAACAACTTCATTTTAAACATAACATTTTTCATAAATAGTATATTTACAAAAAAATCTACAGAAATTAAATATTTTGTTAAATAATATACGTACATGAAGTTGGCCCAGACTTTTTAACGAATTAACTCTAAACTTATATCAATATTTTGCAAGTTATTAACGATAATTTGCTAGTCCATTTTCAAAATTTGTGAATTCACCTGCAAATCCTATTTTCCTGCCATGAAATTAGCCCACCCTAGACGCCATTGAATTGCAATAGTCGTTTGCGAAATATTGATGGAGAGGCCAACTTCACATAGTCTCTCCAAGTCGCACTAGAATTTCAAAATTGTATTACATTTTTTAATTTTATTCAAACTATTTCTAATATTATAATTTTAAGATAAAGGAATTAAATTATTATTCCGGAATTTAAAAAAATTACATTATCTACTAATTAATTTCTACGAAAGAATACAATTTCAATTATAAAATTGTGGCCAAATAAAAATTGTCTATTTTTTATGCATAAATGACATTTTCCTTTCTTAAACATAGCTCATTCGTATTGACGTGAAACTTTAAAATGTTTTTTAAATGATAATTCATAATTCACTAGGATTTTCGAGGGAATTTTTTGCACCCTGGAGTTAGTCAATTTTGAAAAAATAGTTGATTTCATGTGTTCATATTATATATATATTTTTTTTTTTGCTTTATGGGCCATTCAGGCCTTTTGCAGCTTCTACTACTCCTCTCCACATATCACGGTCAGTAGCGGTCTCAATGTCTGCTGCTCCGTCTACCATCCTTATATCTGCATTGCCTCTATCTTGCCATCATTCGAGGTCTTCCCCTGGGGCACTTGTCAGCTGGTTTATTTATCAGTACCTCCCGAATTATGATTTCTTCAGCGCGCCATACATGGCCCGCTCATTCTAAACGCTTGGAATTCAAAAAACATTTAATACTTGGTTTATTGAACAGAGATTCCAAAATGGTATTTTTTTCTTTTCATAGATCCCAGTTGATTCATTTCTGACAAGTCCGTATATTTTCTTCAGCACTTTTCTCTCGAAGAAAAGAAGTCTCTCCTCATCCCCTTGAGTCGTCGATCACGTCTGTTCATATTATACAACCTACATAAATTGCAAAAGTGCGTTAGAATAACCACACGTGATGCCAATAGTTCATTTTGCATGCCAACTCTTTCTGGAAAATAGCGCAACCTGGAGGGGCTACGTTAAGTTGACCCACCTTTCTGTTTTTTAATTATTATTCGCAAATGGCTTACTAGTAAATTATGAAAGTAAATTCACAAATTCTCACAAATAATTCGCAAAATATTGGTATAGGTTTTTAGTTAATACGTTATAAAGGGTGGGCAAACTTCATGTACGTAAATAATATGCTTCATTTTTAATGGATTTATCAAATTTGTCCTTCGAATTTGTTGCCTCATTTAAAAACTCAATTATTATATTAAATTATGACCCAACAGATGTAATTCTATCATCTATGTGTACGTACAATTTGAATGATAAAATCAATTTTTTTAATTTTATTTTTTTACATCGATTTGGCTTATTATAATATTAAAAATGTCGGATTGGCCAACTAGGGTAAAGTCAGGTGACAAGCTACTTCCCAGTCACTTCCTTTAGTTTTACTCCTGGTGACGTGTAATATTATCAAAAATAATTATACCAAATCTCCTATACTCAACCAATGTCTTTGTTCGCCAACATCTATCTGTTAATGTGTTAATATTATTTGTTGTTTCGCATAGAGCTATATAAAGTTAACTAAATAAACAAGGTTTAAGCTAGATTAAGGTGTCAATTTGAAAGATCTAGTTACCTTCCAAGTATACTTAAGCGAAAACCCGTCCTTAATTGTAAAATATATATATTACGTATTGTAGGTACATACAAATTGTGTTTCCTTGAATCATACAGGAATCATGGTGTAAGTCATTTTATGATACGTGACGTAAGATAACGGACGTTTTTTGAATCCAAAAACAAAATATAAATACAAAATTATAATTATATATATAAATACGAAATGGTAAAAATATTAGTGGATAGTTTTTCTGTTTTTCAACTTTTAAACACATCACGTACATTGTTGTACGATACCTAAGTTCAGGAACCAAAACTTTCCATTTGATATTTCTTTCTACCCCATTCGTGCGTCCCACTAACTACTAGGATTAAGAATTTGTGGATTTAAGTATTTCAAATGTAGTGATATTACTTTAAATATTATAGTAAACCAACCTAAAATAATATCTAATGGGAATAGTATTATCTGTGTCTTGTAGGTCGGTTTTTTCTGATGTATACATTTTTAAATGAGTTATGATTTTTTTTAGTTATTATAATTACGTAAATTATTACAACTAAAGAAAACTCATAACTCGTTCAAAAATTAAAATATTAGAAATAACCGACCAATAAAACACAAATAATGATCTCCCCTAAAGTTCGATCATATGTCGGTTAACTATTGAAGCAAAGAGCACTAAACTTGAACTACTGAGCGCAAATCCGCTACGTTGTACGTTCGCCATACGGAGACACCCATACGGGCGGGCATCCTCTTTTAGGGCTTGTTTGCTTGTAGCGGAGAGAGAACTTCTCGTGTCACCGTCATTGGGCGCACGGGGTGTACGGATATACCAGCGCGTAATTGATGCGCGGTGTATAATTGTGTTTTGCAGCGAGACAACGGCCCGGGTCGAGCACGATCAGCGTACCGCTGGGCACCGCGGTGAACGTGACGTGCGGACCGCCGACGGCGTTCTACTGTCGCATGACCGGGCCGTCGGGAGAGACGTCCACGCACACGGGCCAGTGCCGCGTGCACGTCAAGTCAGTCGGATCGCATCACCTGGACACGTGGACGTGCTGGTCAGCAACCACGGAGTCCGCGGCTGAGGTGCAGTACACAGTACGCCTGCACACGTATCGAGGTAAGCGGCGAGTGGCGGAGGAACACAACACTTTTGCGTACTGCGCCGCGTTCCATCCCGTCTTAAACCTCATAGTACGATGAATTTTGTTTATACTCGTTTAGATACTATGGGTTGTATTATAGAATAAAATTATAAATACGATTAATGTTAGTAAACGAGCAAAAATTATATTTTTATTTTCATACTGCACTTATCTGCTGAACAAAATAGCGTCTTATCCGATCAGATAGAGAAAACCGAACATCTTAGCAGGTAGTTTTTACATTGACTAAAGTAAGAAATGTCTAGGTACCGACGGAAAACAGCGTCTTTGCGGGTAAGCGTCTTAAGCAAGTTTCACTTTACATATTAAGCGACTTGTTTTTCCTAATTGTCATCGGAACGTCTCCTCGCCCGTTAGCCTAATCATCAGTGGTGGCCGCAGTACCCTTACGGTCGAAATTTTTGTTTCCGGAATAAGATAATTAACAATGACGATTTAACAGCGGTCGGTAAGATTGTAGAGCGCATTGGGTGATTCGATTAATCCGATCGTAATCATTCCGGGATTTCGGTGTAAAGCGTTCGTGGTTCCGGGACACTTTGTAGCGTACCCAATGTTAGACGTTTCCGAGAATGACCGCGCGTATTTTTTTTGATTTTTTTTTTTTTTGCGAATTCTCTGTGTTTTTTTCATTTCGTCACTGTACACACAGCCGTCGTCATGTCTAGAGGGCGCTGTAACGGAAATCGGCTGCGACGAGACGCCGTCCGAGGTGCGAGTGTTCTGCAACGTGCGCGACGAAGTCACCGCGGCTGCGACGGTGGACGGCGTCAACGGCACGATGGCTGCGCAGAACGGCGACGACCGATCGCCAAGATCCGTGTACTGCAAACTGACGTTGCCGCGGGACGCGCAGACGCTGTCGCTGGCGTACGGCAGAGGCACCGCACGGTACGCGTACCACGGCACGTCATACAACGACTGCGGCGTGTCGTTCCCGAAGCCGGCGAGACGGTCCGAGGTGGGCCGGTGGAAGTGCGCGAACGCCATGTCAGACGGCCGCGTGTACGGCGGCTTCATCACCGTCACGTCGCCGTCCAACAACACGAAAGGTAAAAACGGAACGCGCGCACGATGCCGTCGGTGTGGTACGTAACGTTGTATTTTCCTCCCGTCCGGTAAAGGTGTATCGCCGCTGGCCGTGACCGCGGCCAAGCCCGCCATGGTGTCCAAGGGCAATTCGTTCCGGGTGGAGTGCAACGTGCCCGCCGAGATCGACTACTGCTGGCTGCGACACCCGAACGGTACCGCCGTGCCGGTGACCGTGCCGACTGACCGGTCCAAGGGCTCCAGGTACCGGTACACGGGCGACGGGCTGTCGTTCGGCCAGTGCCACGTGACGATCGACCAGGCGGTCGCGTCCGACACGGGCCCGTGGCTCTGCGCGCTGGGCCTGCGCGACGACCGACGTGAGATGTACGGCACGGTGAATATCACGGTTTCCGGTAAGTCCAAACGCAGCTCTCTCGTACCAGCGGTTCCCAAACATTACATTGCCGGAATGGAACCGGAGCCCATTTGTTATTCAAGCGCCTCGTGCACCGGATACGCACTTTGTGCGGTACCACGACATTTGATGGCTCGCAATGAAATCTTATTCGTCGATATTAACGGTTATTTATATCGCACAATTGGTTAAGCCCACATGGTAAACAAATCTCGTCAATAGTTCAGGCACGTAGCTAGGTTAGGTTGGCTAGGTTACCCAATTTGGATGACCCGATTATCGACAACATTTTTCTTGAACGGCCAACTTTTACTCTCTCCACTCCCTCCCTCGTCAACTAATCGAGTTTGTGATACAATTTTAGATTTCGAGCGATGTAACGTATTTTTTTTATCCTCTTTACAGTATAAAATTATAGTGTTGCGTACCAATACACAGGTAAACACAAAATCGTATTTATAAACCGCGCTCGAGTTTTTATCAAATGGAAAAAGGTGATAAATAAAGTGCGCCCGTGTTTTCATCTAATCTCATAAGTAGGGCCCGGATTTAAATGCATTTAAAACTATATAAATATGCTCTAAAAAATAGCCAAAAATGCTCTTAAAAAATGCATTTTACCACAAAAATGAACTTAAAAATGCCATATATATATATTTTTTTTACACGATTTGTAAATTTTAAATAAGATATAATTTTTATTTATTATTTTATTAAAAAAAACTGAAAATTTGAAAAATTGACTTGATACTGTCAAGCAAATTTTATGACCGCGATGTAATACGAACAGACTTATTTGAACGTGATTTTTGACCGAATACGGGTGACACTTCACAGTCAATAATAAATTATGATAAAACTGAATCGAAAAATAAAGATTGACAATTAATATGGAAAACCCGTTAAAGCTACTTAAATATCAAGAAAATAATTTATCTTTTGATAATATTTTTGAATAGGCTAAATTTGTATAGTTTATTAAACAAATATGCATTAAAAACGAAAAAATGACCGAAAAATGCTAAAATATGTTCTAAAAATGAAAAAATATTGAAAGATGCAAAAAAAAGCAAAAAATGCAAAATAAAAATGTCACCTTTGAAGTCTCTGTTATATGAATCAAATTATAAACTTGGAAAGCATTGTCTAAGATTAACCATGAAAAGATGCATTTTGCATTGAAATCCGGGCCCTACTCATAAGGTTACATGTAGACTGCGCACGAGTAAAATTTAAAAAATGAATAGCTATATTTTTACAAAACCAAGCAATATTGAAAATTACAATCTTTAATTTATAATTCGTTACAGTCATATAATACAATATTTAATAGAATAAAAATAAAAACCAAAAAAAAAAAAAAAATATGTAATTTAAAAAAATATTATATTAAGACAAATAATAACATATTTTTGATACATATTAATCAATAAGAGTTTGACCTCTATTATATTTATCAATTCAATTTTGTAACTTAACGTTGTTGTTTTTTTTTGTTTTAGAATTTTGGTATTTAAAGAGTTCATTTATACTGTTTAGTTTTATATTTGTTTCTGTTTAAATTTTTTTCGATTTTTCTATAAGCATGAAAATATTTTAATGAGTCTTATAAAAGTTAGAATTAGAAGCTAGGTTTTTATCACTTTAATGATTAATTCATTCATGGTTATGGTTTAATTTTTTTTAAATAATTCCGTCCATTTTTAAAAATGCTATGCAAGTTTTGACTGTACATCGTCACTAAACCTTACTTACCCAAACTTAGAAACCGATTAATTTTATAAAATATAAAATTTAAAATAATTTTCAAAAACTTTTGCAATACGACACGAATTGTTCGGCCATCATAACTTCACTGATTAAAGTTAAAACTATTGATACTGTTAGGCCCTAAGCTGGATTCAATGATAATCTACAATAGTCGTAATACCGCAATAGTTATTCGATAACTTATTTTTACAAATACTATGATTTTGAACAAAAATATAATTTCTGTGGTACAATTGTAGAAATACACAACCTTAGTGACTTTAATAAGTTAAAAGTTTAGTATATTTTACAAACGAGACACAGCTTAAGTTATACTTTTTTGACATGAATAAAATATTGGCGCAGTTTACGTTACATATTTTTAGCATAAATAAAAATTTGGACGCAGTTTACATTATACCTTTTTTACATAAATAAAAATTCGGGCACAGTTTAAGTATGCCCCTGGCTTTTGTGTACTTATACATGTGGTATATTAATATGTATGCCCGTAACAATAGTAACGAAAGTACAAACAATTATTATATTTTATGGTACAAAAGGTATTAAGATTCTAAATTTAAATAAATAAATAAATTTAATAATCTACATATTTAAGAATAAACCTTATATGTAATGCATATGAATAATAAGTTAACTATTATATGGTATGTTGATGAGTCTTGACAATCTTACCATGCAATAAATCACTAGCTGTTATGTTCATATTATTTTCTATTCGTAGTGTTAACGTAAAACACAACGTTAAAGAAAACTATATAATAATAACACATACCGTAATAGAAGTTTTAAAATATGGTTCAAGTTTGTCCACTGAATTATTTGAATTATTTGAACCTCGAGTATTTCAACAATATAATGGGGTGATCTGTAAATATATTGGGTGACCGTGCTACTCCATCCTTTAGCTACGTAAATAATACTATTATCAATACTGTTCAATACTTGTCAATACTATTATTGGTTCTCGGCAGATCAGATTGAAGGCGTTCTGAACAGTTCCATATTTATCGATAGGATATTGCGGTTGTCGACGTCAATCTCTCCTGTCCAAAATTCCGATTCACGTAGTTTCGAAATAGGTGATTAGTGGAGTTTACATATTTTCATTTTCCATATAAAAATCGCTCTCCAACAAAACTTCAAAATAATTAACTACTTTGTCAATAGGTATAAAATCAAACGCTATTAATTTTCGAACTTGTAATGCATATTTACATCTTCTATACATTTTGTTGTCAATCCGTAGTTTTGAATTTTTTGCCAAACTGCTTGACTAAAATGTAAAAAACAGCCATGTATTTTTGTACTTGGAAATTCATTTTTGATAGAGTTCATTGCTGATTTTTCAAAATCTTTTGTAAATTATTTCGGACATAAATCAAACTTAAGGGATTTTAATGATTGAAACATTTGATTATATGTTACTTATTTTTTATCGGACAACAAAACATACACTAACGGTATTATTTCACCAGAGTAAACCGCATGAATCATATATAATTGACCAGATAAATTTGGGCAAGATGAAAACGTTCCATCCGACAACCAATAATCCGAATTTCTTAATACGTTTAAACTTTTTTCTGTTGAAAATAATAGAATCCGATCGTCATAATTACCATTATCGCCACTGTCAAATAATAAAAATTGTTCACTGTCTAACGTGATTTGGAATTCATTTGTAATTTCAAAATTGTATGATTGAGGGTTTGCAGGACTGGCTTCCACCTTTTTTCTAGACCACTGTATTGTTTTCTTCAAGCATTTAATATTCGGTAGCTGCCCTACCACTGCACATGGTAACTAAAACAATATCAAAAGACCTACATAAATACTTACGTTCAAAGTTTACCCATAGGCAAGTAATTTCAAGTAATTTTGTAGTTGAAAATTTCACCAGTTTTTTAAATTTAATATCAAGTTCCTAATACGTTAGTTTTATTGTGATTTAAAAGTTCAAATATTGACAAAAATTCGTCAAAATTATTACAAATTGTTACAAATTATTTTATTATTTATAATAATTATAAATATCAAATATTTAAACACACATTTTTTTATTTTGATGTCTGGTGTGATTTGATTACGTGCTAGGGGGGACTTCATATTTATATAAATATAAATAATATTTTATTACCTGTGCTGATGTTTGACGTTTCTCCCAGTATAGCTCTTGTAGTTGTTACTGTTGTTGTTGCATAATCCTTTATTAAATTTATAGTTTTCTTAGCTTCAATTTTTGCAACGTCTGGTACATGTTTATGATCTATGGATTTTATTATATCTCCTACAAGTACAATTGAATGTTAAAAAAATGGTCACTTATAGTCTACAATATGTAGGTTCTTATAAAAAAAACCATAACTATTCGAGTAAGTTATATTTATAATCAATTATTAATAATAATTTTGTGTCTGACATCATTAAAATATGAAAAATAAAAATAAATACATAAAGAAATAATATATAGGTACCTTGCATTGTATGCGCTCGTCCTGGACAATTTTTAATTTCGTTGCATCTCCATATCATTTTTTCTTTACCTTCTCTATCTTTTTTATAAACAAATCCACCATGAACAAGGAGATCTTTTCCCCGTTGAATTTTTACAAACTGTTATAATTTTTTTTTTATAAAGTACGACTCGCTGCGGGATATAAAGCACACTAACGCAAACTTGTATTAATGTACAGGTATAATTGAACGGCAACCCGTAATATTAAGATAATGATAAAATGTGTACCATTTATGTAACCATAAAGATTAACAAACTACAATATAAAGATTACAGGGTAATCGGTTAAAAAGTCTTTTCGTCCGGGATTCAGATTACAGATATACAGATACCAGGTTTTTACGTTGAAATTGGCTAATACTTATGTATGTTATAAATATTTTATTTTTATAAACTATTTCTTTTAAAATATAAAATTATATAAAATATAATATTATAAATAATAAAATTATATTTTTGTTTTGCGTCAAAATTGACTTGTGCCTAAAAGTGGTGGCGTCAAAATTGCATGAGTCAAAATGACGTATGCATCCAATTGTCGTTCGTCCAAATGGCCGCGTCCATTTGACGTGCGTCAAGATTGCCGTGTCGAAATGACGCATATTCTTTTTTTTGTAGGGGCTTATTTTTTTATTATTTTTGTATTACTTTAGTTCATGACTTACTTTTTAATTTGTATCCGTACCTATTGTGTGTAAGATGGATAAATATTTAGAGGAGATATACCCTTCTTAGCCCTCATTTAATTGTGCCTACGAAAAGGGCACATAGTCGGGTAAAAAGTTTGGGAACCGCTGCAACCCTACACGGTTCCGCGGACACACGGTGCGCACGCAGGCGACGCAGTCACGTCCGCATATTGTTCTTGCGTGTTCCGCGACTCGTGCACAACGTACATAATAACACACTGTCAACGTTTTTGGCCTACACGTGGACACGCATGTCCGTGTAAAATAATTGTACAAAAACAATCGTATCACGTATTGTCAGCGTCGGTACGATGTTTTCACGTGACGTTGATTGCCGATCCGTAACCCAACACGTCCACGTTCCGTGTCTAATTACCATATGAATATGCAACATGCATTAGTATGGTTCCAGCGGAACGGGTTACTATTATTGCACATTCCGTACATAACCTGATAGTTGAATATTCACCTTTGGTGGCGAACCATCATGAACGGGACGGAGAAGTTTCGGGATGCAAGATTGGTAAAACAGGCACGGAATCCATTGAAAATAAATGTTAGTTGTACATAAACGAATAAATGCGTCTAAAAATCATCCGTCCGTATACATTTCAAATATTACTCCCTTGCACACTGATCTCTACATCTCAAAAGCGACAGAAAATACGAACTTGAAATGTGCAATACTGATTGTTATTATACTCTAATCTTGCAAACTTATCATATCATATTGCATTAATGATTAATCGCTTTATACGTCCGCGTAAATTCTGATCAAGTACTAAAAGTAACCAGATGTATGTAATTACATAAATCTTTAAACGAAGTTCAATACTTAGCGATTTTTGGAATCATTTTTACTTCGGTCATGACCGGTATTATTCGATTGAGTACGGTTTATATTTTTGAACAACCCGATTGAAGCACGGTCTATGTGTTTTAATACTTAAATATCAATATAAAAATATTTATTTAATATTTATTTTTTTAAATATAAAATATTATCAGTGTAACGCTGTCAGTTTGATCTAAAATCAGCGACTAGGCATCATTACTTACGCGTTGAAAGTTTTCACAACACTTACAATTCATAATTCCAAGAGTCACTTCCACTTATTCACTTAGAAATTATAGTTGTCTTACTAGAAATCTTTTGACTCAGGTTGAAACTTTAAATTAAAAGACAAAAAGTAACCATAAATAATGGTTTACGAAAAATACTTAAAAAATAGAAAAATCTGATAATTTACTGAAAATATTTTTTATAAAAGTTGGAAAGTATTTTCGAATCAGGATAAAACCGTTTATACATAAAAATATTTATAATTATTTACTTATTTTTCATTCATCATGCTTATGAATAATTAAATTTTAATTGAAATACAATAGATTAAAAACAACAGTACCATATTAAATATGAAAATTGTTTTTTTCAAGAATGTTTTTTTCATTTATAACAATTCATTTCAATGTATAAAACAGTAATAAAAATGGCAATGTTGCTCATATTTCTATACTCAATCTTATAGTATTTTGATACTTTTTTTTTTTTTGATTCCTATTGTGTTATAGCATCCGTGTTAAATCTGGTTGCACCGCCATGACTATTTTGTTCAAAGTCGGAGAATTCATCTTGTGAAATTATAATTTTTAAACTCTGTAATAAAGTTTAATAATATACTACATCGAGTTTCATAGAAAAAAATTATATTATTCAAAATGATTAATAGATTATAATTGTGTATGTTTAAATTAGTGAAGTAATGGAATTATTCGATTTTTTAAAAAATAACGTAGAAATGCGTTTTTGCTGAAAATAATAAAAACACTCAAAAATAAGCGATAAAACAAATTGGTATCTAAACTTTTAAGAAGACACTACAATTGCATGTGTTGTCTTGGTCTGCACGTGTACGACATAACAAATTTGCGTTCTGTAGTTTAAATTCAGTGATCTTTGTTTTTATATTAGAGTAAGCCGACCTTTTATAATATTTTAGAGGAAGAAAATTGTATGTGTTTTGTTGGTCGGTTTTTTCCGATTTTTTAATTACTGAGCGAGTTATAAGTTTTTGTCAGTTGTAATTTTTTTTTACACCGATAACTCGCTTAAAAATTAAAATTTTGGAAATAACCGACCAACAAAACATAGATAATATTCTCTCCCTCGAGACTGATTATAAGTCGGATTACTCCAATATTAAAACAAAAATCACTAAATTTGAACTATCGAACGCAAATCTTCTACGTTATACGTTTGGCAGACGGATACAACACATGCGCGCGTGGCGTCTTCGTGTCGAGCTCGTGCGACCTGAACGCTGTCTTGGTCTGCTTTACATTCGAGACGAATACTTCTTCTCCGTCCCGGTCATGGGAGACGGTATCCATTCTTTTTCGCTTCTCTTTCGGTTCAACGTCACTGCACTCAACCACCCCAAGCGTATAGACAGCGTATATATAGCGTATAGATCATTAGCACGCCGCTGCAGCCTAGGCGATCGACGACGCGCGTCGTTATTGATACACGGACACGTATTTGTTTTGGGCCGCAGAGTCCGTGGTAGCGGCGCGCCAGGATGAGCTGTACGCGACCGAGGGCAGCCGGGTCACGTTGGGATGCTACACGGTGGAGAGCCAGCCGGTGGCGTACTGCCGGTTCCTCACGCCCAGTCAGCTCGGCTTCGCCGTGGACGAGCGGCCGTCCGCGCCCCCGCCGTCGCGGTATACGTACTCCGGCCGCGGCCTCGCGGCCGGCCACTGCGGTCTTTCCATCGACCGTGTGCACGATTCCGATTACGGCAATTGGACGTGCGCCGTCAAGATACTTGACTCGTCCGGATCCGAAGAGGTCAGCACGACCATCGAGTTGAGGAGACCCGAAGGTATGCAATTGTTCGGTCGTTACGTGCGCACACGCAGCGGTTCGTGCACCACATAGTAAGGTCCGTTATTAATTTACGGATAGTTTCATCGGGAACGACACGCGTCTGCGTAGATCTCCCCAGGAACAACGTTTACGACTCCGGTGTGATCCGAATTCGATTTTTTTTTTTTTATAAAAAATGTTAACGTGTCTGCAGTATCGGTCTACAAAAACAAATAACTACGTAGAATATCGAACCTTTTTTTAAGCCAAGTCGTTAGGACTTATTCGTCGGATAAAGGATATGCGTAGATATTGCTTCGGTGGATCGATATATACACGTTTCAATAAAATAGGTAAAACCTGTACAAGTTAGGTAAATAGTAATTTTTCTTTTTTTTTGTAATTCTACGTAAGGGTTTTATATTATTGAATTTACTTTTTCACAAGCTGGTTCGGTTGTATTCGTTCATATATTATTACCTTGCAATGCGCCGTACATCCGCTTCGAAATGCCATCGCAATTCGCAAACACCCACGATGTATCCAAAAGTTTTAAAAATGTTCCAACCGAAACCATTTACTAAAAAACCGTGTTCGGACTTTGGTGCATTTATAATATTATAAGTCTGATCATTTTGTGGGTAAGGTATTGTTTTTTACTGTTAACTGATAGGTGTTGCAGACTCTACTATGATGTTTGTAAATTACACCTCGTAATATCTTTACGTCTATTATACATCATCCACACATCAATATAATTTCATCACGATAAAGCATTATTTACACTGTAGGTAACATAACAGTCCGATCACGCTAGTCTTGATTCGGTCAAATATCATTTAATTATTTTTAAATTTGAATGTTTACACTATCAATAATGCTCACGTCATGAGCAGATCACGAGCAGCCAACGACCAATTGAAACAATATTTTATCGGAACGAGAACTACCCCATTTCCAAGAATAAATTACCAGTGTGAACTAGAAACGCGCATGTGCCAGTCGGACTTGCGATGCTTTTGGTTTTGTGAAATTGGGATCCCACGGCACGTGGCGATGCTACCTGCTCGGGTACAACTTGGTTCAGCAAATGCGTCGTAAGAGGAGTGTGGCGTGGCATGGCTCGGAGCTTCCCAGAAGTTGTCGATCTTTGGTATTCGAGAATAAAGAGATGAGCCACACTCATTGCTCGGCTCGCATAAGCATTCCAATTCAAAAATAATAAAATAATATTTAACCGAATCGAGACTGTAATGTGATCGAACCGTTACGTTACCTATAGTATGAATAGTCCTACTAAAGCTCGGCATGATGTACGCTGTTGTAATGTTTATATAGTTACTAGCCATAAAAATCAATACGAATCTTATTTTATTTCACCTAAAACGCAAAGGAAAATAATTATTTTCAACTACAGGCTATACAGGATTGATAATATTTGTTTTGTTACCGTGTCTACTGGCGAGAACAACCCTTAACTCAAACAATGTTGCTATATTTTACATTAAAAACACAGAAAATACCAAACAACACTATTTTTATATGATAAGTTTGAAGAAGGAACTACCTTCAAAGGAACTACATCATTGAGGGTACATTCAATATCTATACACAATTCTGGTCACAAAATAAAAAAAATAAATAAAAACATAAATAAACACATATCTACCTACGCTTGTCGAGATAAAATCAGAATAAATAACCAATGCCTGCGTCTTCTACTTTATATGTACCCCGGGTTTTATTGAACAAATACTAAACTTATTGAATATAAATATATCACCATTAATCACGATTTACGAGTATAGCCGGCTATAAAGTGGCATACGTACAGTTAATACAGTACAAAAAAATGTAATGTCAAATTAAGACATTTTAAGAATTTAAATATCGTGAGTTATAAAAATTTTATTGAGTTCGATTTTAAAAAAAACCATTATTCTTGACACTAATACTATTTATTTGTGTTCATTGTACTTGCTTTTTGCGAATAACAATATTTTTAAAAAACCACACTTCCAGGGATCGTAATTCTCAAAGATAAGTCAGATAAACTTGCATGAAGCCTGCAGACGAATATTGTTAAAAACACTGTATCGGTTTTGTCCAACAAATTTTTTTTTGAAAAATCACTTTTACATAAAATAAATTTATATGCCATATACGCTCATATATATATATATATATATATATATATATATATATATATATATATATATATATATGTGTGTGTGTGTGTGTTATGGGCAATAGGTATGGAATACCAGACAATGTACACATTACTTGGACAATTTGGTCCTGCCCGAGATTTTGAATCTCGAATAGAAGTAAATATCTGTTATAATAATACTTTTACAATATTTTACTAATAATTTATTATAATTGTATTATTAGTAATTACTAGACAATTAATATTTTAAAACAATGATATTTAATTTTATTAATTTTTTTTTATTATAAATATTTTAGAACATATAAGTATTAAATAATACTTATATATATTATTATATTATAATATATTATATTATATAATAATATCTTATATTATAATACATAAAAGTATTAAATTATTATTTTACTGATAATATTACGTTTTAGAATTATTTCTTATTTATTTTCATAATGTAAGCTGGAATGGCATTTAGAATTACAAATACTACCTCCTTTCTTACACTTGCATTTATTGGTTTTACAAAACTGCGTACTAGTGTACCGTTCATATCCATGTCCTCCTAAATTAAAAAAGATGCGGGCTACTTCTCGTAGTGAAATTAAATTATCTGGTACATAATCAATCTGTAAAAATGTTTCTTTACAAATTGTAAATTAGTTTTTACTGTACAGTTGTTGCAGTTTTCCTTCAGATGTGCCAATTTCATAGAAGTTACCATTTACTGAAATATATTTTAAAATTTTTATAGTTTTTATCAAATTAGTTTATTGATAAGTTATGAAATATTACGCCAAGAACACATCGGAAGTCTCTGCGTGCTCTATCCACATTTAAAATTTTGACTTTGACAGAATCCTCAATATTTCTGTACATTTCAATGTATTCTGATATAACTATATGATATTTCTATTCGACATTCAAATTTCTCGAGCAATATGTGCATTGTTCGGTATTCTAAATTGCCCGTAACATATATGTATATATAATATACGGCCCGAACGATTGATTAAAATAGGTACTCTGTACATAGGTTTCACCATGATCCAGATTATCGGGATCGTATTTTGTGGTACGTTGATATCCATAATGTCGTTGTTCTTTGCCAATCATCTCATATCCAAACCATCGACAAAAACGAGGAAAAAAATAGAAAAATTAGAGCTGCTCGAGGCGGCCGAAAAAGGCGGCAGTCGCAGGGTCGGTGCCAGGCGTGCGTACAGCGGTACTCGGATTATCAGAAGTCAACCAAGCAGGAGCCAACACAGTACTATTCCTCGGAGATTTGAACGTGCTATAGTGGACACATTTTAAACATCCGCAATATCATAAAACTACGATCATTCAAATATTTATACCAACCTCTCGACCAAATAAACGCATTCTGCTAACAGAATATCACACCCAGTTATTAACACATTAATATACACTTAATATACACGATTCATAATTACATATTCTTTATCTCTTCTAATTTATCTATTCGTTTACACAATTACGTGACTTCAATTCTGATTAATTAATTAAGCTAATTAAAACTGTTATGACAAAAGGAGAAGTTTACATATGAATTCGGCTCATTTTCACGGGATGTCCATTTAAAGATAAATTGTACTGATTGCCCAAAGTTTCGCTCAAGTCTAAATATATTTTATAATTTACTAAAATTGTTTTAAATTTTCAAACGTACGTTATTATTATGATTATTATTTTATTTTTACTTTTATTAATATAATAATATAAATTAACATATTACATTTCATATCGAATTAAAAATAAAAGTTTTATATTTTAATATTGAATACATAAGAATGTAATATTAATAATAACATAATCGAATAAAATAATATATTTTTAAATAATAACCAAACTTAAACTCACTAAATTTATAGTATAAATATAAAATGTTAACCTAACTAAAATAATCATTATTGCTGATGTTAAAGAAATTAATAACAAATCAATTATATAATATTGATGTTATATCTGATATATTATATTTATCATTCCGTTTGTGTTAATGTATAATTTTCATTACTTATACAAATGTACTTATTATATTATCTTTTAAATTATATAATAGGTATAGAAATTAATATTAAATGTATTGTAAATTAAGTTTTGAGTACAAAATTATTAAAAGTTAGCAGATCATTTGTACAATATGCAATTTTTTATTTTTGAATAATTTATAATACACAATCATTAATTATATATTATATGGTGAAATAATTGGCTAGATTATGAGTTTTTTATTTTTACATTAAATAAATGAAAGTTATCAAATAGGTAATGAAAAATAAATAAGAATTCATAATAGTTATTAACTAATCTAGCTATGAAGAATATTTATTTTAAGTACAGCTATTTTATGAAAAAATTTCAAAAATTTCCGGATTTTATTTAAATTGAATATAATTAAATCACCTAAAGATTTGAATGTAACTTATCACAAATATAACTTTTAACGTGGTTAACTAATAAAAGAATATGTAAAATACGAGGCATATCCAGAAAATTAGAGTATTGCTGCCTAATCGAGTTCTGAGAATTTTTTATTCAAAATTAGCAACACTAAACGACAGTTGAATTTTAGCGATGTTTCCACTGCTCTCCAAATATTTTGTCCGTGAAATAATTACAGAAACGTTGGGATTTGGAATTTATGCGTAAGATGGGTCCCAAAACATCTGATAGAGCAGCATAAATTGAATTGGGTCACTAGTGCACGCAAATTTTTTGATCGATTTGAATCAAAATGAAGATTTTCTTAGCTAGATGGTTACAGTTAATAAAACCTGTACATCTCATTATACTCCAACACTCCAACAGAAAAGAACTCTAACACAATGAAAATCATAAAATGTTGTCGTATCATACTTGGAGCTCAGAAAAAATATCCATCTCATCATATTAAAATCGCTCATCCTATCCAAAATTGACTTTGGTTGATTAATATACCATTCATCCAACCCTAACATCTTGCACATTAATAATCCTACCCATATCGAACAGGTGCGTATCTAGAAATGAAAAAGGGGGGGGGGGCTAAACAAAAAAATGTAGGTACTTAAAGTATATAAAAGCATGGGCCATGTTTAAGTTTTTTTATTCATTATATATGCTTATTATAAGAGATTATTTAATAATATCAAACTTAAATAAACATAACAAATTAAATTGACCAATCCTTCGTTTTTATTCTTCTAGATAATCTTGAAAATATATTAATCACTTCATCAATATTTATAGGTATATTTTTATGAATGTTTATAACAGCTAAACCGTTTAAACGCTCCTGTCCCATGGTTCACCTCAAATAATTTTTTAGGCGTCTTAATGAAGAGAAACTTCTTTCTACACTAGCTGTGGTAACTGGTATGGTAGCAAATTAATATAATAATGTTTTCATGATATGAAAAAATTCCTTCCCTTTTGCCCCTTCTACCTTTTTGTTCTTCCATACATTTCTCCATACACACTACGCACCGATCGTCATTGGCCTCCACAGACGTGCCTCCGTCCGACCCTCGATTTTCTCGAAAGTCGTCGCGTACCTGCACATAGAAAATAAATGTATCCGCGTCCCATCCCGGTATTTTGTACGAAGTCTTCCTTATTTTTTGAAATATCTTAAGTACCGAAGTACTAGTCTAAGACGGTTGGGGGCTTCAGCCCCCATAGCCCCCCCCCTTGTATCCGCGCCTGATACCGAAGGAATCAGACTTTCCATAGGTGTTTTCCGTACTAGCCCCGTTCCTGTATTCTTTGTATCGCAGGAAAGCATCTTATACAGATTCGAAGAAACAAAGAAATCCTTCTCGTATAATACGTGGCCAAAAAAAACCCTCAAACATCACATGGCATTTTAAATAATCACCAACTTCCCTAACCTCAGAAAATCAACAAAACAAGAAAAAATCACGGACACATACATCTGTTACAGGTAATTTAAATTATCTTATCAACACCGAAACCTTGTCTTCTTTTACAACAACTGTTTGGTATATATCATTCTTGATTTTCCCAGGTCCAAATGGCGCTGAACAATTCTTTTAAACAAATCATTGAAATCAAACATTTTAAACTGACATTTGGTATAGAGACATGAAGTATTCTGAGAATACACAATTGATAAAGATTGTGGTAGAAGAGTATAAATTATGTCATGCAGAGCAATATCAAAAAATAGTCCAGAAAGCCAAGAGTAGTAGAGTAGTATACTAAAGGTGCAGCTCGGGCAGCAGACGATGTATAATAAAAAAAGAAAAGTAGCAATAAAATATAGGCCAGTTGACCTAGTGGCTATAAAGTATACCCAATTCTTACCTATTTCAAAGTACCTAGGTATCTGAGCACATGCTATGTAATTCAATGTTCAGGGCTAAACCAATAAGGTGCATAGGTTAGATACTAGGGATGGCCCATCAGACTTTATAAAAAAAAAATGGAAGGAGGATCCACAAAACCAAAATTTGTCACCAGAGATGGGGGTCTTCATCACAAAGAAGAGTTGACATATGATGCAGATGACGTTTAAAAAGAGGAGAATGTGAAGTTAGGGTTGCTGGCCTAGATGCCTACCCTGTGTGTGTTTGTGTGAAGTGATAACAAAGAGTACTTACAAAGAAAACAGAGAGAGAGAGAGTGTGTGCGGATTTTCTTTTGAAAGACACATTATTGTTATATTGTTGTGTAATGTTGTTTGTAGTGTAATAAATGCCATTTAAGGTAATATTAATTACTCTATATTTTATTTATATATAATTTCCATCTATACTGTATAATTCACAGTTATTTTGTCAAGTTGTTGAGGTCATATCACACAGTTCTGGTAGTCTCAGTGAACCGTGATGTTGGGTACTGAGTAGTTTAGTTATGTTTAGAGTAATATAATAATTTTGTAATACTTGACTGTTATCATTAATGTTTGTTAATCACCTACAGCCAATTAACAATTACACAACACTATTAACTTCTATATATATATATATATATATATAGAACAATATCATATTATTTTTAAAAAATTAGAAAAATTGACTACCTACTCTTTCTTTTTTTGCCTTGTATCACATTAATTATTATTCCAAATGTTTATTGTCTAATCTGCTAAAAAAAAAATAACTTGGTGAATTGCATGATATTTCTCTAGCAAAGACACCATTCGAAGTTATACTTAAATGTTGATCAAACAGGACCTTTTATAAAGTTAACAAAAAAACAATAGACTTGAATTAGTTTTTATTGATAATCCAACATCAGTTAGAAGAGTACCAATAGTGAATATGTTAAAAACATCTGTATTAAAACACTTTACCAATTAGTTAATCAATTGTTAAAGTGGATAATCAGTGATCAAAGTAATTCTTCGATACATAGAGCGTACAAATACAATGTACATCTTCTGATGTTAAAAAACTTTTTCTTCATCACCCATAAAATATTGGGCAAGTAGAGATAATAAATGCCAGTAATAGGGTATTTCACGAGGACAATACCTTACAACCATTTGGAGGGTATTTCACCTTGAGCCTTAACTATACAGATTCTCTAGACTGACAAAACAATAAAAGCTATCTTAAAAATAAAGTAGTGTTAAAATACATGAAATGTTATGCAATACATTTTAAATGTTCATAGTTGATCTCTATTTTCTACATTAGTTTTATGAAGTAAATAAGTTCATGCTGCCACTAGTAAATGCAGTATTGAAATAATCATAAAATAAATAACTAAACTGGGATTAAAAATAATTATTATGGATCAAATAGTTACTATCTACTTAGAAAAAGACTTATATAGTTACAGATTTAAAAATCCATGAAGTAAATACTAAATGTAAACAAATTTATTATTACATTAATAATGATTGTAATAACTAATTAATATTTAAATAAAAATAAATATACATAATTAATATATTAATAATAAATATAACAATTTAACAATTATATAATATATATTTTCTGAAGTTAACATTTGCATTATATTTCAGTGTTGAGTATTTTTTCGAACCAACTGAGGAAAACTGCTTTTTGGTTGTGTTGTATTAAATTTTGATGCAATATATGTAAATGGTTCAAACAAAGTAGTTCGATCTAAAGCATTTACTTCAAAATGTTTCATTTTTTCTCTTATAGACCAATGTGATGCTCTACTAGTAGGGCATTCTAAGGTAGGAGCTTTGATATCCATTTCTCTCATTTTGTGACCCAAGATTACATAAAATGCCTAAAAATAAAAACATTAAGATAATGAATTCTTTCAATGTATTAATTAGGTAACTGCATTAGTGTACTAACGTCCTTTTTTTCCTTATTCTTATCAATTTCTTTTTTCAAAGTGACCAGACAATCAAAAGTTTCTGGTCGACTAGTGTCATACATCAACACGAAAGCATCAGAAACAGATGCATACTGCTTTGCTATCTGACCAAATGACAGCATAAGAGAAGGATCTGGATTCGAATACAAACCAACTTCAGGTAATTGCGTCAAGTCCAGACCAGCAGTGTCGTAAAAACGAACCAGCTCACGTACTCCTTTGTCAGTTTCGATTGACGCTTGATATATATCTTCAATAGTTGGCCACAATTTCTACAACCACGATTATACAATGTTGAACAATATTAACATAAAGTCTTACACTATACTTACATAATTTTTACTGAAATGTCCATAAATAGCTTGTTCCAGGATGGCTGTCTTACCAACTCCTTTTACGCCGAATACGACCACGCGATAGTTTTTCACCATATTATTATATAAATGTGATTCTAGAGAAATAGAAAACTATCTCAAATAAATAAGTTGGATCATCAGTGAACTGTGATTTTAAAATATGGATATTAAATATTTGTTTTTCATATTTTTGTATAACAATTTTACATCGAGAAATTTATTTAAAACATTTTTATTTTTAAAACAACTAACAAATGTGTATTCATATTTTACAAGTTTCGATTCAAAATAGGAACACTATCAACGATCAAGACGTACACAAAATATTTATTTTCTACGAATAAACAATATTGATAAGAAATAAACATTTTAGGTTAATAATATAAGGCTACTTTTTATCGTTCCCAACATAATATACACAGTGTTTATTTACCGACGATTGATAACATTCCAATTGGCGTGTTTAGTTTCAAAACAAAAACGTTTTTGTTCGAAAACTGTTGAATTCGCAGTATAGTGAGTTTTTTGACTAGTTTCCGAAATTAGTATATGTATCTTTTTCTGCACAAAAACTGATTACAATAGTTTTGGTATCATGTCAGACGATGAAGAAATCACTTACGTTAAAAAACCTAAAACAATTCACTATGGTTCGTTGGAAGATCAAGAACGATTGCGTTTAGCGTCTTTGAGTGCTATAGAAAATGATTGTGAACAGAAAACTGTTGGTGGAAATATTAATGTGTCTAATGGTAATTTTTAAAACTAACTATAATGAATTTTATTAAACTACGTAATTATAGTATTTCATGTTTGTATTTACTTACTTGATTATTTACAGAATATTTTGATTTGGAGGATGCCATATCCAAAGATAAACAGGCTTTACTCGAAGAATTTGAACGCAAGAAGAAAGCTCGTCATGTGCAAGTTTCTACCGATGACGAAGAAGTTAAGAAAAACCTTAGACAACTTGGACAAGCCATTTGCTTATTTGGAGAAGGGCCTGCTGAAAGAAGAAATAGATTGCGTGAACTGCTTTCAAGGTTTACTTTAAAATTTTTGAACTTTTAGTTATGTCCATTTAATTAATATTTTCATAATTTCAAATTCTAGAGTTGGAGAAGATGTTGTCGCCAAAAAACCAGAAGAAGAAAGAGAAAAACGTCAACAAATTAAAGATCAAGACACAACATGGTATCATGAAGGACCACCATCATTGTTAGATGCACGCTTATATATTGCAGGTAAGAATTATACTTCATTTTCATAATTTTAACACATAATTATTTTATATTTTGATGTAATTATTTTGTATTTTAAAATCATTATTGTAGATTATTCATTATTAAGATCACATTTTCGTTTGGAAAAATTAAGAGAAGAAGCCAGTATACCAGAATCAACACTTACAGCCCGCTTACAAGATCTACATAAATACACAACCTCTCTTTCTATTTATTGCAGTCAAATTGGTGATACTAGACCAATATCATACTGCCGATTCAGCCCAGACTCACAATTTATAGCTACATCATCTTGGTAAATAATTATCATATTTAAACTATTTAATTCTTATACTTATATGCCAATAATGTATAGTAAAATAAAAAAATACTAGCTTTACTGATTGTTGTTAATCTCTTAAATTGTTTTATGTGATTTTTGGTAACAGCAATGTAATATTAACTTAATTAGTACAGTGAATTCTGGATTCTAAAAAATATTTACTTTTTTATTGTTATTAATACAAACAATTAACTTTCTAGGAGTGGTTTATGTAAGCTATGGTCAGTTCCAGATTGTTCATTAGTCAAAACATTTAGAGGACATAATTGTAATGTATGTTCCATAACATTTAATCCACATGCGGGAACCGCAGAAAATGTCTGTGATCTTGTATCTTGTGCTAGTGATGGTTCTGTTAAATTATGGTCTATAGATAGGTAAAACATTTTACTGCATCATTAATATCAAACATTGTTTGATCCAAAACCAATGAGAACTATTTGATTTCAGTAAAAAAGAAGAACCTGTAGCAGACCTAGAAGGTCATGCACCATTCAGAGTGTCAAGAGCTGTTTTTCATCCTTCTGGTCGGTTTTTAGGTACTTGTTGTTTTGATAATTCTTGGCGGTTATGGGATTTAGAACAAGCGGAAGAAGTTCTCCATCAAGAAGGACATTGTAAACCAGTTTATTGTATGTCCTTTCAATGCGATGGGTCAATTGTTGCGACTGGGTAAACAAATCTGTTAATTATTTAATTATTATTGTTAATAATTTTTATGTATTGCAATATTATTAGCTCTTAATTGCATTATACTTGATTATAAAAGTCGTTTTAATTTTATATTACATGTATTTTAAGGGGTTTGGATGCTTTTGGTCGTGTCTGGGATTTGCGTACAGGAAGGTGTATTATGTTCATGGAAGGTCATTTGAAATCTATATACAGCATCGATTTTTCTCCAAATGGGTATTTTTTTTTTTTTTTTTTAATTTCAAACTTTCATTCTAATAAGAATCTTTTGCATTTTTAGTTATCAATTAGCTACTGGTAGTGAAGACAATACATGTCGGATTTGGGATGTAAGAAAAAGAGCATGCCTATATACAATTCCTGCACACATGAGTCTAGTTTCTGGATTACGATATCAACCAGAAGGTGGTCATTTTATAGTCACATCATCATATGATAACACAATTAAAGTACTGATTTAATAATTTAAATTAATATGAGATTAAATTTAATAAAATGAATATATTTACTATAGATTTGGGCGAATAAAACATGGCAAATGTTGAAAACACTATCTGGTCATGATAACAAAATAATGGGAGTGGACGTATCTCCCAATTCCAAATATATAGCTTCTTCTTCATATGACAGAACATTTAAATTATGGGCACCTGAATACTCCACATAATTAAGTTCAAATAAAATTAAGGTGTAATTTTATATTTATTAAAATATTATAATTATTTAACATATTTCTTTTTTTCAATAAATTATATTCAAGGCTGAGCTAAGAACCTGATCAGATGATACCTACCAGAAGTGCTACAAGACTTTGAGTAAGAGGAGTAATAAATTATTAACTTGCCAAAAGTGCTACTGTTGCTTAGCTCAGCCCTGATTATACATAGTAATTTATTTAATATTTCTTATTTTAGCAATTACTGCTGCTACTTTTGAAGCAGCAATTGACGATGATTTCATTATATATTCATCACTTTCTAGTCTTAATAAATTCATAATTTGTTTAGTAGTATCATTGAGCTTTACTCCAAGTTCTTCCAATACATAACCCAAGTATTCTAAAATACACAAACAAAAATAGTTTAAAATACATATTTAAATTCATACATAAACCAATTATTAATATGAGATAATGTGAGAAAATAAATGATCACTATTCTATAAAAAGAAATAAAACTATATTTTATTAAAAAGTTGTGTACTAAAATAATCAAATATTACCCATTTTTATTCTATCACTTTAAAATATAATTATATTTCAAGAAATTAAAATAACTTCCTTCGGAATACTAGCAAGTATTAATTATAAAATACGTTAATAGTTAAAATTAATAAGTACTTGAGTATCTATTAACAGATTTCATAATTTTATTAATATTAAATTTAACAATTTTTATTATCATTAAAGTAAAAAACAACTAAAATGTTCAAGAGATTTCATGTTGAGTGGTATAAAGTAGTTATCTAAATGCACAGTTGCCAAATTAAAACTGGTCCTCGGCAATTTTACTTTCAGAGTGAGATGACCTGTTTGAGCCAATAAAATTTTCTTAACACATAATTGAATCTTAATAAAATAATTGTTGAAGTATAATAAATAGCCTTATTGGTAACTGTTTTGGCATAAAAATAAATTATAATATTTAGTAGTAATTAGTACTTAAGTGATTAAATAATTATTAACTTTCTATGATTTTATAACTTCTTAATTAACATGTTTTTAATCAGAAAAAAAATGACTATTATTTCATCTATTTCAGACATAATTCCAACATATTTATTATAGTTTTACATGTAATTAACAAAATTACCAATATCAGCAGCTAACTGCTGAGCAGCCAAATTATTTAGGTCTCTTAGTGACTGTATCTGTTCTACATATACATCACATGTATTGCTTGCTAATATCCTTAGTAAAACATTTGTATAACTTTCTTCGGGAGTAGCATCTGTATAACGTCTATCAGATAAATTAAGAACTATAGTGACTGCTTCATTATCTCGAACTAAAAATGGTTCAACATGTTGAGGAAGTGTAATTAAATATTGACCAATCTATAAATAAAAAAAATTAATGTGTTTATAATAATAATTGTATTGTTGTTAAGAAACTATTAGGTACTCAATACTTTTCCAAACAAATATAATTCATTATTACTTGAGTAATATATTCCCTTGGCGAGAGTCTATGATCATCAGAAGTGTCTTTACTGAGTTTTACTTTTTCAACTTGATCCAAGTAAAAGGATATTGGTCGGAATGATATTTTATAAAATGTATGGTATGTATGAGAACATAATTTTTCTGTTGCTTGAATAGTTTCTTTAAAAAGTTTCCAGTCATTATCTATAAATAAAAATATATATAATTTTGAGTATTTTTAAGACCAGTTAAAAATGTAATAAAATATTTAATTTAGACAAGCATATTTTAAATTAAAATATTATATTAATATATTTTTGAACTTTCAATTGTATAATATATAAAACTAAGTTAAAGAATAGTACAGTTACTAATGTGGTGTTACTTTCTGAACTATGAAAGCTGAGATCAAAGTATTTAATGAAAATAAGATATAATAATATTAATGGGAAAATTTAAAATAATTAATTAAATTAGGAATTTGCTATGTATTTAAATTAAGATGAAATAAAAATAATAATAAACCAAAACTTACCACTCTTTAAGTAATTAATAATATTTTTTAATTCCATTTGTTTATCTTCAATCAATAGATATTTTGAAACATTTATTGCCCGCTGTTCATTTGTTAAAATACAACTTTTAAATTCTGATTCTATAAGATATAATTCTCGTAAAAACTCTCCTAAAAATAAAAACAGCAATTTTATAAAACCAATATTTTTATAGACTTATTATAAGAATTATTAATAATTACCAGAGGACTGTAAAAACTTCAGACATATCTGAAACAAATTCCAGTTCTCTCCAGGCTTAAAATTAATCAAAATTTTTTTTAACACTTCTTTTCCTCCTTCAATAGCATGAGTAAATATTCTCTTTAAAATACATAATATAACATTAAATACAAATAACATTATCATGAAATCTTTGGGTTAGTTATAATTGTTGTATTACGTTTATGGCTACAATCATTTCAGGAAATACACAGTGGCTAAACACTGCACTTCGACGTTTTGCTTCTTCTGATGCTCTAAAAACGGTGAGTTGAGATTGACCAAATGCTTGGACAATATCTACTAGATCATCTTTATTTAATGTAAAATCTGTGGTTTTTATTGAGTGTTCATATTCCAATTCTTTGTAAGACACAATTTGTGGAATCAATGGTCTGTAAATGTTTGTCATTATAGTGTCCCAATTAAATGTATCACCTGGAAAAACATAACAATTAATAAAAAGTATGAAATGCAATAAGTACAAAATAATTCTGAATTATTTACTAATTTTAGAATCATTTTTTATATTTTTAACAAATACTTCTGTCGCTACAAATAAATCTGACAACAAAATCAGAGGTTCTTGGTGGGCTTTTATAGAAACATCAACTAATTCAAACATTGGAAGTTCTAATATATTAAACAAGTCTCCATAAGATTGAATTAATTGACACTCTATTTCTGGCTGGTCTTCACTGTTAAATAATTTTTTATATAATAACATCTGTATAAAAAAATAAAGCTTATTAGTTATTGTTATTAAATTATTTAATTTTTAATGAGTAAGACTGCTCATAAGTTTTAGGTATTTGATACAACTATAAAATATATCCACAGATTTACTCAATTCAATTTATAAATCATAACTAACTTTTTTTTTTTCCAAGATAAATCACCACACGGGGACCGAACTGTTAGCATATTGCTTAATCCCCGTGCGGCATCACAACTAACTAAGTAATATTATATCACAATGTACCTGTTGCTTTTTACATTCTAATAACTGTTCATAAAAACTTTCAAAAAACAACAATGGATTTTTAGAATATTCACTGGCATAAATTTTTGATGTCCATTCTTTACGTAGCCTGTTTTTATTACATTTTATATAGTATTTAATAATCTGATCACGTTTTTTTAAATCAGTAAATATGTTCACATAATGTCTAGATTCATCTATAACATACATATATAATATAATAATATCTATACCACATGGAATAATTTTATAATTTATTAATTCATACCAATTTTTTCATTTTCAAAAGCCACAGTAAGCATTGGAGTTAATATGACTTCAAGTTTACTTTTTAGTTCTTCCAACTGATTATTTCTCTCTTCGTAATCTGGGTTGTTTTCCAAAACAGCTAATGAACGCTGCATTCTTATTAATCTATTGGTTACCTGGTCTATCTCTCCATTATCAATTAACTAAATAAAACGCATGGTATAAATAATTATAATAACTATATAATAATAGATTCTTTATTAAATTACCATTTCAATATCTGTAATAAGTTTTGTCCAATTGTCCGCCTCTTCCAAAGCATTTTTTGTTACTTCCATTTTACATTTTATTTCATCATACAATTGAAGTTTTAACAATGATTCATCTGTATTACTTTTTACCTTTTATAACAAATTAAAAATATAAATTTGTAAATATTTAACAAATAGCAATTATACAATACAACTAATTACTGTATTTATTTCTTGTTTTAAATCCATAATTTTTTGTTGGATACTGGTTGCTTGGTTTTCAAATTGTTCAATATCATTGACAACTTTTGGCAGTGAAGAAAGAACTTGTTCAGTTGTTTCATCAAGTACTTCATGTACTTGTTCTACACACAATTGTAACTTTTTCAACATCGATGGAATAGCCTATTGCAAAATAAGAGAAAATAAAATTTTAATATTTTTAAAGCATTTTAAAAGATTAAGTCTTGATTTCTAACTAAAATCATAGTTCAATGTTAAATAGTACTTATTACTTTTGTGGAATGATTTGAATACACGCATAGTATCAATAAATTTAATGGGCACAACAACATACCTCACGGCATTGATCCGGTGGTTTATCCTTTAACGTATTATTTATCCAATCTACAACATTGAAATCTTTTTCCGAAAACGAAGAAATGTTCTGCAGAAAAAAAAAATATAGGTTAGTAGTTAATATACGTATAATTTTTTCTAGCAATCGTCAACGTCTAATAATTATTAGAGAAAAAAATGTGAAAAATTACCATTTTAACAATTAAAAATAATACAAAATTCAAATACTATAAATCGTTCATGAACATGAACCAACATCAACTAAACAATGCGAAGTGAGTGATTATTGGAATCGCGAATTAAATTTGTCTAACAACAAACGTCAAGAACATCCCAAACACAAATTAAGACTTTTTTAATTTCATATTTGAACCACGGCGATTCGCGAACAGTATCACTGCTTATTTAATTTCTTATCACGTCGCAGAAAACGTCACCAAAACAGATAACAATATTGGTAAAAACAACAAATGGCCATAGAAGTCATAGATATTATAAGAATTATAAATTCTTATAATATCTATGATAGAAGCAGAAGATTTGATTAAATCAATAAACAGAAAAATAGAAAATTTTGGTTCTGCTGATGGACCGTGTAGTGATATACCATTAAAATGACTCACCACCAGTCCGTGCTGTTGTCGAATAAACACAATCTGCGAAACGAATGTTTTTTGTGCGTATGTTTATTTTTCAATTGTAATGCACGGCAATATTGGACATGTACACTAATTGATAAAACTGCTTATGGGAGTATGCATTTTCTAAGACTAATCTAACGGCCGGGGGCGTCGGGAAGAACTACAATAGACAGCGACGTCTTTTCATATTTTTTGAAGGGATTTAAAGGTTTCCTAAAAAATAATTTCTTTATAAAATTATAAAAGTACATAAAAGAGGGCGAGGACCAGATACTTCCCTCGAAAATACGCTATTGACAGTAAAAATTCTACAATAAATATTTTATAATAATATGTTATATATTAAATATAATATAATTCTGCGATTCACAAAAAAAGAACTATATATTTGAATTTATCAATTGCAGACTTGGGTTGGATATTTTTTAAAAGTATTAAGAATAAATAATTAAACACTTAAAAAAAATAGTATTCACAATATGTATTCAAATACTTTATACAAACTGTATTCCAATTACATTATTTAGAATACTTTTATAATACTTCTAGTTCTTCATGCTATAAAAATTATAGATGTCAAGAAAATATTTTAAATTGTAGACTAAATATACGAGTAGGCTAGAATCAAATTCACATGTTCCAAAAAATAGTAAAATGAGTTATCGACACTGTCTAATAGAAATAGAGTTTAATTTAATGTATAATAATGTAATAAACTATATAATAATATAATATAATATAATAAAATATAATAATGTAATATAATATAATAAAATATAATAAACTATTTTAAAAAGCTGGAAATACATTAAATTAAACTCTATTTCTATTATACAGTGTCGATAACTCATTTTACTATTTTTTGGAACATGTGACTTTTGATTCTTCTAGCCTGCTACGTATTACGTCATTTTATTGTATTTTTATATTATATAATTATAAAAGTTTATGATTTACAATAATAATAAATATCTGATATTAACTTATATAGGATACGACAGAGAAATAATGAAATCATTAAAAAATTAAAAGGTATTCAAAATACTGTAATCAGAATACTCGTTATAAGTGTTCAAAATATGAAATATAAAATTGCATACTTTCAAAAAAATTATTTAAAAAATATTCAAAATACTTAAAAAGTACTCTGAATACACTATTCCGATTATTGTATTTGAAATACTACCAGTCTGATCAATTGTTATAGCTAAATTGACACTCGTTTAAAGTGCCCATTAATAAAGGCCCTGTGTAAAGACTAGTGATTAGCTATGGCCCTGGAAATATTTTATAGTGTAGCACAATTTTCAAATAAGAGGAATACCTAATAAGAATATTAAAAATGATGGATTTGGAGAAATAATATAAAGTTTTAAATATACGACAAAGACATAGTTTTCAATAACACCTCATTTTGAGCATGTATTGAGAATACATTTATTAATATTAATCAGTTAAAGTAATACATAATTTCTTAGAAATAGTAATTAAAATGTCAAGTCCTTTTTGTTTGAAATCAATTTTTCTGTAATTATATAAAAAAGAAAAAATTAAATAATTTGTTAAATTAAAAGTAATATTTGAATGTTTCATACTCATTACTGAATTTAGAGTTTTCTAAAATAGATCCGTCTTGATTGTCTTTTGCACAAGTTAAGTTACAATTATTACCAAGTAGCGTTTTAGTTTTATCATGTTTTATTAGAGTTGAATATAAAAGTTTAACTATGGGTTTCATATTAATTTGTTCTGTTTTATTTAGTTGAAATGATAAAGTGAAAATATAAGATATTGCAGATATTAATAATAAAGAATCCTATAATCAAAATAAATTCTTTAAATACAAATGACAAATGCATTTTAATTTAAAACAATACATTTAATATAAATGAACTCTTACATTTTCATATACATCAGATGACAATATTGCAACTGCATTGGACGAAAAATCTTTTTTCAATAGAGCATTATTTAAAATTACCAATGATAATTGGTAAGCACCAAAGGGTATTTCTGTAAGATGTTTATTCATATCAACTTCTTCAATCTTAAAATAAAATAAAAGATGGATTAATAACATATGTAATAAAAAATAATGTTAGTTTAAATCATAATTCATACTTTACAAGTTATAAAATTATTTTCCTAATAAAATGTTGATAATTTTAAAACAAGATACATAATATTATACATAAATTAATGTAATTAATATAATTGTAAATTAAAAAATTAAAATTAAATAGATATATCATTTAGAAGGAAAAAACTTACTTCTCGAATATGATTAGCAATGATTTGTATAATAGTTTCAATAAGTGTTAAGAGAACCTGTTTGAAGTCTACTAAATTGATTTTATTTATTTCCCAAATCAACATATTTAAATACTTGCGAAATTTTGAAGGAGCCTGTAAAAATTATTTATTAAATAAAACTCATTTTGTATATTTTAATAGGGTTTTTAATTAAAATGACCTAAATAAAAAAATTAACAAAAAATTAAACTAAATAATGCACAAATTTTACTTTTGTTTATTTTAACATGAGTTAGTGTTGTATCAATGTACAATTCAGATATGATTTATTATGTATAAAATTCAATTTAGTATTCAATTTATTCAAAAGTTATTAAAGTTTTGTTTAGATCTATTTACTAAAATAATTTTTATATGCATAACTAGCTGATCCCGTGCACTTCGTTGCTCGTTAAATATACCATCTCTATATGACTCTAACTTTGTTAAATTCGTTATTTAATATTTGGTGGATGATGTTCTAGATTTATCTTAAGTTTTCTCTCCGGAATAAAAATTCTGATTCACAGCAGTATATTATCAGGTACGCAATCTACCTGCCGTAGATTGCGGACCTAGTGCTGTTTGTACGTACTTTAATGTATGATTTAAATCTAATAAAGTATCAAAGTTATACCAAGTTTGACATAATACGGTGGATTAATATAATCAATTAATACATAATCCTAACCTAACCTTAACATACTAAAATCCGTAGTATAGAATTGTATTGTTGACCATTTGCATTAGTATTACGAACTATTTCTGTTGCTCCGAACGATGTCATTTGAAAACATGAATTGAATGTTCTAATTGACTTCAGGAACACGTTAGAATCTGGATCTGTACCGATAAGTAAACCGTTCAATGGTTCAGGTGGTGTTTCAATTTCAGGTAGTTGCATCTTTTCTGACGCACAACAACACATCCAGACTGGCTCATTTTTGAATTTGAGAGCATAGCAGTACGGTCATTCCTTGTCCATAGCACAAATTACTACTTTTGAATGAGCATAATATTCAATATCGGGTTCATACTGGAATGCTAGACGCAGGAATGAATCAGATATAAATGTTTGATGTACCTGTTAGCGTAGTTGGTCATTTGCTCTGCGTGAATCAACTACGAATTATTCGCACTGTCGGATTGGCATTGTTCGTCTATTCTTTGCGCTCTTCTATTTCTCATGTTTGTAGCTGCATTTGTTCTACGACAAAAATTGGCATTCTGGTGTCTTCTTGGCATTTTTAATGACACAAACAAATAGAAAATATTCAAAGTACTTATTTATGTTTTTTTTTTGGTTACCTTGCAACGTCGGGTAATTCATTATATTAACCACTAATAAATAAATATTATTCTCAAATCTTATAACCCTCATAGATACATTTATAGACCATTTATAAACAAAAACAAAAATTTCTATCGTAAATCTCAAAATTCCTGTTTGAGCACCTCCCGGGGGTGGAGTTAGATCCATATATAAACCCTATAAACCCGCTCCACGACATTCTCTATCATTTAAAAAAAAAATCAAGATAATCGGCCCAGCCGTTCTCAACTGATGCAATGTTATACATTTTTTGTCTCCATTTTTATATTTACAAAGATCATTAAGTTTTACTTCTAAATTATGATTGATTCATCATACATTTAGGGAAAACTAATATGAAGCTATAATAATAGTTTTGATATATACATACAAATATTATAATGTTCTCCTCAACTGCCACATGAAATTTATCAATAGATCCTTATTTTTATTTAACATACATCCATCAATAATCATATTATTTGTATAGTTATATAATTAATCATCACTAAAGACCGGATTTATATTCTCTTAAAATGCCCAAAATATGATACTAATATTCTCTAAAAAACCTTCATATATTCTCATTATATTCTCTCAAAAATGTATAAAATATGCAAAAATATGCTAAAATATTCAATCAATATCATTATTTATATGCTTTAATATGCATTTTTAAATTTTTTTTTCAACATTATTTTAATAGTGAGGTATTAATTAGGTATTTAAAGTTGCGTATTATACCTAATGGAATACCATTGCACTTTAGTAAGAGTGGTAAATAGGAATATAGTATAAATATAACAGAATAATAGTAAAAATCAGTAAGAAAACAACTGCCAGCATTGTAGGTTAGCCACCATGTTTAGGGAACGGCACAGAAACTTAATATGATAAAGCACCATAACCACAGAATAGACTAAATTTAGTCTATTCTGTGCTATAGCACTGATAATACCAAAGAACTACTGTGTGTATTATTTTTATCAAATTGATAAAAAAAAGAAAATTGTAAATGTTCAAAAAAAATTTTCTGGGCACCGAAATTAAAAATAAATAGATATTTATTCTCACAATTTACGAAGTATTCCAAAATATGCTAAATGGGTTAAATATTCTCAAACCCATGAAATATTCTTAAATATGCAAAAAAAACTTTTTTCTTCGCATTCAGCATTGAACGAATCGTCCACATTTTGTACTCTCATAAGACTGCATAGACCCAGTAACGATATGTAAAAACATATAAATCCGGTCTTTGATCATCACCAATTAAATAAGTATATACACAAAAATAAATAAATTATAATTTAAAAATTCAATTATGGAAAAAACGGTCCAGCGTTAAGCAATAGTATTTTTTTAAATCATAAAATAACAGTATTAATAATAAATAGATAAACTATTACTGTATAAAACTGAGACAATGATATAAATTATTAGAAATAACAATGTGCAAAAGATGAATAAAAACTTAGAGCTCATGTTAGGATTTTTCTCATGCATTTATACCAGTGCCTTTTGGCGCCAAAGTGTGTAAAAAAAAAAACAAATAGTCTGACCACATCTTGTTGAATAAGAAAACCTTGATGAATTTGATGAAAGCAATGTATTATTAAATTGATACACATGCATACTTTTATTTTTAAGTCAAAAAGCATAATATAAACATTGATTATTTAATTAATTCTAGTTTGTCTACATATATTAACTTACTCCAATAATTTTTTCAAAACGTTCTTCATTAAATTTAGATTTATTAAATATTGATATAATACTACAGACACAATTTGCAAGCATTGATGTATCATTTTCTAATTTATCCATAATTTTTAAATGATTGAAATATTTTCCCACTGGTATTAAAGTTTCAACTAAAGATATTAAGATATGAGGACTTAAATGATCTAAACAAAAATTTTAAATTGATACAATAATTAAAAATATATATATTAATATAAAATTAAGAATTGAGAAATTGATTTTAAATTAATTAATTTTTCTCACTTTGCATGATGACATTACAATATGTGAAAAAATTATCCAAATATGTCTTGTCCACAAATTGCATTAGACAAATATTCAAAATTATGTTATTAACAGTATTTATTATATTGATTGCAAATGTATTAGTAGTATCATTTTTAAGATGTAAATTATGAATAAGTATATTGCTAAAATAATATTGTTATTATTTAATATAATGAACTAATTTAAATTGATTCAACTATTAATATGAATCCATATTAACTCACTTTATGACCCAATATAAAATAGAAGTTTGATACTTAATGATTTCATTAACATTATTTTCTTCGCTATAGTAAAGTGTATGTAAATTAATATGTAACTGAAGTAACTTGGTTAAAACTTCATCTGATAATAATTTACTCAAAATATTATCTGAAGATATTCGTTTCTCGATTGAAAGCTAGTACACAAAAATAATTAAATATAATACAATTTGATGAACAAATAATTAAATAATTAAAGATTGATAAGAATTTTCTTAATATGCAATATTATATAAGTTTGTTCAGACTCTTTATAAAATAATGTCTTTTTTATATTTTATTATAATGTTCTTTAAATGAAAAAATAAATAAATAAACAAGTCTATTTTAATTTATATTTTTTTTAAGTTAAAATTTTAATTTACATGCTTTCAACACTGCTAAAGTTATTTTCAAAATGAATTTTTCAACTTATTAAAAAACCTTTCTGCTTCTACCACAATAATTGGACTATTACAAAATACATAGAGTAATACAGTAATCGCTCGTTATCCGCGGTTGGGTCCACGATAACACATTATTAATGAGATTACAATTGCAATCAAATCATAGGAATTGCTCAGGAAGTAGAAGGTTTTGGGGAGATAAATAGAGACGACATAGAAGAAATAATGAATAACTATGATCAGGAGCTTACATTGGTGGAGCTGGGAGAAATTACAGCAACCCAAAATGAACCGAAAAAATCTAACCAAGAAGAAGAGCCTGTAAAGCTCTAAATCAATCAATGAAGTTTTTTCATGAGCAAACCAACTGACTTAACGAATTCTTGAGACAAATCCACTCACTGAAAGAGCATTATTAAAGTTCAAAAGAGGAATCCAAGAATTGTTGGTGCCATAAGAAGAAGTTCGCAAAGATGTAGAAAATAAAAGGAAACAAACATCTATTACTAATAGATAATAAATAAATTAGTTGTATGAAATAAAAAAATTTTAATTAATTAATGATTGATTTTTAAAATTAAAAAAAATTAAACCTAACCTCCCTTTTTATATTGATTTATGGTCGTTATTCCTGCAGGTTTGTTGGAACATAACTTTCGTGGATAACGAGGGATTACTGTATACATGTTTACAAAAATTGTTCACACATTTTTCGTGTAAATGGAATTGAATAGTTTGAGTGGTGGTATTACAATGTTCTATGAATCATTGAAGAATATATAGTTTTCAAATGTAACATTTTATGACATATTTGTTTTAGATAAATTTGATTTGTACTTTTGTACAATTGATTTCGTTTTTGATTCTAATTCTTCATTGATCCACAATAAAAAGTTAAATGATGGCTCAGACACTTTTGAGATCTTAAAATTGTTGTTCAAAATTAGACAGAATAAAATTAATTATGTAGTAATTTAAATGATTTCTTAATATTCATCTTATATTATCTGCAAAATTTGGTATTATTTGTATTTCTTTAGCTACATGCTGCATTTTGAATACAATTTGAAGTAAACTATCTCATATATTTATAGGTCTTTTTTTAAATCTAAGAGGAGGTTAATTTCTACATTTATTGATATTATTCTTTTTCATATAATAATATTTCTTTTATTAATAGACAATAATATTTTATACCAAAATGAAAAAATTATCATAATTATACTTAGTATAAAATAAGTATTCCTATTAAAATTCCTAATCAAAAATTACAAATTCATTTCATTGAGCCTATGGGCCATAATGTACTTTAGATTTAACTTCCTCCTCTGTTGGGACCTTGGGTAGAATAAGCTTATTAAAGATTACATTTCCTAATACTTCTGAAAATATAAATTATGTTAAATCCCTATATGAATCACAGTGAAAAGTTATCTTATAATATAAGTAAAATACTAGAATAGAAATATAATTCTTGATAAAATTTGAAAATATTATTATACCTTAACATGATGCAAGTATAATATAAGATCATAGATATTTTTTCTGTTAATATCAGAATCTATAAGTGTTTTCTGTGTTTGTAAGTTGTTTAGCATTGAATTTATTAATAAAATACCGGTCAATGGTTTACAATCTTCAAAATCTATTTTAAATCTAACCTTTTTTTCTTCTTTTACAGTTGATTCCTAAAATTAAATAATTTTGAACACATTTTTTTCAACTTAAAATATATTATTTACATTTTTCAATAAATTTACCGGGTATTGTGTTTCATTAAGATTTATAGCTTTGAAAGCTTCTTCAAACCAAACAAATACAAACTGAAGTATTTCATAGCCTCGCTTCCACATGCATAATGTATGAACAAGACAGTTAACTTTGCGCATATCAATCTTTTCTTCCGCATTATGTACATCAAACGGTAATTGTTTTAAGGTAGATATTGCTGCGCTCGGTAAAGATAACTGAGCACTAAATTTTGATACAGGAAATAAACTTGCCAGACTCAATGCACTATAATAAGCATCACCCTCCTATAAGTAATACAGAAAATATGAAATATAATTTTCACAAATATATTGTCTTAAAAAAGTTAATAAATAATTACTTTATAAAGCTTAAATACTTTTATCAAACATTTAACACAAGAACGTTGAACATTTTTCATTTGTTGATTATTACGCTCATTAATAAATTCTTTACGGTGCAGAATCAAAAGACAATTTACACAATCTAAAACACAACATACATTTATATGCTCACTTTGTTCAATATCTTCAGAACTTGTTGATAAACTTTCACACAATTCACTTTTATCCTCTAAAATACAAAAATCAAATGATTAAACTAATTTGATTTTAAAAAGGAATATTTATTTTAATTACCAGAATTATCACTAATTTTAAGCCTTTTAAAAGGTATACTGTTCTTTTTGTCTGTATTATTACAAAATTCTTCTTTTTTCTGTAATTTTTTGTAAATAGTTTTTAACAATGAAAGAATTATTTGACAAGCAGTATCGAAACTAAGGTTTTTTTCAGAATAAAGCATTAATTTTCGCATAGCAGTTGAATTAATTTTGTAAAGCGCAATAATTCTCATAAGAGTATCATTGTTTGCTAATTTAACCCCAATAAAGTTATCAAAAATTAAGTCAACAAGCAAAAGTACATTACGTTCATCTTCATCCTAAAAATAAAACATGGTGAATAAACTCTATAATAATGTGTATATAACTAAATCTATTTTTTTTTTAAATATAAAAAAAATCTTTAAAACAGAGGTTCTTTTTAACTGATAAAATTAATGGTAAATCACAATTTTGCTTTGTTATTAAAAACATGTATAGTTTTACAATTATTTGATATTGTGTAATATATACACTTCTTTTACATATAAGTTATGGTTTTTTTCAAATTACTATTACATTTAAAATTTAGATTTTTAATATATTTATTTATTTATTATCGATATAATTATCATAGAATAAATTATAGACTTATAGATTAATTTTGGTAGAGAATAATGAATATATTGAAATATAATTTATTTAATAACAACCCATAACTTGATTAGAGAAATACAAAATAGGTATAGTATTACTAAGTTTTCCAACATATTAAGTGAACCATACCATAAAAAGTAGAAACCTCTACTTTAAAAATAACAATTTTTGATACAAAAATATGGTATTAAATTATTTATATTATTAATTGTTAATAATACTAAAATAATATTTTAACTTACAGCAAGTGCACCAGCAATATCTTTTAGATTAACTATTTTACCAAAGTTGATTTTATTATTTTTCTCGGTATCTTTTGACTTATCAATTTTTTTAATTTTTATTAAAAAATGAATGAAAGCGCGTCGAACTTTTTCATTTTCATCATTCAATCCATTTTTAAGTTTAGCCATAAACATAGGATTTTTAAAATATGCATGTGACTTATCTTCTTCTATTAATTGACAATAATAATAAAATAATGCTCTTCGTACTTCAAATACACTATCATTCATTAATATTACAAATACATTAAAGATTTTACGTGTTTGATCATTATTAAATGAATCCCAAAAATATTGCAAACAGCTACAAACTCCCTGAAAGCATAAAAATAGTATACAATCTGTTATATGCAAAATATGTTATATGTACATGCAGATGAGAAATAGTATAATATAAATACTGAGAAAGAAAACTTCCTAGTGATGTAACATTAAATAATGAAGTCATAAAATAATGACTTATTCGTATAATATACTTATGTTTATTGTTCATAAAACTAAATGTTAAGAGTATTACATTTTGCCACAATTTCGTATATTTTGCTATAATATTTAAATATTTAATTGTTTCAATAAATATTTTTGTAATTAAAATATTTAATTGTATAACTATTAAACTATGCCAATGTCTTGTGTGGCTTACCCTTTAATGCTCAAATAATATTTTTTATGACTAATTTAGTCACATAAAGGATAATATTTATTATAATTATATTGATTTTATTGTAAGTTACTTAAAATAATTGATTATTCAACATAATATGATTGTTTTATAAGATTTTCTATATATTATATAGAAAATCTTATAAAACAATCAAATGAACATAACTATAGTCAAAAATGTCTATTCCATATTCGCGACGCCGTCGATCCACCCGAGTGTCGATATTTTGACGAACATCAAAGGAATGTTACATTACGACACAATTTTAGTGTGTACGGTAAACCAGTTGCTCGCAGCGAATCGCTATAATTGATACCGCTACAGGACCATTTAAAGTTTGTGTGTTTATCTGTATAAATTTAAAAAAATGGATTGGAACAATGAAAAGATGTTGGACCTTATTGAGTGCTACAAAACTAAATCAATTTTATGGTCCCCTAAGACATTGCAAACGATGTGAACTAACTCGAGAACAAACTGTGAATAACTGATGGATAGACCGGCGAACAACCAAATACACAGTAGCACTTGACTCTATCGTACACACTGGTCGTGTAACATTGTAACATTGTAACATTGTAACATTCACGCGATCACGAACTCTGTTACATTACACCTAAATGCTCCAGTGTGTACCCGGCTTAAAGGACAATATTTATATTTTATACACAAATGTACAACAATTAGGTTTACATAAAATCCCCTACTTTTATAGCAGCAATTCGAATTTGAGGACAAACATCCAGCAATAGATCCAAAAAAGCATCTTGTTGTTTCATCAAAAACCTTGATGAAACTTCACGACCTTCTCCTCTTTTTTCTAAAGGATAAGCTCTGGCTAAAATTTCAACAGCGTTTAATCTAACCAATCCATATTCACTCTATTTCAATTCAAATAAATACATAACTTAATTAAAAAACAATATTTCTAGAAATTCCTAGAACACAAATTAAATTATAAATAATTTATACCGATAAATTTCTCCAAATAATAGGAGTATATAGCTTAGTTATGACTTTACTAAAAATTAAGTGTTTTCTGTGCTTTTGTATGCTTTGTAAAAAAATTAAAGCATTACAGTAAGTACGATAATGTTGACCGGTACGCTGAAATGTAAATGTTTTTGATATTATCTCAAATATTCCTTGTTCTTCAATAACCTAAAATCATAGATTTTTCATTTCATAATTTAAAATTACTAGTTAAATATACATAGTAAAAAATAATTACTTCTCTCATAGAAGAGTTGGAATTTATCCATGAAATAAAATATATATCACCCAATGCTTCAGCTACTGATTTGTTAGCTTTGACCAATGTATTCTTTACTAGTTGATGAAATTTCTTAAGAAAAATATAAATAAATATTAAAATTAAAATACTAAAATGTATAAATTTTGAATATATAATGTTGAGTAGCATATATAAAAGAAAATAATTCATTACATTTCTATCCTAAATTTAAATTATCAAAAAAATAAATAAATCAATTATTCAAATTTAATTTATATTAGTTCAAACTAGTAAATGTAAATACATATGAAAGTAAGTTGCTGTATACTGTTAGTTACAGAGATTGATAAAAATGTTTATAAATACATATGCCATTTAATACCAGTATCAAATGATTTAACATTAAAATATTACTAGAAATAATTGTTGACTTGTTGTAAATATGTCTGCGAATATCATTTTTCCTGTTTCAGTTTCCAAAAATAATGAATTATTCAATGTGTTTTCTAATTTTGCTACCATATTATCTATTCCTTTTTTAATGGATAAAGTACTCACAACTTTACAATATTCCCATAGCAGTGATGATAATGTTTTCTACATTAAAATAATTAAAGATATTTACTATTTAAAATATAAAATAGTTATAGCTTATCTCACCATATAAATTTTCTTTGTAGTTACATGAATAGTGTTAAATATATAATCAAAAGTGAGAATAAAACTATTCACTGCTACCTCTTCAATATCCATTGGGTTATCAAATCCATTAACTGAATATGTAAGAATTATTTTCCAGAAGTTAGAGCATATTTTTATTATTTCATATTTGAACTAAATATAAAATTTACAAATTCAAATAGGTTAGTTAAATATTTACATAAAAATATTTTTAAGAAAAAATTGTTATTTTTAAATCTAATAACAAGATAAAGGTATCATAGCATTCAAAAAGTCATTATATCTGATAGCAAAAATAATAATATAATTAGTGAATGAATCTGAAAAGAGAAGTAGGACTTTCAATGCCTTTTAACTTTAACACCTCGGATTTGAACTTCACTGCACAGCATCGTCTAATTCTAACAAAAGGCACAGAACCCAAGACATATTCGACAACCGCATTGAAAACAAAACTGTCATTTTATCAGTTATAATTACATGTGCATGTGGTAACTTATATATTATATAATTATAATAATAAAATAATTCATATTTCAATATTTACCTTTTCATCAATGTTTGTTTTGTAAAGTTTTTGAAATATAAGCATGGTTTTCAATAGATTATTATGTTTGTTAAATATACTCATTAAATCACTTGTACTGTTAATAGCAAGATCAACAAGATTTAAAATACATTTATAACATGCCAATAATTCTTTATCTGGCGTAACATCATCAATTTCTGACATTTTCTGGACAAAATTATGTAAAAAAATCCATAATTCTTGAAAATCATCTTTAATTAAATCTTCATAAGATTTCACATTCTAAATAAATAAAATAATAATTAGATATTTAACTACAAATTGTATAATACAAAACATTCTATTGATTTATGAACATATATTAAGTTATAAGTTGAAAATATTGTTTTATTTAAAAAAAATACTTATATTTTAATATTATTAACATATTTCTGATGAACATCTAAATGTATTCATAATCTTAATTAATTTGTATTATTTTTATATGCTATTTTTACAGATATATAATTAAAAATTTAAAAAATATAATTTATATATCTAATTATATTTATAATTTATAAAAATATCAAGTATATAAGTATATAAATAAAATCAATTTCAATTGAAAATTCGAAATTGCTTATAAAACGAAAACATAATTTTAAAATTTAGCAAATAAAAGTATCTTTTATAAAGAAAACAAAATAATTTTTAGTATAAATATGTAGATTAAAATAAATATAACAGGTAATATGTTTAAGATTTAATTAAAAATGTATTAAGAAAAATATTTATGTATAATGGTCAAAAGATAAAAACTAAAATATATTTTATAAATACAAACTCATACTATACTTATTTTTATATTTAAACAAATCAAAGGTAAATCACATCCTGTGAGATTTTAATTTTTAAGCTATTTTATAGTTTGATGATTTTTGAATAAGAAGTTTCAAAATTTTTCAAAATTTTATTAGGTTTATTTGTACTAAGAATGCCATTAAGTAAGTTATAAAGCAAATGCTTACAATATCATTCAGGGTTCTAAACAACAATTTTTTTAATTGAAAATATTAGTTTAATACAATGTATAATGAATCACTCTACAAGAGTTTGAAAAAATAATTTACATTTTAAATTTTTTGAATTTTGAATTTTACAAGAATTTAAAGTATTGATTATTGGAAAAAAACCAGATAAAACACAGATTTTAAGTGAATCCCAATTAAAAAAAATTAATGAAAATTATTTATAAACAGTTAATAAGGAGATCGCGGTCGATAAAATATTTTCTGCAAGAGAAAAATGGTTATTTATGATCGATTTAAGTCAACCTTATAAAAAAATAATAATCTTAATAATCTTACAGTATTTTTTAAAATTTCTTTAGCTTCTTTTGGCAACTTGTCACAGTTAAGCAACAACTTTAATACAGTTTTGAATGATCCACTCATGTTGATGTAGAAAATGTAAAAATATCAAATCCAATACTTAAAAAGAATAACAATTACAATAATACAACACAAAATATTTAATACTGAGTAGGTATATCACAAAATATAAAATATCAAAAACATAATAAATCATTTTCATTTAACTAATAACAGATTTCAATAACTACAATTAAATGTCTGATATTATTAAATTTAGTAAACTTAGGTACCGCGGTAATTTGAAATAAAAATCAAGACACACATACCATTGTTTTAGATTAGATTAGGTATTTATTATTATTATCATTGATTTTATAATAGATTAGACACATAGCCCACGCGGTTTAGGCATATTGTATCTATTCTGTGGTTTAGGGGTTTTCGGATGTTCATACAGACTATCGATAGGTAGCGTTGCATGAATGAACAAATTATTGTTCCTGCCGCGACTACAATATACTTATCGATAATTACAATAACCAACGACCATAACGACGTCATCGGCATGACGTTCCAATCGAAATATATTATCAAGAATTTTCGAATAAAACAACGAACCAGTGCAATAAGCATGTTCACTACGATACTATGTAACACGGACTACGCGAATTTCTATTTATTATTTGGAAAACATCATCAATTTATTCAAATAATTGTTGTATTTGCACGAAGTTCCGGTACCAAAGGCGGACCATGGCTTGCCTTGAAATCTTTTGGTCCGCCAAAAATGTTAGATTTAATTTAATAATTTGAATTCGAACTTTTAAAGTATTATTACGTAAATAGAACATACCTCTAATTTTAAGTTAAAATGTTTTTCCTAAATAAAATAAATAACACGCTATACATTGTTTTATAATTGGTACGGTTCAAGGAAACTGTTTAGACGGGGTTACGATAATATCATAGAATTTTAATTTTAGATAATTCTGAAAATATGACCGTAAAAGCCAGTAATATAATATGACGATCATTGTTAAACTCCGATCAGTGTCTTCATTATCAGTCGATATTATTATTACTCTGAGGTCGATACACAGGTTTTATCTATTTGATCGCGTACTGTCATATTATTATCTTTTATTATTTTTATTCATAAAATATTATTACTATTTACTCGATATGATTTAAACGATAACGTCACATATTTATTACAATTGTATTCTATTTTTGGCTATAAAAGCAAAATATATTTTTTTTTATATTCACGATTTTCAGGGTTATCAAAAGTCAATACAAATATTTTTCAATGTAATTTTGGGGGGGGGAGGTGTTGAATCCAGAAAACACCTACCCTGAATACGGCCATGCGACACGATAGAAATAGAAAGACGATAACCCAATATCGTTGAAACTGAAATGATGGCTGCGAATTGAATATAAATATACTTGTCTGATAATCGGTGGCCCATATAATTGAACGATTGGTTTTCCACACGACGATTAAATGAGTATAACATAGATTTTATGAAAATATACACTCCTATTTTAGTCAAGTAGCCAGTGATTTACTAACTATTAAACGCTTTAGTAACTAAAATATTCAGTGAATATGTTAAGACAGTTTACTGTTTTAGTCCATTAGTTCTACTGATTTGGTAGCCGTCTTGTTGCTGTACTGCTGTGCACGAGTGCAGTAAATACGTATAATGCATTTATACGACGTATAATATAAGTCTTATAAAATAAAATTGCAACTATGAATAGTTAAAAAAACTAAATAAAGCAATTGAGTTTATTGCAATGGATATTCTAGAAGAGATGGAAGAACTTGAACAGTCAAAGAAGAGAAAATGAGTTAGAAAATGGATCGAAAGAAGAAATACATTAGGTGCGACCAATGGTCGTCTTCTTAAAGAACTGACATTTGAAGACGTTGAGAATGTCTGTAAAATCCAGTTATATTCATACATATTTGTAACTACAAGCAGATTGCTTGGCCAGTCTAGTTTTATACTCTAAGAATTTTGTATTTCGTAATGGCTCATGCTTTATACATTCGGATATAAATTGTGTCTTCACTCCAACGAAATGTTGACATCTTGACAATGACATGGATAACTAATACACTGAACTAAAATAATGCGTTCAGACCGCCTATTTAGTTATTAGTCAGAAAAGGAAAGGGGTGTGATACTCGAACAGAAAAATAGACATAAATAGACTCACTGAATTACTAAATATATTTATTAAACTACTCAATTAAAACAGTCTATTCATATATGTATAGTAGCTAAATTACTCACTTCTTGACTAAACTACTAACCTAGTGTGAACTAAGCCTAACTATAGCCGAATGATTTTGGATCTCTCCTGTATTACCTGTGAAAAATCTTATCAGTGACCATTCTGATTTCAAATATTCTGTGATAGTACTCTTACAATTAATAGTTATTTCTTAACACAGTTTAGTCCATCATTATAGGATAAATCGGCTAATGTGAAAAGTACATTCAATAATGTCGGTGTGTGTGTAATAAGTCTTACAGGCACTTATTCACGTCAAACAGATATGCGTCACATTAATGTTTGTGCAAATATTTTGAGTGTGTTTGTCAAGGTTTGAGCAGTTGCGCAATGTATGAAACAAATCGGTCAATTTAAAAATTAATTGCGCAGGTTTCAGTTTTTTGGTGAACGTGTACGGTTTATTATATATTTTGTATGTCATGGTATGTATAATTATTTAATTCATTATTGTGGCTGTAGTGATTATAAGCATTTTTTTAAATTATGTCGTCGAAATCAAATTATATTTTAGTCGAATATGAATCTAAAAATTAAAAGTGCAATTTATTTATCTGCTGGTTATATATAAAAAACAAAAAATAGAAAATGTTGGACAACACAATTATTTCGCCAACGCCAATGTGAGTCTAGTTCAATGGTTTTGCTTTATTCCGTTTCGAAAATTTAAATGAAAGTCATTAATAACGATTATTAAATGACTTTAACTACTATAATCGTGCTCGCGATTGCGACAGCAATATTGGCATTTATACTGAGCCGTAAATATGATGATCATCACGGCCGACCAAGCTCGCGTTATTTCGTGTGGACTAGTTCTGTAACTCTGCTCTCCGTGGCACTCTTAGCGTATTTTATTTTGACGCTTATTTCATACGAAAAAAATCATTTTTCAATTGAACTAAAAAATGTGCCTCCTCATTTTCTGCATCCTTTACAATCGCACATTTCACCAACTTCTAGTTGGAGCACTGCCTGGGACAGGATTTGAAGGCTTGTCGCGCCGGTGTTTGAGGCGGATGCACCTCTTATATATTATTTACAAAGTATTCGTTGCACACCATAGTGCCGACACGATTGAAATGTAAAAACGATAATCCGACATCGTTGAAACTAAAATGATAGTTGCGAATTGGATTTAAATATATTTGTCCGATAATCGATGGCCTATGTAATTGTACGATTGGTTTTCCACACGACGATTAAATCGCGGTTGGTTTATATTTTATAATATTGTATACTGCTATTATACATAATAATTAATATTAATACTCAGTCCAAGATTATTATTATATATAATAATTTGCATTAAATCTGTTTACATAATTTTCATAAGGTTATGTTAACGTGACGTTTAAGTACGACATTATAATTTCTTGCTGGTACATTTTTTGTTTGAGTTCTTTACGTTATAGTCGCAAAAAAACCTTAGAGCTATTTTATTTTGTTCGTCTTAAAAATGAATAAAACATCAATAAATAAAAACTTTGTGTACAAGACACGGTTTGATAATCAGTCAAACGAACAACGTGTAGAGAATATATGGTTTATGAATGTAATACTCATTCAATATATATTTATTTCATAACACATTATACTTTAGTCCAGGGTCAGGCCCCCCACATCATATTTTTGACCCGGGTACAGAACTAAATCCGGGCCACTCTTAAATAACAATTAATTTTTCGATATGAATATACCCTAAAAATTAGTTTTATGTATAGATTATATAGAAGTAGCTATAATTAAAAAATAAAATATCAACAAATTTATAGGTATCCTTTATAAATTGGAAACATGTGTAATATTACATACTTAGTTCAAACTTAAAATGTATGTTAAAAATTAACGACGCCGCTTTGATGTTTACACAATAGGCTCACGGCATCCTGGAAAAAATTTATTTGAAAAATGTTTCTAATTTATTTTGAAGTAATTATCATGAACGCCGGGCCCCTTGAAAGTCCGGGTCCCAGTACCATGGGTCCTCCTGACCCCCCTTGTGGGGGCCCTACCAGGGGTTGTTGGAGAGCGCGTCTAATATAGGCCACACTACACTGCACAATAAGGTTTAAAATATTATAATAATAAATGTTCATTGTCGCAAAAGAAAATTTACATATTAAATAATAATAATAATTATTATGAATAATAATAATAAAAAAAAAAAAACAGATTTTCGATTGTGTCGGCACGCCGTTTGAAACAGTCCATATAAAGACAATATAAAATCACATATAACGCAAAGTTGCTAAGTTTAAACAAAAATGTACGATGCAAAAATATTTATCGAGTTTCCGATGTGTCACATATAATATGCACAGAGAAACAGGTAGATCTGGTGGTGGTGCGAGTCGGACGTTGTCACGACCGTTCCAGGCCCCTCCTATGATGGATGGTAAACCGGTTGTCGCGTTGACGGTAAGTCTCGTGGTTTGGTGGTTGATGAAAAAAAGAAACGTGGCCATCGACTGACGTGAGGTCCGTGTCAGGGTCTCCTACTTTTTTTTACGGAGAGCCTAACCTGAGATATGCTTTGACATCGTCAGCCAATATTTTTAGAGGAATATGGTGGTTTGCAATTGAAGAATAGATAGGTATGATTTATTTAAACTAAAGTGTGTTTATTTATATAATTTTTATATTTTACTTTTTTATAATTCAAAATGTATTATGTGATACGAGTACTTAATGTGAAATTTTTAACTTAAAGGTTAATGAGGATTTGAATTACATGTTTTTTAAAAAAATTTTATAGTTTGTATCAAACTTTGTGGTTCCAATTAGCAGCGTCGCTTGTATACGTTTGTTATTTTCAAGTTTGAATTTGTTGCAAGTTGGAAAATTGACAAAATGATTTCTATTAGTTGCTGTATGAATAGAGTTAATCGTGATAGTAATCAATGATTAATGGTTTCTCACAGTTTAGGACACTTAATATGTACTGTAGAATTGCTTTATTGTTTACAATTATAAATTAATTTAATTCGCCACATTTCTTCCAAATTTATAAATCATTCACAACAACTTAGATACCTACTCCTTTTTTCCCTATCTTATTCATATCTTATTCCTTTCTTCATAATTACGAACTTGCGTCTGAGAGGTTTGGCACAGATTTAATTAATCAATACAATTTCCCCACCCACTATTTGTGGCTGGAATAGTAGAATAGTTCAACATCATTGTCGACGATAACAGCGAAAGTAATTTATTCGTCTTTGGTTTTCATGGAGATGGTGAAGTGACGGTTACCCGAGGTTCCTGGCGCACACGTCGCTTGTTCGTCTGAAAACAAATTATAATAATAAAAAAATTTAAAAAATTAAATCATTATCTTGTAATGTATATTATAATTATTCAAATTATGACTCCCCACTATTTGCACCACAAATGAATATATTGAATATAAAGAATATATAAGAGAGTAAAATGTAATATCTCTTTTTTTTTTCTTTTCTTTTTTTTTTTTTTTTATATTAAGAAAATATTACAATCTGTATACTTTATACAATAAGTAAATTTTTTTGAACAATTTTTGTGTTACAACGCATGAATATCGTGCAAGAAGAAGATAAATAATTGAGAATTATTATGATAATAATCGTTTATTACTCGTAGGTTAATTGATTGAATGGATTGTAGGATAGAAATATTTGATTATTTCGTGGATCCCTAAAGTTGAATACCGTAAGCTATGGCTGGGCGTATAATTTGTTTATATATTGGTAGTTTTATATTAAGTGTCATATTAGAACGGAGAAGATGTATCAAGGAATGAAGACGTAGGTTTAATGATTTTCATTTTTTTTTTTATGTGGTAGGCCCAATTTAGTTTTTTGTCTAGATGGATACCTAAATATTTAGTGTTATTATTTTAATAAATTATGTTCTTATTTATCGATAAAGGCCGTTGGTGGATTGGAGAGTAAATGATACGTGGGTGGATTTTTCTTCGTTAATTTTTATTCTCCATAATTTGAACCAAATTTGGAGTTTGTTGAGATGATCTTGGAGTGATTTTGTTGAGGAATTAGAGTCAAGATTGGAGGATAATATGGTAGTATCGTCTGCAAATGTAGCGAGATGTGTATTATTTGAGTGTGGAATGTCTGAGGTAAATATATTATAGAGAGTTGAGGCTAGGATGCTTCCTTGAGATATACCTGCATTAATAGGATGAATGTTGGATGTTTCATCATCGTAAAGTACGGCAAAGGTACGTTGTGATAAGAAGGACTTTAACGTGAGGAATAAGGGAGCTGGAAGAAAGCGAAATTTATGAAGGAGTCCCTTAATCCACACACGATCTAACGCCTGTACGACATCGAGAAATATACCTTCACAATGATTTTTAATTTCTAGGGATGAAGAGATAATATCTGTTAATCTATGAATTTGGTGCAGTGTGGAGTGTTTATTTTTAAAACCAAATTGAGTGTCTGGAATTATTTTATTTTCATTAACTATAGGATAGATTCTTTTTAGTATGATTTTTTCAAGAATTTTAGACAAGGACGGGAAGACTAATTGGCCGGTATGAAGAAGGTATTCCGGAGGTTTACCAGGTTTGTGGATAAGTATTGAAATTAAGTGTTTCCATGTGTGTGGTATGTATGATAATCTTAGTATAGAGTTAAAAATATAGGTGAGTTGTAGAATAGCTTTTTTTGGTAGATGTTTGATAATTTTATTAGTGATTAGGTCGTGACCGAGAGACTTGTTATTTTGTTATTTTTTTATTATAAAAATAATTTCTGATGAGGAGGTGTGTTTAGTTGGAAAAGCCATAATGCAAGGAGTATCTAATGATTCGGTAATACGTCTTGTATGATCTACAATGTTTATGTCTGAGTGAGGACAGAAGTTGTAAGCAAGGTGAGCTGCAAATAGATTGGCTTTGCCGGAGTTAGATATAGCTAAGGTTGTAACGGTTATTTATGACGTCAATAATAATGCTAGATTCTGGTCATAAAAACACGTACTTTATTTATTTACATGATTATTTATTTACTTTTTTAAATAACAATTAAATACATAATAATAATAAGATAACATTTATACAAAATAATGAACAATAGGTAATACAGTAATATATAAATAACAAGCGATCAATATTTAGTGTGGGCGTTAATATGGAGTTGGCCGTATTCCACACACTAATAATGATACATTAACACGTGGGTAGCGGACATACAACAATTGATCACTGTCTCGTAAGGGTATAGATACAGGGTTTGCTGTATTCCACATACGAGTAACAGTAATCTGACATAGAACTTACTACTCTACTCCTCTGTCAGGTACCGATGAAACTGACCACAATACTTGACGACTCGATGTTGAAACTTATGACGGTGGCTGGCAAACTGCGACTAATCTCCTCGTTGCACTGCTGTGATTCCAGGACGAAAGGAGAAATACAGGGCAATAATACGGAAGACCGTATTCCAACTGTGATAACCGTACTCGTCCTGGCCTCTTCAGCTCAGCGGTCGGAATGTACTTTCTTGCCTTGCCTTTGGGTGGGCGGCCGGGAGCCTATACAGAGTATCAGGCGGATAGCCTATGCCTCTGTTTGATGTTGCAGTTGGTAGTGATTGGGTTCGCTGTTTATGCTAGGAGATTGTTTTAGCGTGAGATTTTAGTAGGTAGTTGGAGTTTTTGAAGGTGTGGAAATTTGGAGATATTTGTTCTGTATAAAAAGGCTTTACATGTGCGTTGAATTTCTGTTTGGATAGTATTGGTATTTGTATTTGATAGAAGAATAATGTTGTGGGTGAGGTAGTGAGCTCCGGTAATTGATCTTAGTGCGATGTTTTGGACGGCCTCAATTTTGGTCCAGTTTGATTTGCTGATGAGTGGACTCCATGCTGGCGACGCGTAAGTTAGTAGTGGTTTTAGGTAGATTTTAAAAATGGTCAGCCTGACGGTTATTGGTATTGGGCTGTGATTATTAATTAATGGATAAAGTGCTGCTCGGGCGCATTTCGCTTTTTGGATTGTGTTTTGTATATGAGAGTTGAGAGTGAGACGCTTGTCGATTGTGACTCCTAGGTATTTTGCGTTTGATGACCAGTTGATATTTGTGCCTAATATGATTAATTTTTTCGGTGTTTTTCTGGTGGGGCCGTAAAGTACCACTACTGTTTTTGCGACATTTATTTAAAGCCTCCATTTAGACATCCAAGAAATAGAGAGATTGAGTTGTTTCTGAAGTTGGGTGCGTGCGTAATTTGCGTTTTTGTTTTTGACGTAAAGGAGGGTGTCATCCGCAAACAGTGCTATCTTGGCTTGAGGTGTGGTTGGCAGGTCATTGATGTACGCTGCGTACAGTAATGGGGAGAGACAAGATCCTTGGGGGACTCCGGCTTTAATGTGTTTGACTGTTGAGAGATGGTTGCCTATTTTGATCCGAAATTTTCTATTTGTTAGGAAAGATTTTATGAGACAGGTGAGATAGGTTGGGGTTATTTCTTGGTGTAATTTATGAAGGAGTCCGTTGTGCCACACGCGATCGAATGTCTTTTCCATGTCGAGGAATACTGTTGTCGTTTTTTTTAGCCGTTTCTATGGTTTTCGGTTAGCTCTGAAAGAAGTGTTGTTAATTGAGTTGTTGTTGAGTGGCATTCTCTGAAGGCGTATTGTTCTGGATAAGGCTTGATGTATAATTTCAGTTTTTGGAGGATGATTTTTTCAAGGATTTTTGACATGGAAGTGAGTAGAGAAATAGGGCGATGATTTTCTGGTTTTTGATGATCTTTTCTTAGCTTTGGAATCATGATAATGGTTGCCATTTTCCATTTGTCTGGGAAGTGTGAAAGTCTTAAGCATAATTTGAATATTTGGGCTATGGAGACTATGGCATTTTTAGGAAGGTGTTTGAGTGCAGTGTTAGTAATTTTATCATAACCTGGGGCTTTGTCAGAAGGTAGTTTTTTGATGAGTGACCAGACTGATTTGGGTGAGACGTATTCGGATGATGGCGAAACAGAGTTAGTGAATTCTCGGATGGATTGATTTACTTCAGGTGGGTCTTGGCCGGGATTGTTATTGAACTGTTCCTCCATTGTATCTGTGAAGAGTTCTGCTTTCGAGTGCTCATCGTAAATTTTATTTCCATTGGTGTTCTTGCCGGGGCTTTGTGAAGAAGGCGGTTACTTAGTTTGTAGATGGACTTGTCTTTGAAGTTGAGTGTGGCTGTGAAATCATCCCATGCTTTTTTCCGGTGGGTTTGAAGGAGGTTCCTTACATATTTTATTTGTGAGTTGTATAATCTTTTGGTTTGGGGATTACGTTTGGTTTGCCATTCTTTCCTGAGATGTCTTTTGGTCGCTATTTCAAGTAGAATTTCGTCTGTAAGACTGGAGTAGGTGCGTGTTTGGTGAGGAGAGGTTGAGCTTTCATTGATAGTTTGTTGAATAATTTGCGTGAGTTTATCTATTTCGTGCTCAATATCGTTAGAAGTCCTGATGTGGGGAATTTGTATTTTGTCTGCTATTTCTCGGGTAAACTTCTTCCAATTAATTTTGTTACTTTGTTTTGGCATCGAATAGGTCACTAGTGAGCTGTTGATTGTAATAATAATCTGATTGTGATCAGAAGAGAGGTCGTTGATGTTGTCGATTGTGTATTGGCGTGGTGAAATGTTGAGTAGTGTGATGTCCAGGACGTCCGGTAGATGGGCAGCGTTGTGTGGATAGTATGTCGGCGTATCTGGTGCTGTGATGGTATATAAATTGGTTTCTTCCATGTGGTGAAGAGCTGTTGTACCTGCAGTGTTTATCAGACGGCTGTTCCAGACGGTATGTTTCGCGTTTAAATCGCCAGCTATTATGAATGGACCGTTGTGATTTGTCAATGCGTTTAGGTCGCTACGTTTCAACTTGTCTCTTGGGCTTTTGTATGCTGCAGTAATTTGAACAATGTCGTTATCGAGTTTTATTTGGACGGTGGTTGAGTCAAGTGAAATAGGAATGGCGATTTGATGGTGGATGATGTTACGTCGTACGAAGATTGCGGTGCCGCCACTTGTGGGTTTACGCGGGGAAGGTATACGGTCAGATCGGTATAGATGGTAGTTCGGTAGTGACATTTTGTTTTTTGGATTTAGGCGAGTTTCTCCCAGTAGTATGATGTCAATTCTATTATTTTTGGACGAAGGAGGTGAGTTCGGGTAGTCTTGATGTGATGCCGTTGCAGTTCCATGAGAGAATGTGTAGTTCACTCATTGATGTTGTACTTTCTTGGGTTCGATATGGCCATATTTGTGCTCATGGAAGGTGGTGGCTACGCACCCGCGCTCGGATTCTGTCTCCTCGCTTTCGAGACTTCCTCTTCCTTTCCTTGGTCTTATTACTGCGGTCCGGGGTGTAAATGTTCTTCCTGTGGCCTATTGAAAAGTTTGCTTGATCTTTTGACACCATGTTTGATTTTCATTTATTCATTAAATGAGTGGCCACAGCAACCTTTCAATAGGTGTCAGTAGTCAGCGCGCTCTGTTGTCCGTTTGCACGTGCCGCGTGGCCGGTTAAACTGAACATTGCGTACTTGTAAGTGGATTTATTACTTGGAAGGTGTGTGCGTTGTCATCTAGCTCGAGCATGGCGCTTTTCTATTATTAATTGACATAAATATTGAGGGAGATTACCTTGTTTGGTTTTGGGGGTATGAATATTGGAGGCTCTTATTGCAGATTTTTTAATAATATCGATTAGAGATTATATTGCGTTATCAATATCAGAATGATTTTTAAGTGAGATGTTAAGAGAGATTTGGGATTCTACGGTCTCACTAAAGATCTGCCAGTTGATTTTTCCTGGGGTCAGGATAGGATAAGTTGTTTTAAGTATGACGTGATAATTTAAATATAGTTATACTGGAGTGTGATCAGATGAAAGATTTCTTAGGTTGGAAATATTTCGATTGATGTGGTTCGGTAAGTTGGTTATGAAAAAATCTAAGATATCAGGTTGTATGTGTGACCAAGGGTGCCCACAAGGAGGGACAGGAGGGGGGACAACTCCCCCTAGCTTTTCTGTTAGTTAATATAATTAGTTAAAATAATTACATCCAAAGAACTTCATTTAGCTGAAAAAGTTGTTGATGAATTTGGGAAAAATAAAATAAAATTACAATTTGTGTTTGATTATTAATAAAAATTAAGGCTGTCTCCCCCCTGAATTTTCATCTGCGGGCGCCCTTGTGTGCGACCCTCATCGTTTTCCTTCGATACTTGCAACGAGTACGCTGGATGACGGCTCTATTTCCCTTTAGCTTGTCCAGCGTACATTCAAGCTTCGATGCCTACCACGCTAGAGGCTTCTTTCGATATCCCCTTCCTCGCCTCAAGCTTTCTCTATAGTTGCACACATACTACTTGTCACTTCGGCAATTCTTTAAACAAAATCGAATGGAATAACGGTAAGCATATTTAATTCCTGGAGGGTAGGGGGCTATTATCTCCACAATTATTGTAGAGCCATATAATCATAAACACGGATTAATTGTATACTATAAAACCTCAGTATCTCGAAGTCGCAAGGATCCAAATACAAACTTCGAATTACCGAGGAAATTTAAAACATAAATAAAATTTGAAATAAAAATGTTTAATTATTGGTGTATTTATAATAAATAATGTATTTATATATTGAACACATATTAGTATTCGTCATTTGGGTAAGTATATATTATTTTCTATGAAAGTAGAAAATCTGTCATTTTTCTTTGTTTTTGTTTAGTATTAAAAGTATTTACAATAAAACTACATAAAATATTAAGTGCAGAAAAAATATTGTCAGAAACTCCTGACTGTTGTTGGATATATCTTCGATATTCATGAATAAAGTTTTGAGCTTGAGCACTACGTATGAAAGGTTCAACAACAGCAATTTCTTCCTCTTCGATTGCTTCATCGGCAGAATCTGTATCTAACTTATTGAGAATATTAGATGATTTATAAATTTTTGCATCGGCTAAATTTTCTGATGTACTTAAAGTAGAATCAATATTTTTATTTATTTATTTATTTTTTTTTTTTGGATTTTTCGGCCTTTAAGACCATCCCGTAAAACAATTTTCTCTCCTCCTTATTCTGTTTTCAGCTATTTCTCTCCAGTTTGCTCATGGGTCTACTTCTTTTACTTCTCTCTTTACACAGTCTTCCCATCTGAGACGTGGTCTCCCTAATGGTCTTTTTCCTATCGGATCCTCTTTAATTACTGTATTTATCATAGCGTCTTTTTTTCTCCAAGCGTGACCTGCCCACATCAGTCTTCTTTTTGTGACTTCCCTTGAAATACTTGGTCTTTGGAACAAGTTATATATTTCCTCATTGGTTCGAATTCTCCATTCTTTGGTTCCTGTGTTGAGACAAGGTCCATAGATTCGTCTTAAGACTTTTCTTTCAAAGGTGTTCAATCTTATTTCCTCTATCTTTCTTGAAGCCCATGTTTCTGACTCATATAGGATAACAGGACGTATTAATGTCATATATATTTTTATTTTTAAATTTAGAGATATTGATCTAGATTTTAGCAGGGTTCCCAAACCAAAATAGCAATTGTTGGCCAGTTGTATCCTTTTTGAAATCTCTACTTTTAACTCATTGTCCTGAGTTAAGAGAACACCTAAGTATTTAAATTGTGGAACCCTGTGAAATATATGTCCATCTACATTCATACTTTCTCCGTGTCGATAAGTCCTGTCTCTTCTGTTGAGTTTCATATATTCCGTTTTACTATCATTTATTCTGAGGCTGACTTTACTCGCAGCATCCATTAGCTTCTTGCAATGTATTTTAACTATTAATAAATAAATAAATAAATAAAAATTTCAATATTGTCTCCTATGATGGCAATATCATCGGCATATGCTAGCAGGCCTATCTTTGACAGTTCTAAGGTTATACCTTCTGATATATTCATATCTCTGACCATCTTTTCCAGAACTAGGTTAAAAAGAATTAGAGATAATGCATCCCCTTGCCTTAAACCAGATGTTACTTTGATTTAGATGTAGAGTTCACTATTTTTATTTTCATTTCTCAATTTTCTATAGTCGCTTTAATCAGGTTAATTAACTTTCTTAGTATATTGAATTATTTTAATATATTAAATAGTGTTGGTCTATGTATGGAATCGTATGCTTTCTCAAAGTCTACAAATAAGGTATAGACCTCCTTATCAAACACCCACATTTTTTGTAATATCTGCCTTATAATAAATATTTGATCTGTAGTGGATCTATTTGGTCTAAAATCCCCTTGGTAGTCTCCCAGTATTCCTTCGGATATTGGTTTAATTCTATCTAGGATGCAGTACGATAATATTTTTATGTTGTATTGAGTAAAGCAATGCCCCTATAATTGTTGCACTCGAGTGGATCGTTTTTTTTATATATAGGACATACTAATGCGGTTCTCCAATCTTCCGGGATTTTTTCTTCTTTCCATACTAATTCTACTAGGTTATGTATATTGGATATGGTTTCTTTATCCAAACTCTTTAGAATCTCAGCCTGGATTCCATCTTCACTCGGGGTCTTATGATTTTTTAGCCTTTTAATTTGTTCTGCTATCTCAATTCTGTCTGGTGGGAAGTATTCGATTTCGTTTGGTTCTACGTCAATCCAAGTGAATGAGTTTATACGTTCGTCACAATTAAGGAGGTTCTCAAAGTCATTTTTCCATTTATCCAAGATATCGTTTGGGTCGTTAGAATCAATATTTAAAAATTCTTAATATAAAATATTGATATCGGAGTGTTTTCTTTGATACTCAAGCCATTCTTCGGAAATTTTTTCAAATACTTCTTGAAATATACGTTGTGTGTATAAGTTTGGTAATTTATCTTATATTTTATAGTCTGGGAATTTTATACTTTATCTAATCTGTCATATATTCGAGTTAGTAAATAGTAAAAGGCGGTAGGTACCAGATAAATAATTCGACTTATAGCAAAATTCGATATACCGAAATAACTTGACACGTAAGTCCAATACTGAATGATTGGGACTGAAAAAAAAAAATTCCACATTAAAGAACTTCGAGATACCGGAGTTTGAGATACAATTAATAATTTAATTCAAATATTGTATTACATATAATCTTACAAGTTAAAATTTATAAATAAATAGTAGGAATGATTTAATGCAGTTCTTTTCGAGCTTTTAATTGGGAAAAATCATTTATCAAGTGGTCAAAGTCTAGTTCGTTTGTGATGTGTTTATCAATACATAGAATGGATAAAGCATTGAGATTTTCTTCCAGTAAATTGGCTCATAAATACGTTTTCATTATTTTTAGCGCGGGAAATAACCTTTCAGCGGTGCAGTTGGATACTACTATGGAAAGAAAAATTATAAAAGCTATGAAAACATTCGAAAATGTTAATTTCAGTTTTTCATCAACAAACTGTTTGAAGCTGGAAATTTCATACACTTTGTAGTGTAGTACCTCAGTTAGAAAATTGTCATCCAAATCATCTTTATATAGTCTCTGGTAAATGTTTCGCTCTTTTCAAAATTAGGTCCACTTCAAAATTTTTCAAATGTAGTATAAAACCAAATCTTTCCATCACTTTGATATAAGCCGATTGCCTTTTCTTCAGTTCAACGTAAATGCAATCGTGTATTGGGTAATATATATTTATACGTAAGTTATCTTTTCCGTTTTGCTGTTTCGTTTCATTCTTGTTTTCTTATTTCGTGTTTCACTCGGTAAAAGTGATTTAGTATTGGACCACTTCATATAAAATTTATATTCTTCCGTGATTGATTGTTTAGCTTTATTTATGAATTCTTCAAGTATCACTTTATTTCGCAATTCGATGACAAAATCGGTTAAGGATCTTAAAAGTTGGACAACGGTATCTAAATTTTTTATAATCGATTGTAACGACTTACTTGTCGCATTAAAACGTTCTAATAATGTGTTCCAAAAAATTGTCATAAAAACAAATTTAAAATTGTTTATTTGGTCTATCTACCTTTTGATTCACTCCTAGTTGCAGCTTTCTTTATCATATCGTCTCGAATTTGAGTCAACGACTGTTAAATTTCTGCCAACATATAACTTAACTTTTACAAGCGTCGTGGTTACTATACCATCTAGTGCCATTTTCCTTTTTCAGTACTGTTTGGCCATTTTTTAAGTTACTTGTAAATATATCCCTTCTGGAAAAATTATAATAATTAAAATTATAGTTACATAAATTTAAAGTTGAGACATAAAAATACCTGTTAGTAGAAGTTGTAAAAAATATGAATATAGTCTGAATGGTATTAAAAAATGATGAAGCTTCAGGAACACATTCAGCAGCACATGAATCAACCAAATTCAGAGAATGAGCGGAACACGGAACATACACGACCAGAGAATTGTGTTTGATTATTCGCGCTTATAATGCATCGCCAGACATATTACTCGTATTATCGTACGACTGTCCTCTGCAGTTGTTTGTGTCAATTCCAAGATTTTTCAAAAATGAGAGAAATGCGTACTGCATGTTTTCAGATTTATGGCCTACTTTTGGTAGAAAGCGCAAAAATCGTTCCACTAGAATACCATCTTTCACATTTCTTAAAACAAACGATAATTGATCGACTTGACTAATATCAGGAGTAGAATCAACGACGATAGAGAAATACTTGCATTATTTAATTTCATTTACAACTTTGTTCGTTACATGTTTGGCCATCGAGTTGATAAATTGATCGCAAATTGTTGACGATAAATTTGACGTATTACCCTTATCAAGATTTCAGCGAGTAGTAATATGATTGGCTAAAAATGGATCAAATTCTGCCAGTAATTCCAGACACACATATAGTTGTCATTATGGAACGATCCAAATCGTTCATCATGTCTCCTGAAAGCAAGCCCTTGACTGCTGAGCTTTTTAAACACTGCCAAGACTCATTTTAAAACGTTTTTCCAATACTATATTTTAGCATTGTAGGGCGCATACAACAATTGATGGCCAAAATGAAAACAGAAAATAAAAAAACAACGATGTATGATCTAACACATTCTTTTATTATAGTGTCGATGTATACAATGACGTGGACACGGTTTAGTATCGACTGACGACCATCATCGGGTTCCGTTCATATATATAAAATAGTAATATTAATAATAATAATATAGCACGCACGCGTTGAGTTGGTCGGGGCGATAAGCCGACGACAACCCAACAGTCGTGCAACTGTTCTCAGAGAACGTAGACCCTGACATAACAGCGGCTGCCACCCTTCCGATCATGATAGTTTTTAGGACGTTGTTGGGGAAATATTTAATCATGGTCTGGACCCCCCACCCCCACAACGCCTCGGTAGGTGGCGACATGTCTCTCTCGTTCCATCCCAACACCCCGGCTAATATCCCACCGGTAGTAGAGTTAACCACCCAACTATATCCATTGACTTCATTGTTCTCAGGGTGAGATTTGTACGTGAGCTCCTAATTCTGGGCTTGTATATTTAGCCTGTCCAACAGCGATTCGAACATTGGCTTGTCCACACCCTGCCCCAGCTGCAACTAGAAACCATTAGACCACCTATTTTCCGTGGTGTCCAACTCGTAACCCGACATTACCATGGACACACTGCCCCACTCCGAGTTACTGTTCGTCCTCCACATACTTGATACTGTCTTGGTACCCGTTAATGTCCCCCCTCCGTCTGGGATCTCTGCGTTCACTGTCCAACTCCATTTTACTGTGTGTGTTAACATGGTCGATGCTAACCAGTAGAGGGTTGATCCAGGAGTGGATGAGGATGATCCTATCAGTGATGGCCAGTAGGGCATATTTGCAGGATCGTCCCTAGGGAAGGCTATGGTGTCAACCACCCTCATCGATTTCTTCATGTTCTCCGTGAGCATTCGCAATAACCGTGCCCTATATAGTCTATCGTGTGCCCCCGATGACATTCGTGCCACAAATGCCGCCCTATTCTCCACGTTATGTACGTCGTACCTCCCATACCCGGTCCCGACAGCTATCTCTGCCATATTGGTCCAACAGCCCATCAGCACTACATGGTTACGTCTCGCCCTCCCCCGGATTGTTGGGCGCATATCCAGGGCTGTGATAACATTATCCGCGCCGTAATCCTCATAACTTTCTGGTGTTAGACCCGGAATGGGTTCCAACCCGTAGGCCTGGATTATATCGGAAGGGGCTCTTTTGTTAAGTTTCCTCCTGTCTCTACTTGACCGGTGTCCTTCTATCCGCTGGTGGAACCGTGGTAATATGGCCGTGATAACTGTATCTATCTCTAGCCAATTGAACCCTGTCGAGAAGTATGGCCTTGCGTGGTCTGAGAACTGGGCTCTCAGGTTCCTCGGGGATGATAGTATCTTCTGAGCCACGTCCACGATCTGGGCATCGACGTCGAATATGGGGGGGCCGTTCTCACCCTCCAGCTCACCGTATCTGTTGGTAGACGTGACGTCAAAGATGGTATCGCCGATTTCCACTGTACTCCTGGTCTTAGTTGGTACTACGAACATTATCTTATTTTGGCGGGCGTGTATGTCAACTAACCCTGCCAGGCGGGTGAATATCTCTCCTGGTAACATAGGTCCTCCATTACTTCTCCGTCCCCTTCTCTACCTACCTTGTACATCCTGAAGCTTTCCATGACCCATACAATGGGGTAAGTGAGGTGAGACAGTATCCACATATCCCGCCCCGCCTCAGTCGGGTCCCCGTTCTCCCCCAGACAGATGACTACCAGTGTAGGGTCACTAACCTTCCAAGTCACCCCGTTAGCTCTGTTCCCGACTGGGACTCCTCCTGTACGTCTGAGACTCATTTCTAGCACATCCGTCGTGATGAATATTGCGTCATAATGACAATTGTACAAAAAGAATAGTGTATAAATAACAATATGATTTCAATATATGATAAACAAAATCACACAGCATCAATTTGCGAAGAAAGCATATTATCTACACTAACATTAGTTCTACTTCGAAATAACACTGCTTTTTGGTAAATGTAATGATCTTTGGAATTTTCATTTCCAATCGTTACATCCATCTTCTTTCGTCAGCAAAGATTGGCCTCTAAACAATCGACATGACATAAAAAATGATGACTTCTTACTGGGGGAGTATATTAAATACTTTCGGTCATATTCTTCTCCATCTTTCAATTTTCTTTATTCAGAGATCGAAATTTTCCAGGTTCGTAAAATATTCTGGTTTCAGTAAAATCGCAATCTAAATTTTAATTAATTTCTCGAGTCAGTAATATTTCAATCGTTGTATCCTTAACTATTCACTCCACTGGATCACTACTTACAAAATCAGAATATTTTGCCTAGTAAAAATCAGAAGATTTTTTTTTCAAAATTAGTGGTTGATGTAAACGGCCATGAAGATGGATTATTCACAGAATTATCATCTGTATTCATAAAATGCATCTAAATAATAAAAAAGTTATAGAAAAAAAACTGAAAAAAATTAGGTGTGAAAATTAAAAAATATGAACCTTCATTTTCATTTTCAACGTTTCTAATTGCAGAAATTTCGTTCGCTGGTAGATTGCCTGACTGTTTCTGAAAATTATTACTTATTCTCCTAATTTTCTTCAATGACTAGTGAATTAATTCTAGTGACTAGTTTCAAGAATAGGCTCCCGCCAGAGATTTAAATTATTAAATTTCATATTTTCAGATACCGAAAATGATGAGTACACCATTTGAATGTCATTTTTTTTTTTTTTTTTTTTTTTTTGAGAATAAAAATAATATAACAAAAAAATTGCCACCTCCTACAAGTTGCTGCCTTAGGCTCGAGCCTCACGAGCCTAGGGGTTAATCCGTCACTGTTGAGATACCGAGGTTTCACTGTATTAACATGTTATGGCATAACATTTACAGAACAGAAGAATAAGCGTCCAGCAACTCAGTAGCCAGAAAACGCTGTGTTTCCTTACCGATACAGCAGCTATTAGAGTAGAATGACAACATTTTTAGTAAATTGCAGAAACTGGGAATAGTCTAATATTTATATTATATTCTAATACCTCGAATGGGTGACGTGGTCCGCTCGGCAGCGTTATCACATATCAATGGTATTTTGGTCTTCGTATTTTATGGTACGTACTAATATTTTATTAATTACTATTGTACATAACTATTTAATCACATAACTTTTTTAAATATAAGAGTAATTGAAGTCTAATTTTTTGATTGTACATATTTAACATAAAATTTATCATTTGAATTTTTGAATGGTTAAATTGTATATTTAAGGTAGTTAAACATTATTATTTATACATTTTCTATATAGTAGTAATCCCTATTAAGCCTGATTCACACCTGTCCGGCACGGCACAGTACTGGACTGAAACGTAACGGCACCGTTAATTCACATAAGACAAGCACACACCGACAACTACCAACATCCTAATACTTCCTTGATCTGTAATTTTGTAATAAAGTCTTGCAGTAATCGCGTGCTTCTTTCGTGTTGTGGTCGACAAGGGTTTGTGTGGGTAGTTCAGTGATTATTAAAATATAAAATAATATGTTTCATCCCTTAACTATGACAGATTTGGCTATGACAGCAGTTTTAAATGACGAAGATCATTAAGATTCTGATAAGCAAACATAAAAGATTTCCAAGACTCAGAGTGGTCCAATTTAATTTTTTTTTTTCGAAAATATAACGGATTTTATTTTTCCAGTAAACGTTACGTACGCCATATTGGTCCGTGATGACGCCGTAATTATAAGACCAAATCTAACCCGATAATGGCACCAACGACGAAGGACATTTTTGAAAGGCGAAAATCCCTCTACCAAAAAAGTTTGATCCCTAGTGCCACCTTTTCATATCAAAAATGTGATCGGTATTTGGGAGATGGTAACTTCGGTGCCAAAGTCGTGGCTAAATGTGTTATCAATCACAGTACCATTATCAGAGATCTTTGTGGCGTTTTATATTTGGTAGACGATTCCTATTTGATTCCTGGAGTTATCGATTTTTCAATTGTACAAACCACGTTCAAGAACCAGACGAAGTTATTTCTGGGTACAGCTATGTACGTCGATCACGATTGTGATAACAACGTAGAATTTTACAGCTTGGACAATGATCTGGCATGTGTTAGAGCCATCAAAAAAATTTAGCTAGAGAAAGAAATAACGGTCAACTACGGTAGCAGCTATTTCGAACCTGATGAATATGCCTGTGTCACTTGCGAAAAAAAGGGTGAAGGGAAATTCACACCACGTGATTTATCTGTAATATGATTTTTCGTAATAATCATTTTAGTCTTGAATTATTTCTAATAATTTCTAATTATTTTTCCAGCCAGCAGTTCCTAAAATGCTTCGTTGCAATACGTGCGGTTTCAGAGCGACCTTTAAATCATGGATGCCTAGGCACATGTCGGTGCATTGTGTACCCGATCCTACGTAAGTATTTCGGCATTGCGGAGACACGAGAGAATTCATTGCGGGGCTGTAAGGTTTCCATGCGACTAATGTGCGCGATCATTTTCGCGCAACGAGTCGTTGACCGTTCATCAACGGTCACACGCCAACATGATAAACCGATTTCAGTGCACGGATTGCACGAAATCGTTCATCCACGCATGAGATCTTGACTTAAAAAAATTAAAAAAGGAAAAATTTCTCAGCATTCGTTTTCAAATGTTTTACTCAAACCATAAATGGTATTTTGCAATTTTATGAAAATGAAAAATGTAATGAAATTTTTTTTTAATGACAAACCGATTAAATTAAGACGTCCTTGAAAATTAATTTAGTATTTTGTGGCAAAAAGGAGGGTACAACAAAAATCCTACTTCTCGAACAATAAGAACCTCCATTAGGAATAATTGTATTTTTTCTTTGTGTGATCCAAAAGGGAGTAATTGCGAAAATATTGATGAAATAGATGACCCTATACAAAATTTTGTAACTTTAACTTCTACTAATAATAAACAATCATTTACTGAATAAATATTGATACGGAATCAAATAGTTCGCCTAATTCGTTAAATGCCGAGGAGTCTTTCTCGGTCACAGAAACTCCAAAAGACTAATTTACTTTAGAAGACTGTACTGTATCATATTTTGCCGGATATTTAGCTCCAAAATGTGTTAAACATTTTGATTGTCATAGATATAAAAATAATTTATTAACAAACAAAAAAATACAAATTCTTATAATGAATAAAAATTATTTTCCTTTTTTAAACGACGATGGGCTAAAGCACCATCTTTTACTTTTGATAAAATAATTGATTGTATCTTAAATATTTTTGAAAAACATTTCAAACAAATTCAATATAAAAAAAACATTCGAACTAAATTAACACAAATAATAAAAATTGATAATTTAGTAAATGTCTGGTAGGATGATAATGTTTCTTTCATGGAGCGACTGACGACGAAATGGACGAATCTTAGACACGTCACCGTCTGCCTTGAGCATGGTGTGATTTGGGATAAAATATGTGCCCGATAATGGTGCGGACACCATGTTTCCTAGCGATTGATAGGTGGACATGAATTTGCGATAGGCTGCATACAATATGGCTCTGGTAGACGGCCGCTGCCGGTTCTAAGAAAGGCCACCTCATGGTATCTGATAGTCAAAGTAGAATTAGCCCGGCAACCCTTAAGATTGGGCGGATCGCCCCTCGTTGACATTGGCTTTCATGAACCCCGAGACAGCGCTGAGCGGATCGTCGAACTATTTCCCTGACCTCGGCCCGGGCCCCTCACGGGGATACGCGGTCGAGCACCTTCGCCTCTTAAAGAGGCGGAGACCCCGGAAGGGCAGGCAGAAACTTAAACCTGCCATCAGGCGGGCGTAAGCAATTGTAAGACATCATGTCGAAAGACATGAAGCCGACACGGGGAAAACAACCGATCTTGGCGTTTTGGACATTGATATTAGCTCGACACAGCCAGCCTGCAGTACCAACGACAGTGAAAAAACCCGGCCCTGCCAATCCAGCAAACGGAGGAGGCCAGCGTATTTGCCTGCGCTGAGCTCGAATCCGACTCTGGACTCGAGATAGTTCAAATCAACTTAGCCCGCGCTGAACATGCCACTAGCTACCTAGAAAAAACCAATCGAGAGCGGAAAATAGACATAGCGATAATCCAAGAGCCGAGTACTGACGGCAGGGGCATTTCCCTCTTAGAAAGGCGCCCGTGTCGTATAATAGTGGCGAACGGGCCAGCTAAAGCGGCCATATTAATCGCGAATGATAAAATCGGTGTGCTTGCCCTTAGACATGTATGTACGAAATATTTAGCAGTAGCTGCGCTTAGTATAAACTCGAAGGAAGTCGTAGTGGTATCAGCGTATTTCCAGTTTGGGGATCCAACAGAAAGACATATTAAGAATATAAAAACCGCTATCAGGGATATCAAGGGCGACCTTATAATAGGCGCAGATGTCAATGCACGATCGATAGAATGACATGACACTAAGACGGATGTTGACTAGTTGACGAGTTTATCGCGACCAACGGGCTAAAAATCGAGAACGTGTTTGGGCAGCCGAGCACGTACAGAGGCTACTACAGGGGCGAGGCCAATTTGGACGTTACGCTCACTCGACTACCTGATGGTAGCGTTATGGACTGGTGGGTACTCCCGGCCGATACCACTAGCGATCACTCCTTTATAGAATTTAACCTTCGAACGCATGTCGACGCTGTCCAGGACGTACTACCAGTTAGGTACTCCCTGATCAACGTCAACTGGGGAAAATTCCAACGATGTCTTAAAAACATATCAAATAGAGAGCATGACCTGGCTATCAATGACGTGGATAAATGCGCCGAACCCCATCATAAGGTAATAAATAAGGTCAGTGAATCTAACCTGGTACGACGAAGGGCCCTCGAAAGACACCTCCAATATGGTGGAACCGCTCGTTAGAAACAATACTAAAGAGGATTAAAAATAAGACAGCCGCCGCTCGGAAAATTCGTGGTAAGCACCGCCGCAGTGCGGTGAAAGTCACCCTTCGTTCCCTCAAGTTAAAGTATACCCATGTCCGCGCCAAGGCGAAGCGAAATTCGTGGTGTCGATTCGTTACTAAACACAGGTAATGAGGAGCCATTGGGGCCGGTATACAAGTGGCTTAAAAGGGGATCCTCGAGGCCGTCAGAGGACATCTTCACTGTGATCAGACTTCACGACGGGAGTTTTTCGGAAACCTTGTAACTATTGTAGATACTAGTAAAAAGCTACTCGAAGAGCTAGTTCCGAGCGACGATGACACTAACGAGACCCGAGAGCAGACGGCTCTTAGGGAAGAAACGGGAGTCCACCTGGGGAGAATTGTTTATCGACCGTAACAGGCCAGATTAGGCTCTGCGAAGAGGTTGAAGTGAAAGAGGCTATCTAATATGGCTCCTAAGAAGGCTCCGGGGTATGACGGAGTTCTAGGGGCTGTCTTAAGGAGAGCCTGACCGGTGCTCGCTGGGCCGATAACGCATGCGTTTAATACTTCCCTTAGTATGGGAGTCTTTCCGAAAATCTGGAAAATCGCCAATCTGAGAGTGATTTGCAATGAGCCAGAAAAAGACCCGGGAAAGGCGAAGTCGTACAGACCAATTAGCCTACTATCCGTGATATCAAAGGCATTGGAGCATATTATAGTTGGCCGAATTAGAGATCAAGTCGAAGCGAACCTCTCGGACCGGCAGTACGGCTTCACACGGAACCGGTCGACTGTTAACGCCATACATAGATTGTATGTCTATTTTAAAACAGTTAAAATTTAACTATTCAAAGAACATAACTTTGATATTTTATTTAATATTGCGGTATATTAATCCCTATGAATACGTTCTCTTCGAATCTCGTAAATACTTCTCCGATTATTTATGGTTTGTACTATTGTATCTGTTACGTTGTCACAATAAATTTTTGCACGTACATTTGGAACATTTGGTTTTATTTTTACTATTACCAAACATCATTAATATATAATTTATTTTTACCAAATATTTTAGAACAAATTACATTTAATTTGAGCAACTTTAGTTAAAATACTAGCGCCTTTCTCTCAGGCTTAATATGTAGGGCGGCCCTCTTTACAACATTTCGAAGAACGTTCCCCGTTCGCACGCCGATCCTTATGCATAAGTATTGCGAATACGACACCTAATTTATATGGTTGGTCTCGCTGGAGGCAGGGGTACGCTGGTGTACTAGAGTAAGCAATTTGGATTTGGATTGATTGATTTTTCATTGACGAATAAAACGGTTTAAAAATTGCAATTACAGTTCACTCAGAATTTATTACAGTTATACTCGGATAATATTTTTGCGCAATACCCGGACTGAATTGGAAACATTGACGCCACTGTTTCACACCGTACCAAACATTTACTTTTCGTCGAAACATTCCCGCGGTTAGGTTTTACAGGAAAACCGTGTTTTCGGCTCCACGCGTCCAAGTCAAATGCACACCAAATTTCGCCGATTCACGACAACGAAAACGGCCGTCTCTAGCAATTGAACATTTTAAAATTCTCAGCATTGATATATTTCCAAATGGCTTAATCGACAGATTCCTTTGCGTAGATCCGTCCTGAAGAAAAAATGTTAGTACCAGAATATTTTAGACAAAATCATATTGCAACTGAACTCTAGAAAATATGGAACAATAAATACTCGTGGCGTATTATGGAATGACATTTATTCATGTTGCCACACCCAGAAAAAAATATTTCTTAAAATCTAAATTTTTATTGCATTGATTTATTAATATTCGAGTTTACTTAAATTAATTATGAATTTTATTAAAATCATTAGTTTATAATCAATTACATAAGAATTATTTCAAATTTATAAAAAAAAAAAAAATTGATTAATAAATATTATTTAAATCAAGTAAACAAAACAGTACTTAGATTTACGATAAAATGATTGTATATGGATTTAAATTAATACCTAACTTTGTTGATATAACAAAATAATTATTACTTAAAATGTATGAAATAACAGTTTCATTTTAATTTGTTACTGTCATTAATAATACGGAAATCATAATAGATACAAATAGTTGGTTTATTTAATATTATCACAATATATACTTGAATTAAAAACCATAAGACTGTTTAATTTATAAACTAAAACCATAATTATTTCATGTTAAATATCCTTCATAACAATGATAATGTAATAATTGTAATGGAATTTGTGTGCTATTAATAGTATGTATTTTTTAAACTGTCAGATAAGAACGCCTGTCGCAGCTCTGCACTCGTACGGCTGCGGGTTTTTTTTTTTTGCTATTTCCAATCATTTTTTTTACGACTACGACGTTCGACGGTGACACGGTGTTTCGTGTTTTGTCTGTTTCTCCTTTCTCGTGTTATTATAATTTATAAAAATATTATGTACACTACCTACGACTTATGCCATGGAAAATTTCACTAATTTATTAAATAGTTCTGAATTTGAATTTGATGGAAGTGCGCCGACGGATACAGAAATGAACGATTTGTTATTGAATAACGATTTAATAAATGATTGATTCAACTAAAAGGTGATTGTTTCTATCAAGAATTTACAGGTAAGTTGAATATTATATATTATATACTATATACCATTAATTTTAAGGAAAAATTAGATAATTTATTTATCAGTACTTAATAATTTTTAAGATTTTGGTATGACTTTTGAGAGCCTAAAATACACAAAGAGGAAGCATTTGGATGAATTGTGTCCAAAAAGAGAATAATTTTTGAAAACAACTTAGTTAATTGGCAAGCCAAGTATAATATTATTGTGAGTAATTAATTACTTAGGAAGTACTTATGTAAAATATTCCAATTTTAAATTAATAATTAATTTACATACACATTATAATATATATATACCACAGGAAACAAATAAAACTGTAAGTTGCTCATCAGATTATAGCCTTACAAGTTCTAAGGAAGATTCTGAATCATTAATTAATTCTAATAACGTAAATCTCCAGGATAATGATCATGTAATATCCATTGACCATTGCCTATTTACATACCTATTTTAGTTATTTCAAAACTTGTTGGATAAATATGTTTGTCTGTTTATACTTTAGTTTAATATTGAAGAAATTTTAAAAAAATCAGGAAAAGGATTGATTATTTTAGAGTACTATAGGAAGAACAAAAAGTTGTCCTGTGAATGTAGGAAAAGTATAGCACATATTATAACTGAATATTTAATTCAGTATAAACTTCATGCCTCACCAAAATGTATTGAACTTATAGCAGAAAACATTATTAATTTTTTTATGAGTGAAGTGAAGTACCATTTATTATAAATACCACCTAGTATTTATATTCGATGATATTAAATGTATGACTTTGTTATGGGCCTCCATACATTATGTAATATATTATGTACTAATTAACTATTAGATATATTTAGAATACCGGGAATTATTATTAGATAATAAAACCTAAGTCTGTCATGTCTAAATATAAGTATTACAAAGAGATCAAGAAGATGCGAATCAGCACTAGAACAGCAAGGACAACAGTCCACAGAACCATAAAAGGTCATAAGCCTATTCCTGGAAATCACTAACGAGTGCCAATCAACCGGGTGCAGATTCTCTATGACGTCAATCGAGCCATATAAAAGAGCGTCCGAATCTACCACAAATCAGATGAGTTCTAGTCACGGAACTGCAAGCAACTTCACGTCACTCTGTTTTATGAATTGTTATAACACTTTGAATTATTTAAATAAACGTATTGTAAAAGTTAAAGTCTCACATTTTATTAAATTAAAATTCATCATCGACTGCACAAGTTGAAATCTAGCCGGTGGCACGTAACAACTTCATGTATTTATGTATTATTATTACTTTTTCATGAGATAATCTTCAAAGAAAAATATATATTTGTCAATGCACAAATTAATTAATTACTTATTGTATGATTTTTCATTTAGGAAACATATTTTATTAGTATTTCAAAACATAAGCCCAAAGGTATTTTATACCAAAAATACCACAATACATTCTCCAAATTACGTAAATATAATCTTTGGGATCATTCTACCGCATCATCATCACGGTTAACATCAACACATAATGATAAAACTGCTGTATTGTCTGCACCACCAAAGGAAATTGGTAAGTACCTATATAATTTATCTGTATAAATGTATTTAGGTTGCTATGCAAATATCTCAATACTTCTACTACTTTCAGTCTTGTATAAAATAATAATAATATATTTCTATTTCATGCAAAAATATCAATGTACATATTACAAAACTAAATACTAATTAGAATAAAATATAAATAGATTCAAACTCCCTTATAAGCATAATACTTGTGGTAGGGATGAAAAGTTTGAGCTCATTTCAATCAATATTATTTAAACGTATTATAAAAACAGTATACTACAATTTGTAATATTAAGTTGAACCATTTTTTTTTCAAACAGAATCAGCTTTGTTAACAATAAAAAATTGGCTGCATTTCAATGTCGAACCCTTTAATGAAGTTTCTGAAAAATGGCAAGAAACCGTAGAATATCGTAGAACATTCCTAAGTTCAACTGTAATTACCATAACTGATATTTTAGAACAGTGGCCTTTATATAACAGTCGTTTGGACATCAATTGGTAATACACTAATTACTAACATTATTTTATTCCTATTAATTATTGGCATAACAATTTTTCAGATTGATATTGATTTTGAATATATGTACCCTGAGAAATCCAATATTCTTTTTGATGAATGGACAGACTTTTTGGTTAAAATAGAACCTTTAATGAAGAATAATATTAAAGATAGCTACAGCAAACAATTACTACAGTTGTTATCTGAAAATGATGTGGACTTAGGTAACTAAACATATATTATAACAATTTTGAAATAATTATGAATATTAGATTTATTAAATATTATTTCATTTCTTATATCTACTTAAGTCTTAAATATTATTTAAATAGTTAAAAAATATGTTTCAGATTCGAAAAATGTTCTAATATTAGTTCTTCTAAATGCCCTTCTTGTTCCAACTTCAAAGTTTTATCAAATCGACAAGATAACAGGAAGAAGACGTCTTGCCAAAACATCAATAGTGGATGCTCAAAAATCATTCTTGTTACATTCACACAGTATCAATGATTTATATAATCAAATTCAAAAAGAAATTGAGAACTGCTACAGTTTAAAGCAAACCTTGCAACCAATAGTTTGTATTGTAGGAACTGATTATGTAAGCATAAAAGAATTTTATGTGTATTATTTTAACACTTATTACAAATTTACTAATATTGTCAAAGCCATAGATACATGTTTTAAAATTATACATGTGTTTAATTTAAAGTACCCATTGCAATGCGAGTTAGTGCGGGAAGAAGATTATGTCCTAATCTGAGTCTAGAAAACCGAACAATATGAGATCTAGCCAAAGGTAGTTTAAGGAACCAAGGCTGAGAAGGGATTGTAGGGGTTAAGGATCTGTACAAATTGGCAAAATTTGGGTCGACAGATGACCATTTATTTTGCCAAGCGTGTTTGATATTAGTTTTTAGTAAATTTAAAAGATCGGTCGCAGGGATTTTTAGAATGTGAGGTTTGATGTTGTATTTGGTAGCAGTTGCGAGGGTATCAGCTACTTCGTTGCCTGATACTCCAGCATGACCGGGGACCCATAAAAATTCAATTATGAAATCCTGAGAAGCAAGGTGGAAGAGAGATGCTTTTATATTAAGAATGAAAGGAGAAGTGGCAGCAGAGATCGAAATGGAATGAATGGCGTAAAGAGCAGATTGAGAATCTGAGATTATCAAACATTTTTTAATATTTAATGATTGGATATAATTAAGAGCTACCATTATCGCATAACATTCAGCGGTAAAAGAACACGTAAATTGAGGTAAGGTATCGGAGAATTTTATTTTCAATTTAGGAATGAAAAATGAAAAACCAGCTGATGAGGTTGAAACTGATCCATCGGTATAAACCAAACAATAATTATGAAAATTTGATTCTATAAAATCATTAAAAATTTGATTAACTGAAAATGTGGGCATGTTCACTCTGGTACTACTGTCTTTGCAATCCTTAAAAATGTTCAAAATATGAACTCGGGAAAGCAGTATTAGAGCTCCGAACGGAAGATCGAAACAATAGAGACGGTTCTGCGGAATTATGATAGAAGGTGTCAAGGGCTTAATAGAAAATGCTATGGCAGCAAGTATTGGTAAGGTTTTAGGGACATATCGCCAGTTGGAAGCCAAAGAAAGAAACATCTTAAAAATAGAATCATGTGAGTTAGAAATGAGCTTTAGTAAAAACTTTCCTGCAAGTTGACGTGATCGAATTTCTAATGGCGGACATACACATTCAACTTCCAGACATATGTTCGGTGCAGAACGTACTGCTCCGATTACTGTACGGAGACAGGAGGTTAATAAGGCGTTCAGTTTGTTGCGCTGTGTTCGGGACGCGGAAGTGAACAAAAAGGAGCCATAATCGACTTTTGAACGAATTATTGATTTAAAAATTAGTAAAAGTGACGAAGGGTGAGCGCCCCACCAAGTTCCCGCTAATGCTCTAAGTAGATTAGACCATTTAGAGATCGCGCATTTCAAATAATTAAAATGAGGGACCCATCGGAGCTTAGGGTCCAGAATGAGACCTAGGTATTTGACTGAATTAGACGGTACTATCGACCTGTTGTCAATATAAATGGGGGAGAAATCAACGTAACGTTTTCTAGTAAATATCATTGTTTGACTTTTGTCCGGTGCAACTTCGAAGAATGCCGAAGAGAGTTTATTACTTAATGAAACTAGTGCGAAATTTAAATGGAGAATTGCATTATTTAGTGATTTATTTGCCGAGAAAACGACAATATCATCGGCATAGAATAGGCATGAATAATCATGAGAATATAAGTCTTTACATATGGGTATCATATAAACATTAAATAAAATTGGACTAAGACAACTTCCTTGTGGGAGTCCCCTATAAGATGAGCGAATAAACTCTGAACCCGAAGGAGAGGTGAAATGTAAATAACGTACATGAAATAGGGAGTATATATAATTACAAAAACCAGCGGGAACGTTCAGATCCACAAGACGAGATATCAAAGTCGGAATATGTATGGCATCATAAGCACCTTGAACATCAACAAAAGCAGCCGTAAGAAACTCACGTTTACAGAAAGTAGAATAAATTTGTCCAGTGAGTTTAGAAAGGCATTCCATGGTACCAATCCCACGTCGAAAACCGAATATATTATCGGGAATAAGTTGATTAGCCTTGAGATACCAATCTAACCGGTTTTTTAACATGAACTCTGTTAATTTACAAAAAGCAGAAGATAACGCAATTGGCCGATACGAAGGATTCTTAGCTGCAGGTTTGGGTATGGGAATCACTCTAAATTGTCTCCATGATTCAGGAATGATATTATTTAACCAAAGGTCGTTTAGTAACTTTAATATTATATCGAACGCTCTGATTGGAAGATGTTTAAACATACCGGGAGAGATGTCATCTAAGCCCGCGGCGGAAGAATTGCGTGATGATATTGCTAATGATAACTCCTGACGATTAAAAGGAGAGGAAAAATGAGAACAAATGTGGTTAGGCTGTTGATCGTTAATCGGTGTATTGAAATAATTTTCGGCCTCAGAAGAAACATAGGATGGTGATATTTTATGATAAAAATGCTCAAACCATTCGTCGTTGGTGGACGAAGGAGATGAATTGACACTGTTTTTAAATTTTTTCGCAGTAATCCAAAAATCGGTAATTGGTGTAGAAGAGTCTAAATTAGAACATAGTTTTTCCCAAGAGGCTTTTTTTGCTTTATTAAGGACTTCAGCTGTGTCAGCACGAGCCTTTTGATAGTTTGAAAAATCGTCACGAGAGCGTGAAATTCTGAACTTCTGGAAATAAAAAGAACGAGTCTTTACAGCTATGGTGCATAAATCGTTCCACCAAGGAAGACTTCGGGGGAATTTCCTCTTATTTATATATAAGAGTGGTGTAGCTTTACTTGTTGCACATAATAATAAATTCACGAAATTATTATAATTGTTGAGCGGTGAGTTCTCCAACTTAAAAGATTCTAAAAGACTAGCGACCTGATAGGTAAATTGATTCCAGTCAGTAGCATTAAAGTTGAATCTGGTAGGGGAATTTTTATCATGGTGAAAAGAATGTAACAGTGGAGATCTACAAGGTAAAGTGATAATAATTGGAAGATGATCGCTGCCGAAAGGATCCGACAACACAAACCATGAGCATGAAAGAGATATACTAGATGAAGATACAGTAATATCGACAACAGTATCGGGATAAGGTGAACGGTTGATTCTTGTGGCGTCACCGTTATTGAGTATACAAAGACCATAATCGGACAGTGTAGAAAAAATCAAATTACCCCGAAAGTCAGTAATATCTGATCCCCAACCTGGATGGTGTCCGTTAAAGTCACCACCTATTAAGGATGAACGATTCATGAGAGAAAATATATAGTTAAAAGTTTCAACAGAGGGATTAGATGAGGGAGGAATGTAAATTGACCATAAATAAAATTTCTTATCATTTATCATAACTTCGATGCCAACCAAATCGATTGAATAATGTTCAAGTAAGTGCTTAATATTGTCATTAATCGGAATACGCTTACTATTGATGGACTTGTGTGTAACAATGGCGACCCCACCGTACCCATCTATTCTATCTTGACGAGTTACGTGATAATCAGTAATCGATATACGTGAGTTCAGGAAAAGCCATGTTTCAGAGAGCAATGCGCATTGACATTTATTTTCCGTTAACAGGAAAGAAATGTCGTTATGACGCGCCCTAAGACTACGGCAGTTCCATTGTAGAATCGTCTAAATGATCATTCATTTTTCTGTGACTCATTCTGAATGGAGGAGAAAAAATTAATAACATAAGACTCGATTAAATTGTTAAGGGAAGATTGTGATGAAAACGACTCAGGATCATTAATTAAAGTAAGGGAGAGTTGGTTGGCTAGGGATGTTACCCAAGAATTTTCTTTCTGGTAAGAATATGTGTTCTCTGACATATATTTCAGAAACGTACCATTGGGGGAAGAGTATTCCTTGTTGTTAGGGGATGGCTGAGACAAACGTTTAAGAGTTGTAAAATTGTTTTTTTTACGAGGAACATTATGACTATTATTTTTTTTATAGAAACTCGCATGCGACTCTGAAACGTTAGGGAAATTCTCATCTGAGAAATTGATAACATTATTGCTGGATTCTTTTACAATCATTATTATTATATATATATTATATATATATATTATCACTAGATTTAATAACAGTTTCAGAAAAAGAAGCTGACTTATTAACAATATTGTTTTTAATGATGTAAACTGCGTCCTTAAAAGAAACATTTTCTGTGGCCATAACTTTCTTAATGTTTTTCTGACGAGCCCATTCTGAACAAGAGCGATCGGTGGCTAAGTGTGGGCCTTTGCAGTGGAAACAAGTAGGATCAGTTGCCTCTTTTGTGGGGCAGTTGATAATAGAATGATCAGGATATCCACAGTGAGAACAATTGGTTTTACCGCGACAAAATTTCGCAGTGTGACCATAACGAAGACAATTTTTGCATATAACTGGAGATCGAATGCTCGGCGATACTTTAAACAACACTTTATAAATAGAAATTTTTTCCGGGAGAGTCGGAGAAAGAAACTTCAACTCTACCAATTTGGATGGCGAAGGTGGGCTGCCATTTATACTAGATGGGATGCGACGGAAATTGACGATTTTTATATTTGATTCTAAACCATGCCAAAAATCTTCTTCCGGGAATGAGACGTCAAGGTTTATGACGCCGAAGGAATAAACTAGCGTCGAAGGAATGTACGCTTGCAAACCCATGGTATGTAATTCGGTCGAAGCCAAACATGTGTTGGCGGAAACAATAGAATCGAACGTAACTTTTACTCTAACGCCAATTGGTTCTATGCGTAGAACACTACTAAATTTATTAAAAAAAAGTTTACCGACTTTCATCGGGTGAAGTTTTCCAATATTAATTTTATCCGATATTGTTTCTACTATAATAATAGGTACACCTGCAAAATTGTCTGAAAATACGGTTAAATTAGGATCACGGCAATTCGAATTTAACTTTTCTGTGTACGGGAGACTAATATCGTTTGAGGCAATCGCGTGACCAGTCTCGGTATTATCAGACGAGAAAGCCGGTAGATTATCTAATTCCATAACGACAGAGTGTAGGTCGTCGGATACATTCGATATGATATTATCAGTACTATTATTCATATGTCCCGCATTAAAATCATTAAAATGAAACTGTGTACCTGATGGTAATAATTGGGGATTGTTGTCCATGATGTGTTGTAGATTAGGAGAAACCGGTTGAGATGTAGATGTACTATTATTTGACGACTTGCCTTTTTTTGTCTTGACTTGCCATTCCGAGAGTTATTTGTTTTTTTGGAGATTTACTTTGATTTTAGATGTAGAGTTCAGGCGCGTAGCTAGGAATTTCAAAGGGGAGGTGTTATTTAAAATTAATTGACAAAATTATACTGATAAAACTAATACCTTTACCTATAATTTTGTAAAAACGCATTACAAGTGAATAGATAATGGTTTATGAGAACATTTTTTATTACAATTTTAAATTTTTTATCTTATATATTATAATTATTAATAAAAAAAAAAAACTGTTTAAAATTATAATTAATGCCGGGTCCTTCTTTATTGCTTTACATTATTGTTATCGTAATAATTATTGTTATTTTCGTTTTGATAAATAATCGGTTAATGATGCATCTTCATCTTTATAAGACATAAGTATACTTCAGCTGGAAGGGGGGTGTTACTACACCTGTAACACCCCCCCCTGGCTACGCCCCTGGTAGAGTTGTTAGGCTTACCGCCCGTTCCACCCGAGGTGGAAGCCATACGTTGTCCGATGGGCGATAGCAGAAGTAATTAAATTAATTAATACTATTAAAAGAATACCGACGCAATGTTATAATACGCTATATAACAGATAACTAAACGGTACGCTACGCACGTCTGGACGCTACGACGGTAGAAACCGAACTCAAATGCTTCTTTAATGTCTCTAATTTCAGATATGAGAGATTAACTAAAAAATTATAAATTTAAAATTTAAAGTGTATAAAATATGTATAATAATATAATAATATAGCTATCTAATAACATTAAAATAAAATATGAATTATTTTTGTTTTGTTTGCCAATGTGCAGTATCTGAATTAGAACAATTATTTGTTCACTTAAAAACTGTACATTCACTTAAATCTAATAGCATTTATCAATGCTGTTTCCTTAATTGTAAACAACAGTTTTCTGCTTTTCGATCTTTTTCAAAACATATGAAAACTGAAAGACAAAATACAAATGATAGTGAAGTACCTATGAATTACAATTCGTTTGATAAAATTAACGTTTCTGAATATGATAAAAGTATCGATAAACAATCTGCAGTACAGTTAAACTTATTAAGATATTCTGCGCTCAAATTCTCGTTACGATATTACAGTAAAGTTAACTTTTCTAGAAAAGAAGCTTCTGAATTACAAAAAGATAGTTAATTTCATAACTTACGTTATTGCTACTGAAATTGAAAATATTAATTTACATAATTGCAATTTACCTCAAATAAAAGAATCACTTAACACAATTTCCGAATTTTGTAAAAATCCTTTTCAGAATATTGATACAGAGTATAAATTTATAAAACATTTAGAAACAAATGATTTTTATGAACAACCTAAAGCAGTAACCTTATACAATACTGTTGAAAATATTATTTTGAACTGTACAAATACTATCGATGAAAAAAAAATTAAAGGCGTAATACTACCATTAAAATTTCAATTTAGAAAATATTTCGAATTGCCAGGTGTATTAGATGCATTTTTAAACAATCACAATCACATTACCACAAACTTTAACAATTCTAATTTTATCAACTCTAATTTATGGAAACAAAAATCATTATCACATGGTAATAAACTCGCCATACCATATTTTCTTTATTTTGACGATTTTGAGATCAACAATGCATTGGGTTCTCATTCCTCATCAATTTTAGGGGTATATTATTCATTTCCTACAGCCCCTCATTATTTTCGTTCAAATTTAAACAATATTTTTATTGCTGCTATTTTTAATACTAAAGATGTAAAATTTATTGGAAACGAAAGAACATTTTATCAATTAATTAAAAATATTAACGAATTGGACAATAGTGGACTAGAATTAAATATAAACGGTAAAAATGTAAATGTATATTTTTCATTAGGTTTAATTCTGGGGGATAATTTGGGGCTTAAAACCGTTTTAGAATTTTCAAGATCTTTTTCTTCTAACCATTTTTGCCGATTTTGTCTCAGCAGTAAAAATGAAACTAATTTTCTGCCTAGTGAAAATGTTGATTCTTTACGTACTAAACAAAATTATGAGGAAGATGCATTAAAATATGATTCTAAACAAACTGGAATATTTGAAAATTCAATATTTAATACTGTTAATTTTTACCATGTTGTTGAGAATTATGCTGTCGATTTGATGCATGACATTTTTGAAGGTGTGGGAGTATATAATATGTGTCATATTATTTTAACTCTTTTAAAACAGAATTACTTTGATTTATTAACTTTGAATAATCGCAAACAATGTTTTAACTATGGGGAAACTGAAATTGGTAATTTGTCTCTACCATTGAAACTAATAAATTTAAAAAATTTTAATATGAAAATGTCGGCGAGAGAAATGCAATGTTTTATTCATTTTTTTCCGTTACTTGTGGGTGATTTAGTTAATCAAAATGACCCAACTTGGATATTTTTAATACATTTTATAGAAATGATAGATCTTCTCTTATTGCCTAGTTATGATAATGAAACTATTTTAAAACTAGAAAATGTTATTGTAAATCATAATAAAAAGTATGTAGAACTGTTCAATGACACACTTAAACCCAAACACCATTTTTTGACTCACTATTGTACAATAATTAAAAAATCAGGACCTTTAAAATATCTATGGACATACACTTTTGAATCTAAACATAGGCAACTAAAATCTTATACTAAAAATATCAATTCAAGATTAAATGTTCCACTATCTCTTGCCACAAAATTTTCCTTTCAATTTTCTGAATTAATATATAATTTTGATATTAATTTTTATAATTCATATACTCCAATTAGTGAAGGAACTAAAGCAAATACATGTACATATTTTGATATATTTAGTAAGTTATACTTAAGTGATACAATTTTACTGCATAACTCATTATGCTTTGATAAAATTTCATATTGTAATACTGTGTATAAGATTAATTTTATATTAACCAATTCAAGTGATGAACTGATTGTTTATATATTACGTAAAATTGTATGTTTAAATAAAAACACAGTATATTTTTTTTTGTCACAAAATGAATGTTATCAGTTATGAAAATCATTTGGCAAGCTATAAAATAAGTAAAACTATGACTGATAATTATGTTTTCAAGCCAATAAATTATTTTAATGACACCCCTATTCATTTGTATGAAACTCCTATGTTCCCTAATGAGTATATAATAAGATTAAAACAAAAAAAATAACATTGCGGATTTAATTATTAAAATTGTAATTTTTAGGTAGGTATGTTAAAATGTATTGTATTTTTTTTCGTCTAAAATATGTTATTGTGTTTATAATTGTACACTTGTATAATACTATTCACTAAACATTGTCTGAACTAAATGTTCTTTTGATTGTTATTTGTTATTTTAAATGCTTGTAAATATCAATATTACTCTTTTGATACGATATATACTTAGTTTTTTTTCTATAACAATTATGTGTGTATAGATTTTTATTTAAATTTAATTTTTCCTCTCCATTATCTTGTTGCCTATTGAATATAATTTAATAATTTCTTATAATAATTTAATTTTGGAAATTATAACAAGGAAAACAATTCCATTAAAATTATGCTAGTCGATCATTGTATTGAGTTTACTTTATAGGCTTCATTTTATAATTAACCATATGACACCATAAATTATAAGAAAAATATTCAAAATATATTTCAAATGATACTGTGTATCATAGTATTAACTATATCGGTTAATTATTTTTAAGAGTAAATACAAATTTATACCTTATAAAAAAGACTACTATATTATTGAGTTGAAGATGAATATAATAGATTACAGTACTTGTGTGTCATAATTTTAAGGAAGCCAAATCATTATTTCAAAATAAAACTGTTTAAAAATTATGATAAACACCATATAATTAATATGTAGTCGATTTAATTAATTTAAAAGATTCTATATTCATAACTTAATGAGTGAATTTCCAAATCATACCCATTTTCCATTAAATTCTTAGTCTTTTTTCATTAATAATAAAATATTTTTTTCTGAGTGCATGCTCATTTTTTCGTATAAAAATATAATCTACCGCAGAGTGAACCATAATAAAATATAAAAATTATGTGTTTCTTTTGTCAAGATTTATAATGTTCTTTGGCATCTGTGCTCAACTTAGTACATTATGATTTTTCACGTGGCACCCACTATTGATAAAATCTGTGTTCTGTTATTTTAGTATGTATGTACTTCGTAGTGACAATATTTTCGAATTAAATGAGTTAAATAAAATATTTAAACATTTTTTTTAAAAAATCCAATGACTAAATGAATAGTTCGTACGAATAATTAGTAAATGATAAATATTAATTTTTAATATATTTAACACGTAGTTACAACTACAATTATCAGTTTTAAACACAAATTAATATTGTTGATTATTAATGAATGGAGTACATTTCGTATTTACAATTTTAAATATCTGTATTCATGCATACATTTATAAAATTGTTTAGAAATCAAAAAATTCGAATGTTTCCCTTTTTTTTATCTTATAGAAATGCATTAAAAATAAAATTCTTAACCACAATATTACGACGCCTTTTCACATTCGAACGCAATTCAAGATACATTAAAAAAAAGATTTTACTTGAAACTATGAAAATGATTATCAAAACTTTTAAAAAATACAATTGTTTTCGAAACGGCGAAATGTCTATAATCTACTATACTTTATTATTGTGATTTTAATCGTCTATTTTCAAAACACATTAAAATAAAACTATAAAAAACTATTCTCATTCTCATGTTTACGACAGACAAATATTGTTAAACGTTGAAAATGTGAACGAGCCCACCCGTAGCGTCATCGGTTTTCTGTCTTCTATTCCGAATAAACTTATAAGAGATGCCACAAACGTTTTATTTAAACATCATTATTATCACACGATGCGAGTTGGAAAAACAAAAATTTATATTTATTTTGTGGTCGATTAGAATACCATGATTTATCTTCAATAACATGCATGAGAATACATTCAACAAACGCTATTTAAAATTAGGTGTTTAACAACTAAAGTAGACACATACGAGTATATACAGTCATAGCCGTCCCAAGCGAGGAGGAAAATGGTGCAAGTGCCCTATGGTGTACAAAATATTATGAATTTAGAGGCGTCATAAAAATTAATGATAATAAAAAAATCTAGATGTTTTATTATAGATAGATGAGCATTAATTATTCTTTTAGACTGAAATATCTAAACCTATCAAATTATACAATACACATTATCAAATATGAAATTATGTAAATAGGTAATATGTTATATGCCTACATGTATAAATATTACGGTAGGATAGAATATTATTGATAAATTCATAATATTAATAATGATATAATAACAATATTAATAATATAATATACTATATACATTATTATTATGTATTTAATATATATTAATAATGATGAACACAAATTATGACTTTTTAGGTATTGGATAGGTAGTAGCATTGATTCTAGAATAGATCTATTCTATAATCAATGGTAGTAGGTACCATAGTCCATAAACTTGATTTTATACTCCGACGAATAATGTCTGTAAATCATAATTACTAGGATTCAGATTTCATATCATTGAAAAATAATGAAATACGCTCTGTAATATGACCGAAAATACCTTGAAATATTCCCTATCCTAAAAATATAAAAAATAAAATAAAAAGAAAAGAATAGTAAATCAAAATTAAATTAAATGTATTATATTTTACTGACAGTTAATCTAAATTTTTGAATTAATAACTACAATTAAATTTTACAAATTAATAAATTTATAAAAAAAATAAAATGATCTTCTGTTAAAAATTTAAAAAATTAAGATAAAAACAAGAAAATATGATTTTTTCTTGTAATAAATAAGTAAATACGTTTTTCAGTCAATATAAATAATATATATGATAAATTATAATTAAAGTATTATATTATTAATTTGTGTGTTAGCAAATAATAACCCAAAAACTTCGAAAACAATACTAAAAACCTAAAATACTTAAAATATTCAAAAAATAGTAAAATAAAATTTCATTTTCGGAGTCCTTGGTGCGTAGAACATGTTTATATCTCCCTTTGCTATTTCCAAAACTGCCGTTTAATTTATACACCCCCGTAGGAATAGTAACGGTTACACATTTTCCAGGGATATTTATATAATCCATTGTCCATTTTCGATCTAACTAGTACTATAAAATTAATTATTACCAAATGACTATCTTGTAATATTAATATACTTAAAATACGTATAAGTAAACCAACAAAAAAAAAATCTAGTCACGCCCTCAAATATAAACATAATTGATTCTGAGTAAAGCGAAAATATACAAACTTTAACATTACAATTAATCTTAAATCTGTCAATAAAATGTTGGCCAGAAAGAATAATCCGCTCGTCTTTAATTTGTTTTTTCTGCTGAAGCAGTGCTGAACATCGAGGTACATTGAAGTATTTTCTTTAATTTTTCTACAGTTTTCCAAATAACTGAAATAATACATCTCGCTTTAAAAATAGTTTACATTAAATGTCAATTATAATCCGTTTCCAGGGGTGATGTTTGTCTATGAAATATTTGCTTTCAAGTGTAACAATATTTATATCTCATACTAGTACGAGTATTTGTGTTAGCTACCATCCAATTGAAAACGAATTATAAATTAAATATCATTATTCGATATCTTAATATAATTTCTGTAATATTGTTAAAAGAACTTTAATAAATATCAGTGTTAATTAAAACTAACTCAAGATCATGGACTCGGCATCATCTTCCAGCTTTGCAAAATCGTCGAACGAAAGCGGATCAAATTCAAATAAGAAGAGAAAACTCGTCGAAGAAATTGATCCATTGAATGACATTTTGACAAAAAAATATAAGAGGTCTAACATAAAGTAGTAATATATTCATAACTTGCTTTTTACTTTAAACAATATTTACCAGGACAAAGGTGTTCGCTGGAAGTAAAAGGGCAGTAAATCCCGAAGTTACGAGTCTAAAAGATTCTTGTGTTCACTTGTTAAAGAAAAACATAGACGGTACTTATTATTTTTTTCGGTTTACGATGATTTTTGGTTTCATTAGTATAATGATATTATTGTAATATTATATTATTTTCATTTCTGTAGCTATAAAATGTACTAATGGCGTTCCGTTTGACATTCTGGAACCGGTATTGAAATTCGCTACTCCCAAACAACTACACAGGATAGAAAAAAATAATTTATATCTGACACATAGTACTAACAAATTATGGGAGTACCATACCAAGAAAGATTTCCGAAATGAATTTCCCGGTGCAGATGAAACGTGGAAAGAAGTCTACAATGTAATCATTTTTTCTTAACTATTGTCCATATGGAAAAAACCTGGTTTCATTATATAAATTATATATTTACAAATTAAGGTATACAATATATTTAGGTTTCTCCACATATGAGAAAATATGCATCAATTATCAAGTCATTTTTCAATTGTATTGATGTATGTTGTTCGCATTTTATATCGCATAGGCTTTTTTGTTTAGAAATGTTTAGCGGAACGTAATAATAGATATGAAGTGCAACGAATGATCCTGGAATCTAATCTGTTAAAGAACAGGAAAGGTATCGCGCCAGCACCATCCGCGAAATGGATTAAGGAAGAGTATATTATATTGATTTTTATGTTAATAATAATTACAATTGATTGCACAATTTATCAAGCATATATTTGTTCAAGGGTAGATGATCTACACCAATAATCTTATGTTATAGATAATCCCAAATCTTAAACTATTTTAGTGAAACGATATTAATTTTTTAGTGATACCAAGAAAAAAAATGGAAGGACTTCAAAATCAAGTAACCGCAAAAGTGTACATCCTTACTCAAGATCGAAAAATGAAGATTAGATTTTTTATAGGTTTATTTTTTTATTGTCATAAGTACATTTTACGTGTTACCGTCAATGTAGAATATTTTGTTAATAATGATATTGAGTGGCTTCGTCGGTGACAACATTCAGCATCGCTACAGTTTTCTTTAGAACTACCTATGTAATAAATAAGAGTCCATAAATTATCTCATAATTACTTTTATAAATTAATTAAAGAATTTATACATTTGAAGGTATCATGTATATTTTGACATTACATCGATATCTTATTATACCCCTTTTTAATTTTCATTAACATATATATGCCACATGATCTTATGACCACATAGTCAATAATGAAAATGGTAGGCCAATCATGTTAATAATGTATATGTATCATTGTAACTCTTAGCTAAGGCTAGGCATTCCATAAAAAATACCATTCAATAATGTTCTGCCCATAAAATCAATATATAATGGACATTTTCAATTAAAAATGTATAACTCTATTGACGGTAACACATAATATGCTATTATATTCTTAAGTCCCCAAAGACTTGGGATACTCTGTGAATGGAAAATAGAAAATAAATATTTGTTAAATTTTGATATTATTGTATTTTTATATATATATATATATATACAACATAAAAAAAGGACTTACCCACACATACGCACAAAAACCCACCCCCGCTACTGCTCATTTTATCTTTTTTAATTTTTCATGATAATCCAGGTAAGATTAATTTTAATATAACGCATTAGATGCTTACGTATTTATCAGTTTTTGGTAACAACAAAATTTATTTATCTCATGTTATCAAATTAAAAATAATCACATAGGTATGATAACATGATAATAATATTTAAAATAAATGCTATATCTTGATTGAATATATTTGACCGTGTATAATCCTCCCCCACTCTTATCTATATGAAGCAAAATGTATTTATAAAAAAATGTGTACTTTGGAATTTTCATTTATGTTATGCATATGGTATCCAATTTTAAAACGTTTTAAAGCAACTTCTAAAGCACTTCAGAAAGAAGTGTTTCTTTTATTAGAAAACAACTTCATTTATCTAATGTAATTTTATTATATACTTCATTGAAGGATTATATTGAAGACATTCGAAATTCTTTCTATACATTTTTAGAAGAAGCAGAAACTCAAAGTGGTTGTAAGACATTTGTTTGGGAATATTCGAGAAAAAAATTAGACCATTATTATCAGATGATGATAAGAACTCTTTGAACGTTAATTTATGGGAAGTGAAAAAATGAAAAATGAAACATTTTTAGTAATTATTGACAAATTAATTTTGAATTAAGTAGGAGAATGGAAAGTTACACTGAAATAAATAATAAATTTGGATTTTTGTTAAATATTGAAAACGAATCTTTAGATAATATTCGAAAAAAAAGTAGCAACCTAGTTGAATTTAATATAGAAACCCGACAGTTAAAATATACGGGAAAAATATCAGATTCACCGACGAGGTTAAATACCTCGGCGTAACAGTGAATAGGCTGAGAAACTTTAGCCAACACCTGGTGGAAAAGGTCAAACAAACGAAAGAGGCGTTCAGGTGTATGGTGGTTGTCTCCCGGGGTAACTGGGGGCTCCGGGAGAACACGTGTAGACTCCTATATAAATGCGTCTTTTTGCCAAGGATAACGTATGCTTCCTATGGGCAACACGTAGCTTGACGCTTGTCAAGCCGAGAGATAGTATTCTCTCGGTTTAAAGACAGCCGCTACTAGGCATTACGAAGGCTTACAGAACCACCTCGACGGACGCTCTCTCGCTACTGGCCAGTCTCGTTAATTTCTAGTGTTATGTCTGGAAATTTAATAGTTGGAGAGCAGTTACAAAATACCCATGAAGTTACAGATAATGAAAGCGACATTGATGTTATGAGTAGTTCATTTGTAGAATAATCATCCTCATCTACATCTACTAAGTTTTCCCAGTCTACATTTCCCAATCCTACAAAAGTGAATAAGAAAAGACGCATTTAAGTTTTTTACCATACATACAACAATTAAGTTCACTGGAAAAACTTGAAGTAAGAAGTCAAATTCAAAGTGTTGTATTAAATGTATACCTATAGAAAAAAAATCAGGGATATACTCCATTAGTGCAACAATTACACGAAACTGATAACAATTCACGACAAGAGTTTATTCAAACCCAGATTGGTTCCTCAAATGAATCTCAGGTAACATAAATTTATAGGCCCTACAATGAAGATTTGTCTACGTCTGCAGCTCCATCCATTAGTGAACCTACCTATTTGTTTTCACTATACAGCTCAATGGCTCAGTGTAATCACGGTTCTACACAAACCATTCGACAAAGTACATTCACAAGAATACAGCGTAGTGATATTTCGTTTTAATTTTTTAATGTGGACCCGTATTGACACTTAATTATGTTTTTATTTCCGTAATCTTTAAATGTAAAATTACTATTCATTAAAACATAAAAAAAATTTAAAAAAAGAACCGGATGGGCCTCGCTCTGCTGTACACTTGGGGGTGGAGTGCGACTCTTCATAGGATAGGTCATTATAATGGATTTGTTAAATTTGAATTCAATGATCAATGTATACGAAAAACGATTCTAAACGGAGATGATATGTTAGTCTAGAATATAATACATTGTTATTTATAAATATTGTAATAAGTATATTTTATTTTGAAACGAAAAATTTAGAAAAATTGTCTATAAATAAGTCAAAATATGTCAAAATACTTTAAATAACTTAAACATGTATAGAAAACGTCAATATAAAGATTTGGTGAAAATTTCAAGTTGTTGCAGTTTTTCGTTTTTGAGTTAGAGCATTTTAAAAAAAACCGATATCTTTGTCAGTCTAGAATATTATACATTATATTATATTTTACATGTAATTTTATGTCAATATTCGCTGTTCAAACGCTTATAAAAAAAAATTGTGCCTATGGATTTTAATAATTTTTAATAACATTAAGAACTACTTCTGTGGAATCTTCTATTAAATTTTCAAGTATTTTGTACGAGCCAAATTTTTTTTATCACCGATTATAAAAAAAAAAATCGAATATTTTAAATGCCTATAAGTGGCTTAAAAATCAATATAATATTTTGAAAAAAATATGGCATAAAGGAAATACCAATCTTAACAGCTGGTATAAATTTCAAAAATCTGCGACTTATACTTTTTGAATTATAACAAATATTTAAAATCGTTTGAGAATAAATCGCTATTTTATGCAATTTCGTAAATATTTTAATTTCAAACAGTCATACAATTTTTTCCTCTAATTCCGGTGGAAATTTTTTTAAAGATTTTTGAAGAGTAGCTTATAGATAACCTAGTGTTAACATTTTGAACCTCAAGTATGAACAGAAAAAATTTTATGAATTTTTATCTACAAAATAACTTGCAAATTATCGTGATTTTTACATATTTCGTATAAATTGGAACTTTGAGCACTTATAAAAAAAAATTGTGACTTACGATTATAGATTTTTTTTTTATCAGTTAAGGAACAACTTATAAGAAACCTTAAAAAAAAAATACTTAAAAAAATTGAAAATTTCAATTGTCTATAAATAGCTCAATAAAAGTCAAAATACTTTGAAAATTTAATGGTGTATAGAGAACGCTAATCTAAACATTTGGTGAAAATTTCAAGTATTTACATCGATTAGTTTTTGTGTTATAGCAAAATAAAAAATTTGATTATGTCGAAAACTGGTTTTGCGTAAAAACTCCCGTTTTTCCCAAAATTTTTTAGGTTTTTCCCGTCGCATTTAAAAAATATTGAAAATTTTTTACTTTTGACCCCCCCCCAAAGTACCAAATAGATTCACTTTCCTTTCAGAAAAGTTGCTACATAAGGCAATCGAAGCATTTTTACTGCCCTAAATCGTGTCGACAGACACAAAAAAAAAAAAAAAAAAAAACACACATCGTTGTAAAATCAATACATTCTTCACTCCGTTCAGAATCTAATAGTTATGTTTAAATTAAGTAGGGCATTAATATTGTTTTTAAATTTGTAGTTTATATATAAAATGTAAGTATGTAATTCATTTTTCCTCCTTATTTATTTTTCATGATAAACATAGGTATGTTTAAAATTTATTTTTTCTTTTGTATGTAATAAAAGAAATTGTTATTATGATATTATTGTAATTTTCTTCAATTTATTATCATAGCGATTAATTAATGATTAACGAGTACTTACCTTATAGTTACGTAAAGTCTTTCTGCCTGATATTGGTTTTTTGAAATTAGTATTTTTTTTTCCTAATACGATGACTAATTTTAGTTAAAATAAAATCGTAAATCTCAATTGACATTCGAAGATATTCAGAAAATCTCGTCGGAGATTTTCTTGAATCAAAAAATAAATTATGGAATTCTCCGTATATTTGCCTGCGACGATAAATGGGATGAACTTTTTCCAACAACTTTTTACGTAAAATTGGATTGTCTAAAAGAACCATAAGGGCCGCGTGCACATTGAAGAGCGTTGCGCGGTGAGCGGTGAGCGATGAGCGTCGAGCGTTGACGAAAATAAATCAAACACGGTAATTTTATCGGAGCTGTGTACACTGACCTTAAGCGTTGAGCGTTAGCGATGCGCTGTGCGCGTTGCGTTGTTTATTTTTCAAGACGTCTTGAATTATAAGCGTTGACAACTGTTAACAATCGCATAAAATTATTCATTTAAAAGCACCATGTGTCTTTCGGTTGCAGAAATTGGTTTTTTAAAATTTGTCGTTTTTTTGGTTAATTTAAATTTTACTTTGGACAAAATAAAGTCAAAAGTCTCTTTTGACATACGTAAAAAAATTAAAAAACCTTTCACTATCTCTTCTTAATTCATTATAAATATGATAAAATTCGCCAAATTCATTACGTTTTTTGTTCATTTCATGAACTCCAATCCTATGTTTTTTATTTCGAAAGCGATAGCGATATCGTAAAATAAATGTATTATCGGTAAGTAGAATACGTCGAACTTTTGAGCACAGTACCATGGTGATGACTGCAGGTGACTAAAATATTATAGACTAGTCACACACAAAATACATAATCTAGAGCAGCGGTTCCCAACCTTTTTCGTCGGCGGTGCCCTTTTGTTTGTACACATTTTGTTAGGTGCTCTTCTATGAATATCATAAACACTAGTTTTCATTCATAAGTGATTTAAATAATTTTATTGAACATATTATTTACAAATTACGATTTTATAGTTGAAAATAAAAAGAAAAAATACTGCTTTAGTAGTGAAAAACTAATAATAATTATTAACTATAAATGAGATATTTGAGGCTGCTTATTTTTGAAAAGTTTGACCATATCTGATTCAATTTGAGGACAACTGGATACGGAGGTTAGGTTCTACATTAAGGCGGTTGCGGTATTTGGTTTTAATAGCTGTATTAGCCGAAAATCCTGCCTTGCATAAATATAAATACTGATATTTAATATTAGATACACAGATAGTATGCTAAGTAATTTTGTACGTAAAACAATTTTTTGTCTATTCAACTACAAAGAGTTGTAAATTTTTAATATATAATTTAATAATTTTTTTCATTCTTCGATGAGTCATGGTGCCCCTTAAATGAGTTCGCGATGCCCTAGATTCTAGGGTCTCGGCGTCAGACGTCGCGTCCAGACGCCGCGTCTAGACGCTGCAGGGAAACCGTACCTTAACTGGTACAGTGCGGTGTCATACACCGCTGCATTTTTTTAATCCTACATATCAATTATAATATTGATAATATGACTTGGAGGTTACGTATACCTTACCTTAGTATTGAGATAAAATGTATATGATAAGATAGGTTTTTAAAATTATGTTTCACTATCATAAATTGTTATTGTTGATATAAAATGTTTAGCGGTATCTCACACCGCACTGTACCATTTGCGTAACATTTTTGTTATCCAATGTATTTCTATGATTTTTTTTTATAGTTTATATTTTAGTTCAAACTTAAAAAATAAACACTCCAGGTCCATCTCAAATCTCTGTCTTTCAGAGAGTTTGTTTCTTTTTTCTTTTATTTATTTTTGTTTTCGAAAGTTTAACATTTCATTTATCTATTGTAATATAGCATTTTAATTGGAATTTGGTCATAGTTATTTTTACCTAAAAAATGATTTTTCTCGTTTTTTTTTTTTTTTTTAATCTTGTTCTACAGTATGTCTTTTATTATTCTATACAGGTTTCAACCTTAAAAAATTGATATTGAAAAATTTTAGAACAAAATAAAAGATTCAGAAATAAATTGTACTACAATTTTTTACAGTCACAATTTATTCATTGAAACACTAAGAAAAAATAATTTTTTTGAAAAAAAAAATATAGAATGATTGTTAATACTATACTGATAATTATCATCTATAAAATTATTTATGAACTTAATCTAAAAAGATCCAAATACTGTTATAAAATGAAGCGGTATGTCACACCGCACTGTACTAGTAATGGTTTATTTTTTCACTGTATTAGTTACGGGTTAATAGACGAATTTTTTGCTAGTATATAAGCAAAACGAGAACAGTCGTTTTGTG